>JAZGLO010001818.1:0-600000 GCA_036873155.1 Biomphalaria sudanica | reverse complement strand
GAGCTTTTCTAATTATTTACATACATAAATTTTACCAGTAATGGGGAGATATAAAACACAACAAGTTCAGGCTAGTTGCTGTTATAATGGTATAGTAGCTAAGTTCAGCTGTACAGGTTTTAGTTGATGTTGTGATTCTTATACCACAATTCTCACCGACTTTGACTTGACTGAACTGATATAAAATTTATGGACAAGTTCAAACTGGGAATCGCCAAAACGGAAAAGAGATGTAAAACTTGTACATCACATTCCTAATATTCATAGGTTGGAAAATCTACATTAGTTTTTAAAAACAAAGTCCTCTTTAAAAAACAATTTGCCAGAATGGGTAAATTTATTGTTTTAGATTTTTATATGTGTTTTCTCTTTTATAAAAATGCCAGAGAACAAAGGGGCAAAGATTGTGCAACAGTAAAAAAAACAAAAGGCAGGCGCCCCAAAAGCTGACCACGAGTATGATAGCTTGATGACGTAGAGGCAGATCTACAACAGCTAAAAGTTCGGGCCTGGAGACGTAAAGTACAGGATAGATCAGAATGAAGAGATGTGCTAAAGCAGTCGAGGGACCTCCATGGGATGTAGCAATGCTAAGCAATCTTTTGTTCTTGTATGCTACATTAGGATAACCTCTATGGCATCAATTATTATACAAAATAACTGGTATCTGTCCCACTGTACATTTAATACAATATTTTTAAATAAGTCACACTTGGTCCGTCTGCCTAATATTCATTATACTTTCACATTCCACAGTCTGACCAACACCTGATTGACCTAAATCTTCAAGCCTCAACCAGTAAATCACTTGAGAGAAAAAGAAAAAAATGTTTACCTGGCATGACAAATTTTCCTCGAGCATCAATAGTTCTAGCTCCTCCAGGAATGACCAGGTTGGTGCCGACTTGCCTGAGGGAAAACAACCAAACCATTTTATGAAAATGTTTTACTAGACAAGAAACTTCAATACACATCTGAAAACACTGCACTCAGAAACACAGCAGTATGGATCAACCAAAAAAAGTAGCCAATTTTAGCAGTTAATTTTCATTACAGAGTATTTTTTAAACGTCTCTCTTATCAAGTAAATTACTATAACTCAATACTGTATTCATTCATTCTTATTTTAACAAAATGTTATCAGACAGTGACAAGTGTTTCCCAAACTTTCTCCTTAAGGGAACAATATGCACATTCTGAGTACTTAGCGGAACACTTTGCTTATTTTTTTAGAGAGATTAATTCACAAGGTGGCCTGCTAGCTAATTATTCCAGTAGTTCGTGGAACACCTTTTCAGGCCTCATGGAATGCTAGGGTTCAGCAGAAAACAGTTTTTTAAGAGAGCATATACTGTAATAGCCAAAACTAAAATATTTCTATCAAGAAAACAAAATCAAGTTCCTCCATTGCAAATCCCTTCTCTTTTCACCCTTTTCATCCTGTGACAAAGTTCCACTCCTACATTGAAGTCTTCATCTAGTTCTGTATAAAATGTTAGAACTCAATACTAGTCAACCCCCCCCCCCCCCAAAAAAAAGTCTTCTACTTAAATCTCATTATATCTACTCTATTTCTCCCTCACTAAGAAAGTCTATTAGATGGGTCAGTAAATACTTACTTAATAATCCCATCTTCTATGTAGATATCTGCATGGAAAGACTGGTCATCATTCACAATGGTTCCATTTTTGATGAAGATCCTGGACTGGGCACTCTGTAACAGATAAAAAGTTTGGCCTCATGAGTTGACTATTCAATACATTCATTTCAACATCTGCACACAATAACTCCAGACCTTGAGTGTTAGGTGCCTAGGACTAAGCAACTAATGCAACATGTCTAATTGTGGCACACATTAAAATTCCATCGCAAGAAGAAAAACAAAACGAACAAAAAACAATGTGTGAGAGTGTCAGGAAATACACTGACTAGAAAGCAGAGAGATATGTTGAGTAGTCAATTCTAATTTGATGTATCTCCTAAACAGTTAACTCTTTCTCTCCTAACAGACGATACCAACGTTGATTCCACCGGCATGTGGTAAATAATTACGGAGAGAAAGAGTTAAAGACGTATATTGGCATGACTGTGAGATCACAAAAACAGACACAAAGAACTCTTTTGTTTTCTTGGAAATAAAATTATTGAATAAAAGCCAAATTTAACTTCAATGAAATGTTTTGAGTGACATTGTGGTTTTGAAAGTATATTTCTTTTGGCTATTGTTGTACTGTTTTGTACTGTAATGCACAATTGAGAGTCAGTGTTTTTAGGGAATAATAAAGGTATACTACTATTATTATAAAATAGCATTTCATCTGGTGTACATAATTAAATTTATTATTATTTGTATATCTGGTAGAACAAATAGGCACAAATTAATAGGCCACATTAAAAGGAATAAAGATACTAAGGAAAACCCCATGAGCTAAGTATTAATAGATATGCTGGTCTAATAGGATGAGCACTTAACCTAATTACACTAATCAGCTCATTACAAAATACATTTTGATCAAATATTGTTCTCAAATATATTGGAATTCCTTATTTAACATCAAAGTTATAAATTTTTAGTATTTTGTGTTAATATTTCAAATTTCTAATCTGTTCAGAAACACAGTGGCTGAGTGATAAGGCACTTGGTTTCAAAAACAGGAGTCCCATGTTCGAATATTTGTGAAGACGGGGGAATTTTTAATTTTGGGATCCAACCAATGTCCAATGGGTTTGGGCAGTTAGTTGGGGAAAGTAAAGGCAGTTGGTCGCTGCGCTGAAACGTCTGAAACTGTTGTACTTTACTTTTAGTTTCAGATGTAAACCATTCACAAATTAAAGTGACCAATATCTTTTGATGGTCATATAGTTAAAGGCAGGTACTCATTTTGAAATGGGAGAGTAGAGTGTTAACTTCTGTACAAACAAAAAAAAATCTCAAGTAACCATTCCATAATCACCGGGAGTTGAACCCAAGACCTTCACATAACATGTCAATCCCACTCAACCATCCCCTCCTCTACTATTATATACCAAGTGAAGGAACTGAAAATAACTCATCTACTCCATATTCAATGCAGACCAAATGTGTTTGTAGATTGTTTGTATACTGTGACACCTCTAGCCATGTGTTGAAGTACTTGATCAACAAGTTGAAATGTTGAATGATTACACTACCTCCCCCCCCCCCACCCATTGAAATCCCACTTAGCTAAAGTTAGCTGGTGAGTAATTCATTTCACATGCTCAGCTCTCCTTGAGAGTCAGGTCTAGATTTTTGTGGGTGTGCAAACCACATGGGCAACGAGGGGGAGGGGAAGGGCCATTGTGTGAAATATGAATCACGTGACCTTGGAGGTGGGGGGGATAACCAAACAATGTCAGGCCAGGCACTTGCCCTCCCCAGCCTCATACACTGAGATAAACTAAGGGGACAGTTTCAGGGGAGAAAACTAGTGAAAGTTATGCGCTCTTTATAACAACAAATGCACATGTATTGCGGTGAATGTCGCAATTTATTCAGTGGTTACGATTTTTTTTATACGACTTAAGGAAATCCATACTTTTTTTTTTCTCTTCTAATAACTAACAACAAAAGATTACGTGGTAAACACAATATATATAGGCTATAGATCAAGCTTATTGGAATCTTCTTCAAACCTAGCTGAATGCACTGCCATCCCGTTATGCAGGAGAAGTTAACAGTGTGCACGATGCATTCTCGAATGGAAAGGCCAGAGAACAGACTATTCCTTAGTACTTACTCAAACTAACTGAGTTCTTCAAGAGTAGAGCACTACGATAGGAGACAAAGAGTAAACGTTCAGATCTTGTTACTTACGCTCTACCCCCCCCCCCCCCCCAATTTAACGGTAAGCTGTCAATGGATCTGATTGGTGAAAACTCTACGTTTTAATTTGGGCGTTCTGTGTACAGCTGAATACAAGGCGACGCACTGCACACGTCTGCAATCGAACTGATAAGTCGTCTGGAAGATAGTTCAGAAATGCCACAAGTACAGAAGAAAAAAAAAAAAAGGTCAACGGGACAGACTTCTTTGATTTTTCATTCCTGCAGAGTTCTCGCACGGCGCCAGAATGTTGGAAGCCAATAGAAAGCTCAAACGGCAGAAGTTCTACTTGTTACCAAAATCTCGTCGTGTATTAGAAGTGCGATTTGAAGATCTATTTAAAACAGATAACGCTTCGAACATCAGCCCTTCTTCATCCAGAGGCATCAAAAGTACACACACACACACACACACAAATATAATAATGTATTGTAATAATGCTTTATGAGTCACATGCTAGATATCAATACATTACTTTCAACCGTGCCCCTTTCCCGCATTTTTTTCCCGCCACTGACAATCCAATAGGTAACCATTAAAAAGCGTTTAAAATGATGACAAATTTCTGATGAACTGTGAGAAAAGACGATTGGGGGCTGAGCTTTCTAACCATTCAATAGACAACTAACGAAGTGATTCCATTCATTGCAAATCTGATAAATTTATTAACTTTACTGGCGTTGTTGAAAACAAAAAAGTCATTCTCCATTGTCATAGTTTACAATCGTAGTCCCAGACCAAAGTTATAAGCACCCAATGAACCGTGTATTGGGTTTCGTATTCCCGTTCACTGAACACCGCCTGAATAGATTTCTTTACCTTCGTAATAGACCAATAGAAGAGCTCTATTTCAGCAGTTTGTACCAAGTGTTTTGATTCACACAGTCTTCATTCAGTGCCATCGCTCACGGCTGACAGTTATTGCCAAATACAACTTCCTAGCAGTTTTGCTTATCATCGGCTCGGACTATTCAGTAACGGCGTATGCAAGAAACGAAAGATCAAAGGCTAAAGGTTAAAAGGCAAACGTACGAAGTTATTGTTGAGAGACGAAATCATTGGAAGAAATCTTGCTGAGCGGCACTGGGGCCAGAGTTATGCACAAGAGAATCTAAACGTGGCTATACACTTGGAATAACGTTAGTTAGATTTTATAAGCTTCAAAAAAACTAAACAAAATGTAGAGTTACCTAAAGAAAATATTTCAGTTACCCTTTGCAAGCATTTCATAAAAATAATTATTTACAGGGATAGATAGATACATGCATTATATGGATATTCTGATAGATTGATAGAGATAGATGTATAGATTTAAGCTCGAATGAGAATGCATAAAGTAAAAATTCCAGTAATTATCTCGCTAAAACCAGGTCTAGACTGTAGTCTTGTGAAAAGTAAAGCTAAAATGATTTTAACATAGAATCTAAAGAGTTGAAACTGGAGAGGAAAAAAAGCAACGGTATTATGATTCAGTCTTTTGGGATCTTTAGGGCGCCTCTTAGTCCACTCAGCTCTAATGGGTACCTGACATTAGTTGGGGGAAAAGTTACGGCGGTTGGTCGTTGTGCTGGACACATGACACCAGCGTTAACCATGGGCCAAAGATACAGATGACCTTGACATCACCTGCCCTATAGACCGCATGGTCTGAAAGGGGAACGTCACTTTTTACGTAATAACACAGTGGGGACCTCGGTTACACCCCAGACTAAGGTCACACCAGTCTGTGTCATTAGCGAGACTGTTCTACCGATACAATGAACTAGGGATGTGGGCTGTGCAGGGGGGATTATGTCTTGCTAATGAGTTGCTGTGTCTTTCTGCAAGTCCTCCATTGCATTCTTTCATTATATCAAGCACTCCATTAAAACCCAGCTGGAAGTTCGCTATGTTGATTATACCCCAAACGACATTGAATGATATACCGAGTCTTTAGTGCCAGGGAGAAATTTTGGACTTCCAACCGACAATGTCGATAAGCCACACTGCCACCATGTCCGTCTATTTAGCTGCAACTGTCATGTCGTCTATCGATTCTTAGAACAATGGAGATAAAGATATTGCCAAGAACAAACAGATCTATTTGATAAAATGGGAGGGAAAAATAAGCAGGGGGGGGCGTTTGAAGATCAATAACCAGTGGTGATCAGGCATTTTCCATTTAGAAGTCTAGATCTTTCGAAAGTTTCATCGCGCAAGTCTAATGACTAAGTGACCTCCCAACCCCTGCACACCCACACAGACTCGCTGACAACACTGCTCACCAAGGCTGAACTAAATAACTAAGAAGATAACGAGCACAGCGCGTGCTACTCACCTGAATGTGGTCTGTCATCGTGGACCAACAGAAGTCACTTGTGAACGCCCAATGTATAGTGAGACACTAGCCTACATCCAACACTGAATGCTACAACTCAAGCAACTGAACAGCTCCGTGTGTGATCACGACCACTAACGGAAGCAGGAGACTTTTAAAGGCAATACCAACTGCTAACTAATGAAAGATATATTCAACACTAGTCGCCACATAGATCTCTAGACTACAGTAATGATTCACCACTACCTACGGGGTGAAAGAGAGAGAGAGAGAGAGAGAGAGAGAGACTATGAACACGACACAACGCAAGAGACCAAGCCAATGTTACAGGTCCTCCCCCCCTCCACTAAGATCAATAGCCGGCTTCCACCTTAAGAGTGAGACCTGGGTGTGGGAGGGGCGAGAGCATCGATCGGGCAACGAACACGGTCGACAGACGACCATAGTTCATGCCGACCCTAACATCCCAGACACTGGGCAGACGACATCGAGCGCACTCCTTGGTTTCCCCCGCCCTTGGTGGTCATCTCGACAAAACGTCTGGAATTCTGTCCCTGGAGGAGGCATGTGTTTCCTTATCTAAGACATTTAGAGCAGCTTATAGCAGAACTGTTTTATAGTAATGTCTGCTTAGAACAGAATAGTTGTTACAAACATTGTCTCTTATAAAGATCTATGCGAGAGCTAGATGTACTGATTTTAAAGATCGCTAACTCAACGGTCTGTTAGTAGCAATGGTATAGTAGTTGTAATTAGGAACATGCATTATGGGTAGTCCATACTTCGTCTGCATTAAGCTCCGCTAATGCCTGCTAATGGTTTCAGTGGTATACACATTTACTTTGAGGGGAAAGGGGGTGCGGCGGCGGTTGGGGGGGGGGCTAAAATATAAGCCCAATACTATTCCAATAGAGCTTGGTTAATCTATGCAGTATTTCAATAATCAGGCTGGGGTACCATGTTTCTTATCTCAGGACACGACCAGTCTCTATGTAAATGTCCGATACCTTAATGATCAATTTTTTGTGTCGTTTCTTCCATTCAAACGCCGGAAAACAGTTGGCAATGATTTGTCAAACAACTCATGAATGTGTTTGCATGGCGCCAGAGACAAAAGTGACTTCATCTTTAGGGAAATGCCACCAAGGTTCTTTTTAAGAGACACATAGCGAGAGTGTACCAGACTTAATGCAGACGAAGTATGGACTACCCATAATGCCTGCTAATGGTTACAGTGGTATATAAGCAAATACAACAAATCTAGATCTAAAATAAATCCGTAAATCGGCACTAGATTCTCTAGAAATCTAGTCTAGCCTCTCTAGATCTAGACCATGTCCTAAAAAAAAAAAAGCTAGAATACGCAATGCAAGCGAATATAAAGTAAAAAAAAAAACCAAAAACAAATGTACAGTTGTATAAAAACATCACCTGTCACACGGCCTTGACCTATATAATTATGAATTTTAAAAAATGTAGCTAAGAAAAATTATTTCCAAAGTCTCTTTTAGAAACAGATCTAGATTTACACGCTAATATAACCACATCTAAATACGAAACATTATCTACATCTATGTTACAAAACGGGAAAGCTTGTAGACCTACACATTACACACAGCAGTTTAAAAAAAAACGAATTTTTTTTTCCAAACAACAACAACAAAAAAGTCAACTCTAGCACCTTAGTGATAAAATCGTAGTGTGTCAACACGCTTCCTTTCGAAAGGGAACTTGCCGTGCGTCTACTGGGTCCCGCCAAAATACACACCCACACCCTAAAGCACTTGCGTTGACACACACAAGAGAGAAAATTTGCTGCACTCAGCGAATATGACGCTCTCCTGTCGCTGGAGGTGAACAAATACAACAGAAGATATCATCTTGTTTGAATGGAGACCGCCCCTATTAAAAGTCGAATGACTAACGCCAGTTAATTATGCAAACATAAAGAAAGTGCTGTTAGTAGCTGTGGAAAAAAACCTTCATGCTAATTGCAGACAATAATTAGATTTAGGCCTAAACAGAATTTGAACTTTTCAACTAAAAAAACAAAACAGGACTCTCGCTAACCAGCCAATCCAACTGACATCCTTGGACTAACAAAAGGTGAGGTGACATTCAAAGGCTGCCTGGTTATATTTACCTGACTCCCCAGCCTATACCTCCTTAGCACAATAATCTACAAAGGTCCTCAAACTATTATGTACTATTGTAATACATTATCTTGCAGATGAAGAGAATACAAAGAGGTATCGGAGACGGAACCGTCCCTTTCTAGAACTCTTGAATGTTTTGTATTATTAAGTGAATTTAGCTGGGTTAAAGTGGAAAAACAATGATGGACTTTCTAATGGACACGACCAGTATAGAGGGAAAGCATGGGGGGGTTATCAATAGTTATCATACTAGATCTATATAGCATGTGGTCACCTTGAAACATTTGAGTAAATCCATTTCAGTACAAGAGCAGTACAAAAGGTTAGCGTTAAGGCGTAAAGAAATGTCTTCAATGGGACAAATACAAACATAACATAGTCTCTAATACAGTGTTTCACAAACTGTGTTCCGCGAGGCCTGAATAGGTGTTCCACGTACTATTGGAATAAATTAACTAGTAAGCCACCACGTGAATTAATCTCTGTATAAAAACAAGCAAAGTGTTCCGCCAAATACTCAAAATGGGGGGAGTGTTCCGTTGAGGAAAAAGTTTGGGAAACACTGTTCTAATATACTCGTCCAGATTTTGTTTACGAGAAGGCCGAAATTGCTTTATTTTTTTTTTTTATATGTTTGTAGTAATTAGGTAAAAAAAAATAATAAAGTTCCCCTTTCAGACCTTGCGATCTATGGGCAGATGAGGTTAGAATCATCTGTTTCTTTGACCCAAATTAGGTCAACTCAGACCAAAAGTTAGACTCTATGTTGAAGAGGACCAATTCACTTATTAAGAATGAATGACATGAATGAATAAATATTTCAATCGAGACAGGGCGAAGTTGTTGGTTATTTTTTACTTGCTTCACGCTCCGGGAACTTTTTTTTGTTCTTGTCACACCGTAGGGAACTTTGTGGAACATTTGGTAATGCAGCTAGAGCATACACACAAATAGCATGTCAAAGGAACACACAAAAAAAAAACAATGTACTAGATCTTCCAGTGACTGTGCTACTGTCTCTTGAGAATTTGAACTGTTTTTTTATTCTGGTATCAATTAGCATAGATACTTACGTTAGGTTTCATGGTCACGGCAAGGGTTACCTAATAAACTTATAGCGTTCCCTGGCATACGTTGGCTTCTAGCAGCACTGCACTGACTTGTATTGCGTCTCACGATCAGCAATGAATCGTACACTTGACTTTGTATTATGTTACCCAATGCTGAATGCTCCAGCATGCACTGGTACGCCCACCATCTTTTTTGTTTGTTTACACCCTCCTTTGTGAAATATATTATACATTTATAGAATATATATGTATGTTATGTGCTTGAGTGATTTAATTTTAGTCTTTCCTGTGTATATTTCTTGATATTTAGGAAAATACGCATTTGCCCCTCAAAGTACGCATTTCCAGGTCTGAGAATACGCATTTCGATTTTGGCATGTAGGCATCTGTGTATACTATTATAAAAGCAAGGAAATCTGACTTGATTCTTTCACTTACTATTACTTGCTTTAACATTTAGAAGTTTTCTCTAGAATGATTCATTTGTAAGTATGAGAGAATTTATGCTTTTCAAATAGTATTTATAGATTTTTATTTTTTAGTTTCATTCTTTCTTTGCCCAAAATGCAATTTATTTTCAGAAAAGTGTTCCTTGGAAAGTTTCAAGGAACACATTCCATTCAGTTTTGTACTTGACGTAATGCTGTACAGTTAGTGAATTACGAACACACATTTCAAGGACATCACGAGCAGACGATAGGGGCAAGCAAACACAGTCCGAGATGCGGCTACAAACTGCTGAACAGAAAGATGCTCAAGTTCTTTGACATTTATTTTGAAAATGTTTTCCGCTTACATCTGAAAGTTTGTTTGTAATGGTGTCCACACCGAATGTGAACGAAGCTATGCGATAGTGACAGGGTGAAAACATCTCAAGCGAGTGTACAGAGGGACACAATGTTAGGTTTAGCTCTTGGCTCAAGTCAATGGGACCAGCACCAGTGAGTGAGAATAGATGCAAGTGTCTCACTGGAGACACAGAAGGTGCAATGTATTCCAACGACGTATTCATCAGCACACGTTTTAATGTTTCAGAAATATTCTCCCATTCAATCATGGGTTTGTTTTTAAAACCCGATAACTTCTTAAAGTCCGAAAATGTTTTTTTTTATACTGCCTCTTTAAGCTCAGTGCGCTCACGTGGACATGTGGGGACAGGGGTAGCTGGGAGGTTTTCGTGCAGCCTTTAGACGCTCAGCAAACACAAATCAGCTCGAATCGGGATTCGAACTAAAGCCCATTAGACAGGCAGACATGGGGGAGTACGCCACTAAGCCACACAAGTCAATGGAAACAAGATTATTACTTGTATAGATTTCGAATGTATTTTATGGATTGACTTTCCTCAGCAAGTCGTACAGATTACGTTGCCTTCCTGTCATGTTGAGATTAATGTCATGTACGCTCCAACACGCACCCTCCCCCCACCTACTGTGACATGACCCAGATGTTTGCAAGAATCAAAAGACTAGTTAACAAGACACAAGGTTAACCACCCAGCAGCACCAAGTGACAGACATTAAACCACAGGACAGATAGACTCCCCACCCCCCGTTCAAGACTTGACTGTCTCACGCATTCTTTAACATTTATTTTGAAAACGCTTTCCGCTTAGGTTTGAAAGTTTGTTTGTAATGGTGTTCACATCGAATGAGAACGACGCTGTGCGATAGTGACATGGTGAAAACATCTCAAGCGAGTGTACAGAGTTAGGCCAATATTAGAATATGCATCCTCTGTTTGGGATCCTTCAACTCAAAAAAACATAAAGAAACTAGAACAGACACAAAATTGAGCAGTGAGATTCATAACAAACGAATATTTAGTTTGATTAGAGTAACACCAATTTATAAAATCACTAAACTTAGAGACACTTTAAGACAGAAGAATAAAAAGTGAAGCAGCTATACTACATAAAACACTAAACCATAACTTACAAATAGAAAAACAAAACCTAATGGAATAATCAGAAAGACATAAAGATAGAGGCACATTTCTTATTCCATACGCTAAAACAAATTCATATAGGTGCTTCTTTTTCCCTAGTGCTATTAGAGAACGGAATGGGTTGCCTGAATCAGTCAGGAAAACCAACGATTTGGCAGAATTCATTTATTGACATGCATGACTAGATTGACACATGAAATGCGTAGGACATTGTTACTTTCTTTCTTGAAGTAACGTCTGTAGCATACAAGATAGATAAGAGTGATACAAGGTTAGGGTTTAGCTTTTGACGGCAGTCTCGATGAATAAAAAAAAACAGAAAACGAACTAGTTTTCCATAATTCAAACATTCACCACATTTTCACATTTCTTTCTTATAAAGATGCAAGTGTTTAACCCGAATGTCTCCCGAAACGACACAGGCGGATGGCTTCTGGCAGGGAGGAGTGGAGCGCCTTTGTTGCGTGCACAGTTTCAGCATCCCTTTTAGTGAATATTATACTCGCAGAGTATATCAATAACCACAACTAGGATATATTTTGCAGAAATTTTTTTTATTGAAACAAAAAAAAAATTAGTTTCACAATGCCTTAATTAAAAGTAGTTCGTTCTCAATGATATTGAATCGATTGTAGGTCAGGGGGAGTAACTTAATAAATTATCGACTGGAGAAATACGAGTTATATTTCGTAGTAATGTCCCTTACATCGCTTACCAAACACAATGGCAAGAAACTACAAACTAACGAGGAACACGTACTGACAACTAAAAGTGCTTACAGTAAAATAAATGTATTCATTTGTTTAGAATCGTTTTTAAAAAAAGGGATGGAATACTCCCGTCGAAAGGGCAGAGGCATTTAAAAACAAAATGAAATGGTCATTTCTAAAAGACTACGTGGTTCATGGTTGAATCTTTATATTATTAAATACTTGCCGTATAACTAGCCGGATGTGACCCGCGATACGCGGGTTGTGGTTGGGGACATTAAACATAAGCTACGGTCTTCGCCATGATCTAAGGAACATTTATGCCGTTTTATCAAGATTGGTCCGGAAATAAAGTGCTGACAAGCAGTGGGGGCACTAGGGTCGTTGTTACCCGGTGTGGCCCGCACCCACCCCCTCCCAAAGTGACGCCTATGCTGACAGGCACTCTAGAGCCCAACACTTTAAACCTTTTGACGAGCACAAAACGCCAGATAGAATCACAAGCACTTAGAGCAGAGGGGCAGCGTTCAAATCAAGATAGGACGAGGCAACAGTTCTCATGGGGAGTCACCTTTCTGATAGATGGCTTTACTACTGACAAAATAAAATCGTGCCAGGTTAGAGTTTTAATAAAATCGTGCCAGGTAAGAGTTTTACTTTCAGACCATTCTTTACGACTCGATTAGATCACACTGACTTTCAGCCAGACGTTAATGTGGCGGGGATGTTAACACATATTGTCAAAGCCGAATGGAGACTAACAATTTTGACAATGAAAATAAAACAAACAAAAACAGTATTATAAAATAACAAAGACCAAAATATACACGCATGATTGTTTAATCCACAACTGCTCCAAATCTTTCCTCGCTTAAAAAAAAACAAACAAACTCAATCTAAACAAATGATAAATGAAGTCTTAGTTTAACATAGTATGTGCGTTACAAAGAAACACAAACAAAGCGTAGCCTTTTTACCCACTTTCACAGTAGTCCATGCGATGCGTTCATTAGATGAATAGCCCGCCAAAAGTTGTACAAACCGTCAGCGTCTAATCAGATAAGATTTGAATCAAGTATGAAATACCGTGAAACCTTTCCCATTCTATTATGTCTTATCTATGAATAAATGACGTGACGCACTGTCTTGGCTAAATATAGACACTGTGGCGGTTAGACGACAGAAAAGTCAAGGAGGAAAACACACACACACACACAAACTTACGTAGCCGATCAATCGTTGGGTTAGGTGAAAGCCGAACAGATCTAGGTCATGTTTTGATGGAAAGAGAAATGAGTACTGGGAAGTTTTGTGCCAAGATAAACTAAAAAAAAAAAGACTTACTGTTTAGTCACAATCAAACTTATGTATTAAAAGAGATCGTTGTTAGCCATTGGCAGTGGAACCGTGCACAGAGGCTTCCATGATTCAACATGAGGTTTTAGTTAATGTAGACTTTGTTTGAGAGCAACATAAGCGCTTTGAGACGCTATCAGTTCTAGTTATTAGGTGAATAATGAAATCTAGTTTGGAACCATTTAACAAGTTAGACTTTGTGTGTATCTTTAGACACAGAGTCAAAAAACAAAAAGACACGTACACCTTTCAAAGCACGCGACCATGCAGATGCTACTACATAGCTTAAGTCTGTTTCTATTGCTGGCGGCTAACGAGGGGGTAATGTAGCTAGCACAACGACCAACGGCCTTTACTTACTCAGTGTATGTACTTCTCAACATGTGCTAGGTACCAGATTAGCTGGAGTCAGTGGCGTCCTAAAACTCATAATGTTCTAAATCACCAGGACTCGAACTCAAGACCCCCGTCGGTTCGGAAGCATAAAGCTTAACCTCACGGGCACCACGCAACACGTTTGTAGTGTGAGACAATAAGAAAGGACATCAAGTTTTCTGTTGGTCACTGACATACATAAACATTTACTTTCATTCCAAAAGACTTTTAGATTAGACACTTGATTATAATCCGGATGTAACCCTTTAAGTAGAACACTCTATAAACCTTTAGAAATATGGGATAGTTATTTTCTCAAAAATTGGTAAGTTAGTTTTAACACTATCAGTTGACAGTGTAATTTTTGTAAAAAGCAGAATAGTAAAGTTACCATTTCAGGGCAGATGATGTTAAAGTCGTGTGTTTCTTTAGTAATTTTATTGTAATCTATAGGGTATATGACGTAAAGGTCATGTGTTTCTTTAGTCATTTTATTGTAAAGTAATGTTCGTGAAGTGTATTATAGAAACAGTTTTACACTAGTGTGTAACTATTACAGCATTGAATAGAAATCTACCAAATACAGACGTTACTTCAAAAAAAGAAGATAATTACGCAAATATAGGCAAACACGTGAAAGTTGTGTCTCGTTGGACGCTGGGCGCCGCAAGATTTTCAGCTTCCCCAATGTAAGGGGGGGGGGGGAGATGCTTAATGAACACGTGTATTTCTCTTCCGGTTCCAGGAGTTTGTTTGTTCGCGTACTGCCGTCTGGACTAAATGTGGCTTATCAATTCACACAACTCTCGTGGCAAGCTTCTTTCTATGACAATTAAATACATTGCTTCTGTTTCTCTGCAAGACTGTTTCACTTTGATCAACATTGAAACAAGAAAACTGGGACAAAACGTAATGGGTTTTCCTCAGAAGCGGCGTTGAGGGGTGGCAAATGGGGCGGCCGCCACAGGATCCCTTCCCCTCAAGGTCGTCCTAATCATTTTTTGTACATCTTAAAATATAGTTTATGTTTGATCGGAAAACTTTGGTCAATGCTTTTTCAAAAATCTTTCTTTACGGTGACCCAATGTCTGTTGTGATGAGAAATTTCCTAAAATTGTACAATTCATTTTATTTTTAAAATTTAAAAAAAAAAAAAAAAAAAAAATATAGGCTAATGCTTTTTTTTTTTTTTTAATTTTAAGACGATGTTACCATACCAAGAAAGCACAATTTTAACTAGTTCAGACTGCCTAGTAGCCTTTATAGCGTTGCTATGGCAATTGATATGAACCAATTAAGAAATTATCCATGATTTATGCTAATTTACACGTGTTCTTTCTACAGGTAGAAATGAAGTACATTAATTAGTTTGAAAAAAAAAAGGAATTGACATGTAGAATTAAAGTGATAATAAATAATAATAATAATAAACAGTGCAAGATGAGATTAAACATCAATTCTTTCCTTGTCACTGGCCACCATGGGACTGGCTGAGTTTGAATGTTGCAATGAACATCTCGCGTACATGTTACGTCCCCCCACCGAACTGCACAAAGAGTGGATGGAAGTCATTAGTTTTAATTGAGCAAACACCCAAAGTGATGCAGGACGCCATTTAACGGGCAGACAGGGCAATTAAAAGCGAAAGACTTCCTCGGTAATTAATTCCTTGTTTAAATTGAAGTGAAGATCATGTAGAGTAGAAATGAATATTTTCTTGGGTGTTTAAGATGTAACTGTGGGGAAAGTCAAGTGAATTATTTTTTTTTGGTTGTGTAGGCTGAAATGTTTCAGGTCTGTCGTAATTCAAGTGAATAGTTTCTTATGAAACCACGAGGTGGTCTGTCGTAATTCAAGTGAATAGTTTCTTAGGAAACCACGAGGTGGTCTGTCGTAATTCAAATGAATAACAAGAACAATTAAAAATTTAAAAAAAACTTATATCAAGCGTGATTGTATTAATGAGTCTGGATCAGTCAAGTAATTAAATTTGTAATAGAGCTCGACTAATAATGATAAATAAAAAAATCTGTGCGATTAGAATTTTTTTTAACCAATTGTTTTTGTTTAGCGCAATTTCATGCTTTTAGCTTTCTCACTACGCTATGACTCTATCACTTGTCTAAATCAATTAGGTAAAAGGGGGGGGGGAGAAAGAAGGAGGGTATCTGGGTGAATGTTACCGTGATCGCTTTTTTAAATGCATTAAGAAAAAAAAAAGCTGTCCGACTTGAATTCCAACTCAAGGGCTCAAGACAATACACTAACCACTGTGCCAGCGAAATGCTTGTGAAAGTAGTCAGTTTTATAGCTATGTATTTTTAGTTTCAAAGTTGTAAGTAAAACCATATTGGAGCACTAACATTGCATTTGTTCTGATATGTAGTAGAGACAGTGAGTCGTTACGCTGTCCCCCATGACACCCATTTGAACCGAGGCTAACTTAACATCACCGGCCCGGGAATTCTCAATCAAAAGGAAGCATGACTCGACTGTACCACTGATAAAAAACTCTAAATCTAAAAAACTTTTTTTTTAAGTGGTAGCCAAGCGAAATTCAATAAGCTACAAATGTAGCATCAGTTCCACCAGTTCCATGGCTTCAGTACATAGCACGTTCCTCCTCCTCCTCCCCCCCCCCCCCCCCGTTCACAAAAGACACACGAATGTCAGACAGACAACGAAACGTGCCTCAGCGCCCAGCCAACAGACCATAAAGTGGCAAGGATTGAATGTAATGTTAAGTCAGGACAAAACAAAGTAGGAACAAAAGGGGGGGGGGGGAGGGAGAATGGGAAGGCGGACTAGTCTATCTTTAGTCACTACCATGGTCACTGGAAAGACCGGCATGAAAGGCAGACTTAGTCTATCTTTAGTCACTACCATGGTCACTGGAAAGACCGGCATGAAAGGCAGACTTAGTCTATCTTTAGTCACTACCATGGTCACTGGAAAGACCGGCATGAAAGGCAGACTTAGTCTATCTTTAGTCACTACCATGGTCACTGGAAAGACCGGCATGAAAGGCAGACTTAGTCTATCTTTAGTCACTACCATGGTCACTGGAAAGACCGGCATGAAAGGCAGATTTAGTCTATCTTTAGTCACTACCATGGTCACTGGAAAGACCGGCATGAAAGGCAGACTTAGTCTATCTTTAGTCACTACCATGGTCACTGGAAAGACCGGCATGAAAGGCAGACTTAGTCTATCTTTAGTCACTACCATGGTCACTGGAAAGACCGGCATGAAAGGCAGACTTAGTCTATCTTTAGTCACTACCATGGTCACTGGAAAGACCGGCATGAAAGGCAGACTTAGTCTATCTTTAGTCACTACCATGGTCACTGGAAAGACCGGCATGAAAGGCGGACTAGTCTATCTTTAGTCACTACCATGGTCACTGGAAAGACCGGCATGAAAGGCGGACTAGTCTATCTTTAGTCACTACCATGGTCACTGGAAAGACCGGCATGAAAGGCAGACTTAGTCTATCTTTAGTCACTACCATGGTCACTGGAAAGACCGGCATGAAAGGCAGACTTAGTCTATCTTTAGTCACTACCATGGTCACTGGAAAGACCGGCATGAAAGGCGGACTAGTCTATCTTTAGTCACTACCATGGTCACTGGAAAGACCGGCATGAAAGGCGGACTAGTCTATCTTTAGTCACTACCATGGTCACTGGAAAGACCGGCATGAAAGGCGGACTAGTCTATCTTTAGTCACTACCATGGTCACTGGAAAGACCGGCATGAAAGGCGGACTAGTCTATCTTTAGTCACTACCATGGTCACTGGAAAGACCGGCATGAAAGGCAGATTTAGGCTATCTTTAGTCACTAACATGGTCACTATAAAGATCGGCATGAAAGGCAGACTAGTCTATCTTTAGTCACTACCATGGTCACTAGAAAGACCGGCATGGCGTCACTGTGTACATGAGAATCGGAAGTGAGCTTGAAACTACACAAATTAAAGTAACTTTATTGATATGATATAATGAGAATATATTAGATTGTAAACGTATGCATATGATTTACATTATGGATTCCTAGTTACAGGTCATCAATCGATAAGCCCAGCGACTATTTAAACACAAATATTTCATCCCTAACATCTAAAAAAAAATTAATAATCATGATTTCCCCCCTCATGCCAATTAGTTTCCATACCTTCAGTACGCTGTTGACATTCAGTGTTTCTACCTCACCACCAACCAGGTAGACCGAGTTGGTGAAAGTTCAACAAACACACTAGGGTCAGGGCCGGGATAGCTGGGGGGGGGGGGGGAGTGGAAAAAAATACAACCTCCCGAAACCTCCATTTTCTACGTCGCACCACCGACACGCGTATCTGTCACGAAAAAGAAGCACGTTTAACAGAAGCGTAGATCTAGGCGGGGAGTTGTTAAATCAAACCAGAACAAAAGATGTTCTAGATCTGTATCTTTGACTTCGTCCGTTCAGTGAGTCTAATAATCTAGCCGATCGGACCGGATACTTTTGTAGATTCAAAGTACCGCCTTTCAGACATTGAGATCTATGGGGCAGATGATGTAAAGTCCATCTGTTTCTTTGACCCACAGTTGACGAAGGTGTCATGTGGCCAGCACAACGTCCAACCGCCGTTACTCTCCTCAGCTAATGCCAGGTACCCATTAGAGTATAAAGACTCAAAAACAAGGAGTTACTGCTGCAGGGGTGAACGACTGTATAGAAAATACAAGAAACATTACCCATACAATATCCATTGGAGGCGCGGTGGCTGAGCGGTAAAGCGCTTGACTTCCGAACCGGGAACCGGGGTTCGAATTCTGGTGAAGACTGGAATTTTTAATTTCGGGATCTTCGGGCGCCTCTGAGTCCACCCAGCTCTATTGGGTACCTGACATTAGTTAGGGAAAAGTAAAGGCGGTTGGTCGTTGTGCTAGTCATATGACGCCCTAAAAACCCCGAAATTCAAAACCCTTCACCGAGATTCGAACACCAATCGCTTTACCACACATTATCTTCTTATTAAACTTTACAAGCAAACTATTGACCTAATTGACACACTACTTCTGTACGTTCTCTGCTAGCGGTTGAGAAGACTTGCGTAGCTTTGGGAGTAACTAATCAGTAAAACATACGAGATCCACTTGACAACACACTAAAGCACGCCCTACGGTTTCCCTAGTTATATTTTACATTCATGAACTGACTGGAAACAAAGAAAGAAAGATCAAAGATTAGAAAGGACAGAACAAATGACGCGACTTATTTAACCCATTCTTGTCTTGGACCTAGACCTGGCGAGCAAGTAATAAAACTCAAGGAAAAGCACATTGTCAGCAATGAGTTAAATGTAACAGGTCTTAGATGTCTACGTCCAGCGTGTGTGGTCATACTGCAGCAGAAGTGGGGGAAGCGTCCAATGTTGTATAAACAAGTGTCCTGAATGTTGATGCTAGAGGACATGCTAAAGGGAGAGAAGAATGGGAGGCAAAGGCAAACAGCTTCCGTTACAAACGCCCACACGCAAACAATAGATGGTAAAACAGGAGCAACTAACTCCCGCCACGTCTGACAGTCCCAGTGTTTGAATAAAAACATCTTGTTTTTCAACAGGAGAAGTAACTGTGCAGTTCCTTGCTCCGGAGTCGTCTCCCTTTTACCAAAGCATAAAGGTTGGATCTACTTCCGCTTGGATCACGATCTACCTGGCCGGGTAAAAACAAATGACAGCCCCAAGGTCACAAAGTCCTAGAACCGAGACAACTGCAGACGTTCATTTATCAATGCCCAAACTCACTTTCTTTACACCACCTCCTGTTCAACTTGACACTTCCACGCGATCCAAAAAACATTTTGAATAGAATGAAAGAACAGGACTTGTGTCGTCTGCTAAAGGTGAAGTCGTCTGCTGAAGGTGAAGTCGAATAACATTATTTGAATAATTGTTCCCTAAATTTTACCGAGGTAGAAAAGACAGGTTGCAGAGTAGTATTGCGCTCGGCTGCCGATTGACACGAGCTCGACTCGTAGTGGAGGTACCAAGGCTCGTATTCTAAATTGAAGTCCGAGATTCCCTCAACTCTAATTAAGATGTATCGGGCCGGGTAAGATAATTACGGTAGTTCGTTGTGCTGGCCTAATATGACTTCGTTAACCGTTGGCGTCAAAACAAGTTAGCAATTAGCATAAGACCGACAGATTTCGAATGGGAAATACAGAAACTCTGATTTAGGAATTTTTTTTTTTTTTTGTCAATACCAATAACTATCTTAAGGTAGTAAGGTATTGCTAAATAATGACAGTGGTTTAAAGCAGATGACTCTTCATTACAACTGATGTATAGACCTCCAGGTCACTTCTTTACCAAACTTTAACAGCATGGATGATACCAACAGTACTTTCACGTTATGAGTTCACCCACCTTCTCAATCATGTCTAGTGCACTATATTTTAACGCGCTAGGCTTGGCATGATAAGATAACTCCGACTCTTCTTACTCAGGTTATGCAGAACGCGGGAAGAAAAATTCATTGCGTATGCTTTTTTTTTTCTCTTTCAATTTCGCACTTGCCGAGACAAAAGTGGACCAAAGACATTTCATTTAATAAAAATGAGTTTTGGGTATTCAAAAATAACACACAATAGGACGTTATTTTTTTTCTTCTTTTATGACATGTTTAATATCTAAAAGAGGCAGTCACATGAAAATGTCATTTTAATATAAAACTGAAAAAGAGGTATCGAATACCTAGTTGAAAGTACACATATGCAATACCTTGTTGTAATTACATGCGTGCACGCAAAGAAACAACCCCCTCCGCAAACAAGATTAATAGTTTGACAATAAAAACATGCTATCCTTCATGTGGAGAAAATTACGACAGATAAATAACAAGGTTACAAAAGACAGTTTGTGTGGAAACAAACTCAAAATCGGTCCCCGAAGTAAAATGTTTTACATAATTCGGATAATCCTTTAGAGTTGAAGATAGTTTACTCCCTAGTCCAAACCTCCCGCAGGACGACGGGGGATGGGAGCAGGCAGGGTTTGAACCTTCGACCGTCGATAAATCCGAACGACAGTCCAGCGCGCAAACCACACGACCAGTGGTCCACCCAGGTAGGCTTCAATATTTTCAGAAAGAACATCCGAATGAAATTATATCAAAGACAAATGAGAGATAAGAATGGAGAAAGAAGGTTAACAGATCTTGTGTAGTGCCCCAACGGTCCAGCAGATCAAAGGATAGGTGAAAGTGAATGTAAAGTTAGATGTGAACCTGGCCTAACTAGTTTCCCTTTCAGACCTTGTGGTCTATAGGGCAGATGATGTAAAGTTCATCTGTTTTTGTGGCCTACGGCTAACGAGGGTGTCAGGTAGCCAGCACAACGACCAACCGCCTTTACTTTTCCCCAACTAATGCCAGGTACCCATTAGAGCTGGGTAGACTCAGAAGTTCAAAATCCCAGTCTTCACCAGGATTCGAACCCGGGACCCTCGGTTCGGAATAAATAAAGTAATTGTTTTGAAAAGGCTCAATCACATAGTCGAATCCTCAAAAAAAGAAAATTTCCGCTATATAAAAAAAATGTTCATGAAAATGTAGTTTATAAGATTACTATTCGTTTTAAATTAGGTCTTACTTATAATGCATACTAATTAGCTTTTTCTCTTTTAAAAAACTGCTTGCATAATTGATTTTAAAAATTAGAATTTTCGCTTTCAGGAAAAAAAAAAGTAGCCGTTGCATCAGAACTTTGAATGGTCTAAAATATTGTGAAGTCGGATTTTCAATATCTTTTCTAGTTTACGAGATCTAAACGGGACGGACGGACAGACATTTCACACAAAACTAATAGCGTCTTTTCCCCTTTCGGGGGCCGCTAAAAATTGTCAAGACGCCGAACTTGCATAAGAAAATGCGTGTGTCATGTTAGAGGAGGGAGGGTA
The DNA here is from genome assembly GCA_036873155.1 of Biomphalaria sudanica. NCBI lineage: Eukaryota > Metazoa > Mollusca > Gastropoda > Planorbidae > Biomphalaria > Biomphalaria sudanica. The sequence continues at coordinate 578,278 of JAZGLO010001818.1, read as the reverse complement.
GGGAACTGCTGCAGTCCTGCAGACATGCCACATCATCAGAAAATCTCTTAGTGGAAAAACTGTTAATGTAACTACACTGAATTTTGATTCATTTTATGAGATTCCAATCCTGGTAGTGACAGGAGATGGCTATTAGCTATATCTAATGTCATAAAAATTAACATTTAAGTAAGCATTATAAAAGTAAATTTTCATCTTTAACCGTGCTTTTAAATTAGGCTTTTTTAATGTACCGAAGAAGAGATTTACATAACATATTTAGATTGCGTTGTATCAACATTGGCATGTACACAGACAGAAATACATTAAAACACAAAATCGAAATGCACTGACAATCATCAGAAATCTGGCACTACCATCGAACTCCCTTCAAGGAGTGTTAGAAATGGAGGGAAAGTAAATTAAAAAAAAAAAAAGGATGCATCAGAATACAGCAGACGTGAAAGAGGAGTGAGATTTAAACGATGAACAAATAGTGTGTGCAGACACAAAATTTGGGACGTTTGGGGGGGGGGGGGGAAACAATAACGAAACAAACATCTATTTATAGATATATAAGAATATGTGTGCCATTTTGTGTTAACATGCAGGACTGAATTTGAGAGTTTGTGTGTTGGAGTAGTTGGGGGGGGGGGGGGGAATGATACACGCAGAACGGGAAATACACTAGAACCAAATAGTCCGGGCTCCATTGACTGGTAGGATCTCTTTCTTTTCAACTTGTGGCTCTGCCCGCACTGCGCCGAGCGTGGGTGTGTGTGTTTACGTGTTAACCTAGACGTAGTTAGCGCCCCCACTGACCCTAATGTGGTTTGAAGATAGCAGTTAAAAGAAGGAACTAGTAACTCTGAATGAGATAGATCTAGGTGCTTACCTTAGACCTAGGTACCGATAGGTAAGGAAGAAAGAAAAAATACGAGAGGTGGGGTTATATAATAAATATTAAAAAAAAAAAAAAAAAAAAGAAAGACGGGAATCTTAGATGAAGGAATTTCTAAAGGAAAGAGGACAGTATCCCCCCCCCCTCCCGGCCCCAATGTTATTATTTTCCGGTTTCTCTGGGTGTTCCAATACATATCGTTTCGTGTAAGCAATAGTTTTATCGCTAGGTATTTTCCCCTAGTTGCCGGTTTAATTCAGCGCTTCACACTTACTTTTCTTTTTACAGAGATTATATCAACTCTGTCTGGTAAAAAGTTTGTACACGTTATTTCTCCCACACCCAAATTTCGGATCAAGTTGAAACTTTGCACAATTTTTTTTTTTTACCTTGCAAATCAAGAATAAAAAATAAATAAATTTAACCATTAAGTTTGCTAACTATTGGTTATTCATTATTGTATTTGGTATATCGAACAAGTCAAAGAAATTGTACTTAAAAGAAGTGGTGGTATAAGCTGAGTTAGTCCCCTTTATAAGTATCAGCTCTAAATTGAAACAAACAATATATAACTACACAATCGTCTCTAGGCATAAGCACCTCACTAGAAGAGTGGTTAGCACGTAGGCCTGAGCCAAGAGTTGGAATTCAGGTCGTTCACTTTTTGTTTTGTAAATGTCTTTAAAAACCATTACGGTAAAATTCGTAAAATCCACCCAGTTATCCCTTTCTTACCCCCCCTCCTTTTTCCCAACGAGTCCAGATTAAGTTCTAGGATCATAGCGTATCGAGAAAGCTAAAAGCATGAAATGGCGCAAACAAAAACAATCGGTAAAAATATTTGTAATCGCACAGATGTATTGTTGTTGATCTAGATCTATTTCACATTTAATTACTTGACTGATCCAAAATAGTTTGTACAATGTCACTTCGTAACCTTTTTTTTTATAAGTATTTTTTTTCCCTTGTTCTTTACTACTAATATATATTTACAAAATATTTAAACGCGGCCCTCGATAGAAAAAAAGGTTGCCCACCCCTGCCTTAGTTGCATTGTATGATAAAGAAAGACTAACTAGGCCCCAGCAAAGCTAGGTTGAGAGTTACATCATATGGCAATGAAAACAAAAGTAGTCTGTTCAACTACTTGGAAAGAGAGATGCGGAGGGTATAGTGTGCAACTCTGGACAACTTTTCTCCTGGGTTTACTTACCTTTCTTGTTTAAAACTAAGCACAATTTAAACCGCGCATCCCCCAGCCCCCCTACCAACGCCAGCTTGGTGTTTGCCTATCGCGGCCCAAATAACTTGGAGGCAAGCCTAAACCTTGCAAGACGCGTACAACTCACGTTTGGCAACTTGACGTGAGGTCACACTGTATTGAAACAGGCGTTTAGAAAGTAGGTCGCCGACGTAAATATCAAGACAGTGCTTGTATTGATGCCTTGCAGCCAGACCCATGCATGTCACAGCTTGGTATTGGAAATGACAGGAAAAGCACCGTTCCTTACTAGTCCTCGTACTCAAAGACATTCGCATTATTATAAATGGATTAAGTTTTATTGCATGGGTATCAGTAGAGAAGAGGAGCTAACGTCTCATTTCCTAGCAGCAAACCAATATGAACACCTAGAAAGAAGTCGTGCAGCTGAAACAGACAATAGAAAGTAGAAATCCGACGCTAGTGCCTTGTATCATGCCGATACAAGTCATTCTTCCTACGAGATATAAACAATTGTTAGGCTGAACATTTTAGTATCATAGGAAAACGTCGGAATAAATATAAATAAAACAGGTTGAAAGTCTTGCGAATTTTAAACTAAATCAGGAAGTGACGTAACACGGCCAATGCAACACTTTGAAACTACTACTTCGGATAGCTGGACAGATCTACCGTTAGTAGATGCCAGGAAATAAGGGCGACAACTCTTAACGGAAAACCTTACAGTCTATTTACTTCTGAAAGTCAATAATTCAAATCTAAAGTTTTAAAATACTGTAATTAGATCTAAGTTAAAATAGATGAAGATCTTGAGTTAAGCTTAGCCCAAGACTCGATTATTAATTGTGTAAATATTCTTTTAAGTCTTCCTAATGTTCTTTACAACGTCAAGGCTTAGAGTCCTCAACCTGTTATAGGACCTTAATTATGCCAAAGGGAGTTAACCTCTGTGTCACGAGTTACTTTCCCTGAAAATAAACGCCACAAGATGTCTGGCGCTGGAAATTCTACTTGAACATCTGAACATAACGTAGTCCATGTCTTACCGGGCAAACGTTCTCTCACTAAAGCGGCTACTAATTCAATTATACTGTGTTTACTTAGTACCTAGGGGGGAGGATGACGTAGGTGAAGTTTAGTAGGGAGCGAATCTCATTGAGGAAGTTCAATGATTTTTTTTAAAAGGTCGGGGAGGGAGAGATTAATTCATGAATAATTTTTAAAAAACTCACGGCTATTAATAGAAGATATCTAGACAAATTAAATCAATGAATCATCGAGGGTTTTTTAGTGTTTTTTTTTTGTCATTAAAAAGTATAATCATTATTTCCAGAAAGCACTTCTTCACGAAGCTATAATGCTAAAACAAAAGGTGAATAAACATGGCATAGCTGATTCTCGGTTGCTTGTAGCCCAGGGCAGTTAGTACAACTTCAAAGATGTAGGCGTATTAGATTCTTCATCTAGAGTTTGAAAAGAAACAACAACACATAAACAAGATTCGAACTCAAGTGTCTCAGTTTGACCGGCAACACCAGCCCATAGTTCTAGGGACCAATATAACGGCCAGCAACTGTTCTGAGTAGGATATCAAGAGAGAGAGAGGCCGGTCCATTGTTTTACGTCGTCCAGCCACAGCTTTTCTTTGCACGTCCCTTGCTCCCTCCACCGGAGGAGGACTTTTGACAGTGATTCAAGTTTTATGTTAGGAACAAACTCTCAGACTCCTCTTTCAGATGTAACGATACGTAATGGGTGAGACACAGATGCCCCGAAGGTACCAAGCGGGTGGCACACAAAAAGCTTTAAATGTACCAATTCTGAAAACCTGACTTCAGCTCACCAAGACATGTCACATTAAGCAATCCAAGCACCACAGTAGAATGACTCACACTGATGATATGTGGGGAAAGGGGGGGGGGCAACCCACTTTCAGAGAAATGAACCAAAGGGACCAAGGTACCCAGTTCTCCAACTCACGAGACACAAATGTCACGTAATCAATTTGCAGCAGAGACGAGCGCCCTTCCCCCCCCCCCCCAGGTCAATGCCAATAACGTCTTCTACTTTGACCCCATACTTCGGCAACAGAGCCACTGCCAGCACTAGAAAGACGTCAGGCATGACGAATGAGCAAAGAAAGATGGTGGAAGGGACGTGAAGGCGCTAGGATAAATATAAACACAATCAAGACAACACAGAGAGCAGTGGAATGCGCTGCACACACACACACGCGCGAGGGCGCACTCAAAGTGTTCTTTCTTGCACCTGTAGAAATCTAATTATAGTTTGTGTGCCTTAGTTAAAAGAAGAAAGAAGGCACATGTTTACATACTATACTATTTAAATAGTTTGGTAATTAATTTATAAAGAAGAAAGAAGGCACATGTTTAATTATTATACTTTTTAAATTGTTCGGTAATTAGTTTATAAAGAAGAAAGAATGCATATGTTTAATTACTATACTTTTTGAATTGTTCAGTAATTAGTTTATAAAGAAGAAATGATGCATATGTTTATTAATTATACTTTTGACAAGTTCGGTAATTAGTTTATAAAGAAGAAAGAATGCATGTTTATTTATGATACTTTTTTATATGTTCCGTATTTAGTTTATAAAGAAGAAAGAATGCATATGTTTATTTATGATACTTTTAAAATTGTTCGGTAATTAGTTTATAAAGAAGAAATAATGCCCATATTTATTTATTCAACTTTTAAAATGTTCCGTAGTCACCAATGAGGAAGTGCTCTAAGAGCAGGCTGCCAGACGCCTTGGCCACGTTCATAGAATGCCACAAGGCCGACTTCCACAGGACATTCTGTATGGTGATCTAACAGAAGGCAGGGGAGCCGCTAGTCGTCCACCTCTAAGGTATACGGATGTATGCAAACGCGACATGAAGATCTTCAAAATCGACACTTACAGTTGGGGAAACTTGTGACTGGATAGATCCACATTGAGAGCGAGCATAAAGGAAGGGTCCCGGATTGCAGATGCCATAGACAACAGTAGTAGAAAGAAGGCTGAAAGTGCAACGACGACTGGTGACTACAGATGCCCAACCTGTGACCGCAGCTGTGTATCACGGATTGGCCTCTTTAGTCACACAAGAAGTTGTAAAGGGGAAAGATGCTTCTCTCGAGACGTCAAATGCCACAGGAGTCACCGTGGTTGGCGTATAAAGAAGAAAGAATGCACATGTTTAAATATTATAGTGTTTTTTTTTTTAATGTTTAATAAGGAACAGTCATGTGAACCAGAACAAAGTTAATGAGATTATATGCCAGAATTTATTTGCTTCAATCTCTGTATGATCAATTTAATTTCTATACCATTATGAACTATACTAAATTCTTTTTATATGTTTAATCTGGTTAAGTTTTGTTTACTTATTTACCAAATGAAAGCGTCTGGCATTTGTGTACACTGACTGTACACAGAGATCAAATGCCCAAACTAAAAACGGAACAATTTCTCTAAGTCCTTCCCTACGGAGGACAACTATAATGTGCCAGTCATTGCACAACACTGGATGTCCATTGAAACAGATGAAATTGCACTCTTCTGGAGTTTGGTGTGCTGACTCAACTCATGAAGTGGATTGAACATGTGCATCAAGTGCTCATCTAGTTACCGTTCGGTTTTATTTCATTATTTCCGTTAAAGTGTTCCGTTTATTTCCGACTCGCCAAGGAATATGCACTTGGATAAACTGTGCACTTAAAGTATTATTCAAAAATAAAAGTGATTCTTTTTCTATTTCAGATGTCCGAGGAAATATATGTCGCTAAAAACGTGTGTTGCTAATTGTATCGACTCTTAAACACACAGATACCTACCACAATTTTGACACTTATTTTATGTATATTAACTAAGATGAAGTATTCCTTTTTTGATCATTACTCACATAATCAAATTCCAGACCAAAAAAAAAAGCTTGTCTCATTAAGCCAAACAAAGATTGTCTCATTAAGCAATGTTTACTCTACACCATGCCATGCTTCTGAGGATAACCTTAGGAAATAATAATGAGACATAAGAGCTTAGAGCTGAGTTGAAGCAAGCAGCAAGATCTCAAAGAAATCCAAATCTGACTCCATCGTGTAGAGTTCTAAATTTAGTACAGTGACGCAGTGTATCTCTGTCATTAATTTGAAAGGGAAAGTGTCAAAGGAACATTCTGACGCATAAATACAATTGCACAGAATTGAGACATGTCTAATTTTGTCTACACTGTACCAGACCATCATAAGTTCAGATGGCACAGCAAACAGGGGAGACGCCTCCTGCTAAATATTTCTTTTGCAACGCCCCTCAACTACTAGATCAAAACATTATAAGATAAACTATCACTGCAGTAGGTAGAACGTATCCCAGAAGACACAAAATAATACACTTGTACCACGCACTGGTGCTAGATCTATGTAGGATCTTGTCCAGTCTCGCCTGGTTTCCACACAGTATCAGACCGTGGGAACAGTTTAAGGAAGATTTCGTTTTTTATTCTACGCTAAGTTATTCAGACATAAAATGAACACAATGTTGACGACAGCGTTGTGCAAAAGAAATAAATATAAATTAGCCGAGGAAGGAGACAGAGGAGACACGAAATGTCATTAAAACACATTTTATTTGGACATCAGTGTCTCTAGCGCTGTTACATCAACACACTGATCACATACTATTGACTTGTTTATAACATGTACAACAAAGATTTGAAACAAAAGATCAAGGTTAATTTTGATCAGATGAGCCGTAACGTAGTTCTATAAAGTAGTGGTTACAAGAAAGGTTTCATAAAAATTGCGGTTACTTTAAAGTAGCGGTTACTACAAAATAGCGATTATTATAAAGATGTCGTTACTATAAAGTAGCAGTTACTATAAATGAGAGAAGCAGTTAGTTGCGGATGGATAGGAAACCCAAGCACTCGTGCTAACATTGGGATAGGTCCACAACATTCGCATAAATAGTACAAGAGAAAAAAAAAAGTTCCCATTTCAGACCTTGCGGTCTATAGGGCATATGATGTTTCTGTGGCCTACGGCTTGCGAGATTGTCATTTGGCCAGCACAACGACCAACCGCCTTTATAGGCCGAAGCTCTATTCAGACGTAAAACTACGTACGAAATCTGAGCTTGCAATCAATTTGTTTGCGTGTTTAAGTCTACCGGCCCCATGATTCGTCCTCCCAACGTCCACATTCCATAGACCACGAAGTGAGCGCAAGCTAATGGAAGCAAGTGACGATAGAAGCGAGGAGCAAACAGACACAAATCAACAGCAGACGTGAGTCTTGGCGGACATAGGGCTGCAGTCTTGCATACGTGATGAGAACACTGTATTTAGTTTGCAGACGTAAGTCTTGGTGGACATCGGGCTGCAGTCTTGCATAAGTGATAAGAAAACTGTATTCCGTTTGTGTATCATTCCTTCCTATCGCACTCTAAGGTGTCATCCATCTTTCCGCCAGGGCATTTTTCAAAACCATGAACGCACAAGCCTTTATATAATCAATGTGCATGCAAGATTTTTGTGCATGCAAGATTTTAAGTTCATTGATTGGCTGATTGCTAACGCTAGCTCACTCATCTTTTTTTTTTTATGCTACACGTAGTTTAGACTTTTGCAAGTTTTGGCGTTTGTTTGTTTTTTCTTTCAATGTTTGCTATTTGCCAGATTTGACTGCAACGCCGAAGAGCATTCTCTGTCATTGGTCACGTGCTCTTGCTAAACCAATCAATATATGCTAACGTGCCAGCCAATACAACGGCGTGTAAGAAACTTCTAGACAAACGACAAAAAAAAAATGAATTACTGCGTGTAGCCATTATACACACACAAATAGGGCGCACGACAAAAGCATGCACCCGAAAGGGGAATATCGATTTTGATACCGTTACAGAGGAATCCGCCTGCAGTCCCCCCCCCCCTAAATCAATCCTCCTCTGAAAAGCACGTGCGTGTTTGCAAAATACATGACTCTCCTCGCGTACATTTCCTAGAGCTTCGGCTGCTGTTGTTTCTGAAGCTCCAAGTGGGAATCCTTCGAGTCCTATATAAAGAGCAAAAAGCTTCACTGGTGCCAAAGATAGATAGAGAGAGGGGGGGGGCGGGACAAAAAGAAGAAAAAAAGTGGAGGGGTAGATATCCCGAAAACCATATACATATATAATATATGACACTCCGATATCACAGCCTTATAGAAAAGAGAGAGAGAGAGAGAGGGGGGGGAGGAGAAAGGGGGAGAGAAGGAGAGGAATGAATTTTTTTTGGTCATAGAACACTTGAGCTCATAAAGATTCGTGTATGGTTTGCTTATTCGGCTGTCTCTTGCTTATCTGTTATTCAAGGTTCTCCTTCGGGGTTGGGTAAGTTGAAGCTCCGTTGAGTTGTAGCCAGTTGCTGGTGCCCTGCGAGTAGGCAGGCACGGGTGTGATGAATATGAGGATGCCACGCGGTGGGCTTACTTCCGTGGTAGTTGCAGACCGGTCCTGGGACTTCAGCCTGGAATGCCTTCAGTTCTTAGCCGAGGGTGATGAGTGACTCACCCTCAACGGGAATGTGTGGAGAGCTGCTGAGGTCTGCCTTCAAGCAACCAAACACGACAGCCCTGGTGCACAAGTTCCCAAATGAATCGTTGACTTGAGAGTCTTCTGACTTCTCAGTGATTCTGATCTAGAATGGCATTAACCTGAAACTTTCGTCTCCGGCTTTTATAGGTTCCCGAGCGGTATGTTAAGAGTAGTGACGATCCAATGGCCAGCGAGTCTTTTGAGTTTAGAATTGTCAAATTGGACCGATCTTTTCATTTGGGGCTCACTCACCTGACTTCTTTAACCCGCGACCTGGTGGGGGGGGGGGGGACGAAGGAGGGTGAAAGCGGAACCATGCAACAATTATCAGGCTCGATGGTACGGGAACGATTTGAATAGCCCTGGGCGTCAGGAGTGTCGACTCAAAGGGATGTACGTGGACACCAAAATTTAAAGTCCCTGGACTTCACGGTTGCGTGCTTTTGTTTCGGCGTTTGGGGGGTAACTTTCAATTTTAATGTTCCTGAACTTAACGGCTACGTACGTTTGTTTCGGCGTTTGGGTGTAACTTGGAATGTGTGTTTATGGCCTATAATTTGGGGGTTGGATCTAACCTTGGTCTAATAGGATGTTTGTGTTCTACACTGGTCGTTTTTTTTTTTTAAATTGGCTATACAATGCTAACTAGTGGTTAAGAGGGGGGGGATAGTTCCGCACTGGTCAGTTCTGTATTGAGAAGGGACGCGTTTCGTCACAACTTTGTCAAATGGAACATAAATATCAATATAATCCACTTCCAGCAGCAGCCCACAAACTTAAGTGTCTGCGTGTTTGTGACAAAATATGACGAGGCGAGAATCAAACAAAGTGTTAAATAAATAAATAGGGTAGAACTTCCGACCCTTAAGGGAGTGGCCTACGCTTGCTGGGGAGAGGTGCACCATACGGGGGGTGGGGGAGAGTGCTACAATTTGTGAGTTTTTTGTATGTTGTAGAATACATTACACTTTTGGAGACTTCACCACATTTGGTTGGGGGGGGGGGGGAGTGTTCTACGCGAGGTTGAGGACAGAGTATCCCAGTCTTTGGGGAACCGAACCACCCTAAAATAGAGAGAAAGATAAGAGTACCTAACGCCCAACGAGGTAAACAACTCATTCCCACAATACACTACCGACAATACGAATGCACTTTTAACAAGTGCAATGACGTAATGCGGAACTCTGCCGAGACACACTCAAAGAAGCCAAGAACAAAGAAAACGATAAAACCACACCAAAAACACGAATCAGGCAGCAAGGACACACTGTCAAATATAACAATAGAATCTCTGAGAAAGCTAACACGAACTGTCCACCGCCCCCCCCCCCCCGCTCACCTAGAGCGCCCACCATCTCAACCTCCTCGACTTCCGTTCCACACTCAGGTATGAGGGGCGGGGCGCGTTTAATAAACATAAATCACTCGTCCAATGATACATAATGCTTTTTTTGGGTTCGTTCCGCCGTTGCAGAATCACACGTGAATCACTCACTCGTATGACTCATTCATCCTGTTCTCTGTAATCTTCCGGAAATTTTGAAAAAAAAAAATTAAAAAAATTGAGCGTTTGTGGACAAAACGGCAACAGTGAGTGTAATCAAAGCCGGCAAGCCAAAGTACTTCGCTGTTTTGAGCTTTCTCGTTACTGGCTAACTGGCAGTAACACCTTCTTATTAACCATTTTGTTTTATAAGAATCTACGCTAAACAATTATTTTATCCCGAAGAGCAGAAAAAATAAATAATTTAAATCTTATTAAATACATTTCATTAAAATGAATTTATGCTGAACAATTTTTTTTTTTTATCCCGAAAAGCCTCTGGAAAGAAAAGAAGACAACATTAAAAATCTCATTATAAGAAGCTGTTCTAGCGTCAATAAGCCCACCTTTTCCCACTTTTTCCCTTGCTGAAGACCTCCGATCTCTAAATGTATTTTTGATGTTATGCGCAAAAATCTGACCTCGTTTGAGATTTAGTTAGTTTATAGCAACGCCTAAATAGCAGCTTGGCGAGAATTGAACTTTCAAAACACAAATTAGAGCAGACAATCCTTCAACTGTAGTCTCTTGACTTTAGTTTTACCGACCAATATTATAATTTCACTGCAGTTCTTTCTAAGTGAACATTTCAAACAAACTACTGCGAGGCACTTGAGTTGCCTCCTTTTATGCAAAGATTAAACACTTCCGACTTAAAGACTTTTTAACTTGTAACATTTGAAGCTGACTATTGGAACTTGCTAATGTGAAAAGCTGTGACTCTCTGTATTTTCTTTCCTTCTTCAGCGATGCAAGAAAACACAAGGGAACTTGACCCAATGGCATGAGTGTAGCACACCTAGACTAACCTAGTTACACTGTGGCCTACAGCTCTACCTACAAGACGTCAGATAAAACCACAACATCCAAAACTTCATTTCAGTCAAGATTTCACTTCTAACGGAGATCGTCCTCAATTCGATAAGAAGCAAACAAAGAACCGATCTTTTCCGACGCTGTTAAGTTGAACTCAACGAATCAGCTTCCAAGACACATCGATGGGCTTGTTAACGACTTTGGACAAAAAAGTCCTACTACCGTCAGTAATGTAGGCAGGGACGCGAAATTGTGTCCCTCCACTCTCTCCCCCCTACACTGCGAGTTTATAACCTTGTAGTTTCGTTATCAATCAGATTTGGTGTGGCCACCTTTTCGGTATTTTGGCGGGGAAAGTTTCGGTTGGAGGGCTTTTAAAGTACTACTTCACGGACCAAAAGTTTGGTCTCAGACAGACAACATGCTTCACTACATTAAAAAAAAAATTAAGACCTATCTGTTTAAAACTTTTTTTTTAGATTAGTTTGTCATTTTAGCTCTTGTATTTATTGTTTGTAATGCCATCACAGCACCTTGAGCCTACATCACGTTTGTTGACAGCGCTCTATAAATTATTTTTTTTATTATATGTGGTGTTGAAGGTCGCCCCATAATCTCTTCAAAAGACGGGGCTAGATAAATGCAGAATGGTCAAGTGGAAAAAATACAAACTTTAAAAAGTTACCAAGACGTTTTCATAAAGTCATCTTAAATAGTTTAGTTTGATCTTGAAGCTTCTATAAAATGTTTCAAACAAAAATGATAGAACAGAATCCTTTGACTGGCGATTCTATCCAGACATCGATTCACAATGGGCTCGTGGTAATCTAGAATAGCAGAGGTGCTTTCTCATCTCTCCATTTCTTGACTCCATTCCAGATCATGGTAATACCTCAACAACAGGATGGCAAGCACACAATTTGAATACAGCCTCTGTTGATTTGGTTGACCCACTTTTTTTTTTTTTTCATATTCAGGAACGATGCAATTTTCGGCCTCTTGTAAGTGAGTTTAGACTCCCAGGACCTCAAGTCATGCGTATTCAATAGATTTTGTTTTGGGGGGTCATGGGTTTAGTTTAAAAACTGTTATTTACAGTTAAATACGAAAGATAAAAAGAGAGCAACAAAGGGATATCATTGTGGATGCTTAGAAAAGTTCATAAGAGTTATCTGCTCTCTGTTTAGATTTTGATGTTTATGTTCGGTCTACGTTTTTTCAAACAATGAAATCTAGTAAAAGAGGTTTCAAAGAGTGATATGAAGACATGTGAGGGAAGGGTAGTGTGGTATCTACGAATAACGCATAAAAATGGGTGTTAGAGATTTTGAAATAAATAAACAATGTCAAGGACACTACAAAGATCGATTACTGTTGCCAAATAAATGATAAAAATCCCCGAGTTACAAGTAAAAAAGTTTAGAAGTGCAAATATTTACAAATTTGTGGATTAACATTTTGTGTGTGTGTGTGAAGAAAAATCCTACTTGTACGATTAAATGTGACATCTAAAAAAAACACGTTGCACCGGTGTAAGTCTAAAATGTATCCAAGACAAATTATCAAAAGTTACAGTATCCAGGTGTGCTTCTATTTCATGCGGGCACACTACTGCTAGTGCATCAGGCCAACAAAATTACAGCCTGCATTGCTTACATCCTCCCCACACACACAATATAATCCATTAATTCAAAGCAAAGTAATTGTTAAGTATTCTAAATGTAATTGTTAACTATTCTAAAAGTAATTGTTAAGTATTCTAAACATAATTGTTAAGTATTTTAATTGCAACACTTGCACATTTCTAGACGATGCTATTTAACATGAAAAAAAAAAAAGTTGAAGATGAGCAGACGGTATGGAACGTGAAGGTGTCTGGTTTGAGTCATGCAGATGTCAAAAGATGACAGGAACACTGTGGCCTAGTTTACAAGATGATCAGGTAGAGTTCAAGTTTTATTGCACCAGCTGGTGGCATCGCCAACATTTCAAGCTCACCACAGACTTTGAAATAAAAGGAAAAACTTCCACACTTTTATATTAAGAAAAACTTCCACATTTTTATATTAAGGAAAACTTCCACACTTTTATATTAAGAAAAACTTCCACATTTTTATATAAAGGAAAACTTCCACATTTTTATATTAAGAAAAACTTCCACATTTTTATATTAAGGAAAACTTCCACACTTTTATATTAAGATATATTAAGTAAATCCCAATTTCGAAATGAAGAAAATTCACTTCAATATTTAAAAAAAATAAAAAAAATTCTAACTGATGCATCAAATATCTACATAAAAATATCATGTTTACAATAGAGTTATAATCACTGTTACAGATTTTCAAAAGCATATAGCTAACTTTATCTTGTATCACCAGTAAAGTATACTCTATACAGTATACCACATAGGTGTTACTTTGTACTCAATTCCCTTTGAAGAAATTGATCAATACTTTGAATTAAATGTATTGCATAAATTTATTAAAAACAAATATTTAAAATACTAATTAAATCTTAGAAGCATAGAGGAAAGAAGCTGGCAGCAGATGGCCTCTGCAAGAGACAGTTGGAGAGTTCTTACAAAGGCAATGGGACAAACATTTGAGACTCATATGCAGATCGCAACTGGGTCTGCATAGTCATGTGATTCACTGCACCCATCCTTAATCTTTGGAATCGAAGACATTGCCATTACATAATTCTGACTTGTATAATTACAAGCATGTTACAGTTAATAGCAAAATAATACCTTTTTACCCCCCCCCCCCCAAAAGATTTTAACATAGTACAGCTTAAAATGTTTAAAAAGTGTTTAATAACATACTATGTGTAACCAGTCTTCTTTCATAACATGTTTTGTTTGGGATGGTTAGTAACAATGAAGGAGCTCTGTTAGAACTGTCTCAATCCTCTACCCAGTAGTGCACCCAATCAATCATCAATCATGAAGTTACAGCTCTCAAAAAAAATTTTTTGACATCAGGAGTTTAACTTTTTTTTTTTCTTGCTACCTGACTTGTACAATTAGATTATATACATTTTGTCCGAAGTTATCACATATAGGTCATGTTTCTAAAGATTTCCAACAACATAACAAGTGCATATCCACAAAATAGAATATTATATATATTTATTAAATTTATATTTTAAGACCCTATTTAATTCTTTCCAACTTTGTAATTAAACACTTCTTACAATCTGAAATATACTTTCTACATTCTGAAGTTGTTAGGTTTCAAGGATTTTTTTTAAAGAAGAAAGACATGTTTAATATATATATATATATATATATATATATATATATATATATATATTAGATCTAGATTTAGTTCAAAATTTTTCAAGAAAATTCATTTTCTAAAAAAAAATATATTTATAAATAATATATATATATATATATACAATGATTATGGCACATAAACGACTTAGCTACTTTAAACAGAATGGCCTCGATTTCAAATTCTGAAGTGCACTAGGCATCTTATAGTATTATAGTCTTCTATATTTAACTCTCGACATGTAAATGAAGAATGGAAATGTCCCAAAAAAACAATTGGATAACAGCAACCAGAGCATAGTAAAAAGCATAGAGATGTGCAATAACAATTTATATTATAATAGAAAGATCAGTGGTCAGCCATCTTGCCCATAAAGGCTTCTTTAGTTCATGGATACACTGAAAACACCTACCTCAGGCTGAGAAGTGGCAGACTGGTCTGCCAACATGGACGGTACCATTTATTTTTGGGTAAATTTGGTATGTATAACAATGTAAAGACATAATATAGATCTACACCAGATGCTGTACATTGCATGAATAGGTAAATCACAAGTCAGCTAGATAAATATATAGACCTCCGGATATCCTTTTTTTCTTCCATTAATTTAACCACAAACAAGCATAAAACGGGACATTAATGGAAGAAGGTACTGTGACCCACATTACATTAATTGCTTGCTACAAGATTATGGATCTAATTATATTAAAAGGGCAAATGATGAAGTCTGCCCCAGCAATGGGAGATGTAGAAATCTACCTCTTTATATCAAGTTTCATGTAAAGGATGAATGACTCAGTCTATTCTGGCAAATCTCCAAAAAACAAAAAAGAAAAGAAGCAATATTTAGAAATAAGCTTTTAGAGAGTGTTATTTACACTAGATTATCAAGATCTCTCTCTCTATATATATATATATAGATTTACTCAACAATAGTTAAACAAGTTCAGTAGAGTTGGCTTATATAACAGAAGAATCTATAAATTAACTTACATTCGGTTAATTTTTGTAAGTAAATCTAAAGAATACATCACAAAACTTAAGTTTACTAAAGCTTCATTACAATATTACTTTTCATAAGATCTAGAATTATAGCTTCATATATAAATTAATAGATCTAGTCACCTAGTCTACTATAGTATAGAATAGAAAGCATTGGGTCAGTATAGACAGTATATAATTATAGAATATATAAAATCAGTACTGTCCCTGTGTCATTTATCTATCATCTGCAGTTAAAAGTCTAGAATCTAATTTTTTTTTATAAGATATAGCCTAGATTCTAGAATCTAGATCTTTTTTTTTTTATTACTGTCTAGACTCTAATTCTAGAGACTCTTAGTCTTAGATTCTAGATCAGGGGTTCTCAACATGTGGGTCGCAACCCCCTTGGGGGTCGATTGACCATTTTCCAGGGGTGGCCTAAGTCTTAGGGTAAGACCATCGAAAATATGGATTGGTATTGTCTACTCTTCTATTGCTGTATGTGTGTGTGTGTGGGAGGAGGATGGTGGCGGCAGAGTGGGGGATTGTAAAAAGGGGTCGCCGAGCTTAAAAGGCTGAGAACCGCTGTTCTAGATCCAGCGAAAAAAAAAGTAGTATTGATTGACTAAATAAGATCTAGAATAAAATCTAGATTCTACATCTATAGTTGACTATAATACTATATAATTATACTATAACTATATTATATATAGATATCATATATCAAAGCAAGCATATGATTATGATATTATAATTATAATATATTTATAATATTAGATCTAGATTCTACATGAATGATCAATCTATGAATATTAAGTAGACTATGTCACTATATTATCTAGAATCTAGATTCTTGATTTAAATCTAATGATTCTGATGTAGATCTGAAGATTCAGATCTAGATTATATAGATCTAGATTCTGACTAGAATTCTAGATTACTCTAGATTATGAATGATGAATCATTGAATGACAATTTTACTCACCTGCAAATGAATAGGGACCTTTTTCACCGGTGTACGACTCATGTTTTAATCAAGGCAGCCTATGATTAATGATAATGACAGATGTTTTTGGAATTATAATCCAATACAGTAAATCCAAAAGTTATGGGATTTGATGCAGATCTAATCTAGATGTTGAAATTAATTATTAATCCAACCCAGAATACAGCTACACGACTGCGATACGCCGGTTACGGAGCACACACCTCACACAGTGGCAAACACAGTGACACTACAGTGAAATCTCCAGGCAGGGATCAATACTCTTATCAACTCTCTTTTTTTTTTTTTTTGTGAATGAAAACGGATCTAACTGATTTAGCCCAGTGACCCTGGTTTAGAATAAATCAATACATGTCACTCGAGGCTCAGAGAAATAGCCAGCTAAGCTTACACAGTGAGAAAGACCTGTAAGTGTAATGTCACAGCATCATAGTCATTCAAAATCATCCGTTCGCTCTTGTGTAGTACGAAAATAAAAATATTTGAAACGTGTTACTCCGCTTGACAAAAGTGGGCGGGGGTGGCAAACCGGTTCAACTCAATGCAAGCAAAAAAAAACAAAAATATGAAGGTGGCTTTAATCAAGAGAGCCGCTCAAAGATGCAATGAAACCGGTTAAGCACCAACCAGTGTCCTGAATACCACGATTATAATAAATTATCCGCAATAAGCGGTCACACCACAAAGTTCAGCCTCAACGGTGACGTAGAACGCTAGTAGAGCAGTCACAGTAAGCTTGCACTCGACAAATCGACACGGCGACGTATTTTTATTCGCTATCAATTTTCAAACTGTACACACAAAAATAGAACATACTTATTTATCTACGATTCAGAAAACCAAAACAACTATAAGCCTTTCATAAACAACTTGGTACACATGTGTTATTTTCAACACATATTTAAAGCTACACATCAAAACAGGAATGTAAAAGGGGGGAAAATTTGAGCCAGGCGGTCGATATTTAGCTCAAGGAACTTCCAGCGATGCGCTCGGTGTTTTTTTTTCTCCCTCACGTACTTTTCACTGGCAACTCATTACCACTCAAACGCGCGAACGGCGGGAAGGCCACTGAACCAGCATGAGCAACAGACGGTGTATGAGTTTATTCATCTTCCTAGGAAATGGATGTCGAAGTAGATCTAAACGTGTTTTAATGCTTTTCGGATATAGGTGATATAAAAGCACTACTCTTAGGTTCCCCCTGACAAACGTAATTGTTTTAAAAAAAAAAAAAACATGTATAAAACTAACAAGTAGGCCATTAAGACAAATTTTAAACAGGTCTTTTTTGTAAGGAGGTATGATTAGTTAACTATGAAATGAAAAAAAAAGGTGGGAGGTGGACAGTTAAACTACAAGTGTAGGTATAAAACATGCAATAAATGTAAACGTTTATTTCGATATGCTCAGTCCCAGAAGACATGCCCCTTCCCCCCTCCCACTTTTTTTTTTATTTAATAAAAGCACACACACACAGACATAAATATCGATCATTGATAGGGAAGTAACTCAGTATTATCGGGTACATATTAAGACGCCCACGATAACCCCCCTTGTATGTGTGGTTTTTTTTTTTCGCCATCTTGTTTCCTTTAGCAGGGCACCAAGTTTTGAAAGTTCAAAACGTTTTAAAGTAAGGAGCTTGTTGAAACCGCCCTTGACATTAAGTGAGTAAAAGTAACCAAAAAAAAAAAAAGCAGAGAAAAACACAAAAAAGAGCGAATTATTTTTTAAATACCACCCACTGTCGTCATTGCCATAATTAATTCATAAGGGGCAATGGTTAGTGCAGTGTGTCACACGACTATGCGAACCCAGTTACGACCTTCATATTTTTCCACATCTGATTATAATATAATTATTTCATAAAGATAATGCAAAACCAAGATAATTTTGATGAAGTTATAGTTTTAAAACTATTATAGACTTACTACATTCTAGAAGTAGAACGAATGGCGATTACAGATGCCCAACCTGGTCACCGCAGCTGTTTATTAAGGATTGGTCTCTGTACTCATATGAGGAGTTGCAAGGGTAGATCCATACCTTACCTATGGAGACGTCAAATGCCACAGAGACAATAGATCTATCGTCTTATCTCTATACCCATAATAATTATTTTTAATTGTTTATGTAAAAACTCAACAGTGTCCTGAGCCTAGGAGTAGTCTCGGTGCATTATGGTCAGATATTTTTTGGTGAGAGTATCTAGAAGAGGGTTTCAGCGAACACGACTCAGCTCGTGTCAGATTTCAATTCAATATTTCTGGTCTACAACGGGATACGAGCTAGAGGCGCTTGATGGGTACCTAAGCGATTTATCACCGCCGCCACATTTTGGTTTGGAGTCTTTTTTTTTTTGGTAACTATGCTTGTCAAGTCTCCTGTTTCTTAACTTTTCGTGAAAATATTTATTTTGTTGGCATGCCGATTTTTTTCCGCTGTGGTCAGAAGTTTCGAGGGACCGGTGTTACACATTGCAAATCTATAGGGGTTGCAATGGGTGGTTGTCTAGGGATTCGATCGTTGGCGAGCTACTCCAAGCCTTAATTCAATCTTTTGGTGACAGGAACATTTAACAGTAGAGCCCTAGCACACTCTCCAAGGAAATTCAAGTCATTTAGGCAAATAAATATCAGGTGACCGAGCCTCGCTCGGATGAATAATTTGTTAAGGAAGGATATATACCCGACGTCATTTTGGGAATATTTTTGTAATTACGAAAATGAACGATCTGATAAAGACTATTGTTACGTATCTAGGCATTGTTTTTTTTTTCTTTGACCTGTTGCGGTCGAGAGACGGGGAGGTTGTCTGCCCCTTGTGTAATAAGTTGTTTTTTATTCGTCAAGCCACACAGACAGTGACCGGTCCTTGACCTGTGTGTGTACCTCTGGTTGAAAGGAGGGTGTTTTTTTTTCTGTCTCTTTGAAGAGCGTTCTAGATCTGGGAAATTGATGACGTATTTGGTTCGAGAAATTCCTAGATTTGTCTTGAGATCGACGCGCGGTAGATTATATAAAGACCGCCCGCGTGACGTTGACAGACAGACATACGGAGACAGCCGTGAGACAGAATAGCGGAGACATTGCGCGACCCGTGTGTGGTATACCACTTGATCGTGTAAGTTTTTTTTATTCAAGGCCTTGCTTGCATTTGTAATTATATTTTCAAACTCTTGTATTGTAATATTTTTACATGCCATTTTTGTAAAAGGGTTTTGGTCAACACATCAATTCTGTATTGAGTAAATGTTTATTTTTCTTTCTTGTAACTTTATATTTGATTAAACATTAAGTTGATAGTTTACCTTCCGATTTCTTGTGTCATTTTTTTTTGTTATTCATTGTAAGTCTTTGATTAAATTCAGACTTAAGATAAGTGACACAACTCCTTTTCTATTGTCACGTTCCCCTAGGCAAGCCATTTAAAAGTAGAATTCAATTCGTAATACGTGACAAAGAAGTTTGAGGGCTTTCGTCCCGGATATTTTTTTCTGAACCTATTTTCGTCTTACTTGAGTAATTTTGTAAAGGCGAAGTTGACTTTAACAAAATTTTTTTTTGGTTCAAAGAGTCGGAAGTAAAGTATCAATAGTATTGACCAAACTCTTAAGGTTTTTTTGTTGTACTGATTTTGTACTGTATATTTACATTGTATACATTTTTTTTTTGCTTGTAATAGTTGCTAGTTAGTCATGGATATTCAGGTTTTTCTTGCAAATCCCTCTGTGAAAGAACTTGATGCTTTTACTAGGAAGGAACTGGTCCTTATTTCAAAACATTTAGGGTTAAAAATAAAATCAAATGCCCTTAAACAAGAAATAAGAGATAACATTGTAATCCATTATGTAGACGAGGAAGTATTTTCTGAAGACCTTTTAGAAACCCTTAGACCCGATGAGGGTAAATCAGATTTAGAACTTCAGATAAAATTAAAACAAATGGAAATAGAAGCCCAGAAGGAAATGGCTAGAGAGCAGAGAGAAATTAAACAAAAAGAATTAGAGCTTGCAGCGGCTCAGAAAGAAATGGAAATGAAATTACAAATAGAGTTAAAAAAATTAGAGTTAGCTGCTAATGTAAGACCAGATTTTTCCCCTGCCAGTCATACTGCTGAAGCAACAAAATTTTTGAAAATAATTCCACGCTTTAATGAAGCCACAATTGACAATTATTTTCCACAATTTGAACTTTGTGTGAAAAATTTTAATGTACCTGAAACTTTGTGGCCCACTTTGCTGCTAACAGTTTTGACTGGTAGAGCTGCAGAGGTATTTTGTTCTTTGACCATTGAACAACAAAAAGATTATAATGTTGTTAAGGCCTTAATTCTTAAGGCATATGAACTTGTTCCGGAAGCTTACCGAAAGCAGTTCAGGGATTGTCGCAAATCGGATGGCCAAACCCATGTAGAATTCCTGCGGGAAAAGGAGCGACGCTTTGAGAAATGGCTCACTTCCAGGGAAATCGGCACCGACTTTGCAAAATTCAAGAACCTAATGCTGATGGAAGAGTTCAAGAGTTGTGTGCGGCTGGACGTCCGTACGCATATAGCTGATCGTGGCGAGGAAGATGTGCACAAGGCTGCAGTGTTGGCAGACGATTATATAATATCACATCAATTTGCCAAGTATACGACGGATGTCAAGCCAAAACAAGTCAAACAGCCTGAGTCCATTGCTAGCAACTCCATCAAGAACAGCAGTACAAACGACAGAAAACCTACTACAAGTAAAGCTACTTGTTCCTACTGCAAACGAGAAGGCCATAAAATTGACGATTGCTGGAAATTGAGGAAGAGAAACGAAAAAGCTCCTTCAAAAGTCAGCGCTTGCACAGTACAGTGGTCGTCGAGGTTTACTCCCTCATCATCAAGTCATATCAAGAATACCTCGACACCACCTGTTTCAAATGTATTGACTGTACAAGACTCTCCGAAAATGTCTCCACGGTGTTCAAATGACTCAACAGTGAGTTCTTCAAATTCATCTTTACGATGTTCCAATGACTCAAACAAGACTTTTTCAAATACATCAAGCCGATGTTCCAATGACTCAAACAAGAGTTTTTCAAATACATCAAGCCGATGTTCCAATGACTCAAACAAGAGTTTTTCAAATACATCAAGCCGATGTTCCAATGACTCAAACAAGAGTTTTTCAAATACATCAAGCCGATGTTCCAATGACTCAAATAAGAGTTTTTCAAATACATCACATCGATGTTCCAATGACTCTATCCAGAGTTCCCATAATACATCATCCCGATGTTCCCATGACTCTATCCAGAGTTCCCATAATACATCACCCCGATGTTCCAATGACTCTATCCAGAGTTCCCATAATACATCACCCCGATGTTCCAATGACTCCATCAAGAGTTCCCATAAGACATCACCCCGATGTTCCAATGACTCCATCAAGAGTTCTCCAAATACATCCACAAGATGTTCTACTGACTCAAGAAAGAGTTTCTCCACTGCGTCTCCTAGAGATGTCAATGACTCCAGCGAGAGTTCGACCCAAGTCCAGTCTGCATCAACCAAAATTGATGTTTTATTAGAGGATTTTAAGCCTTTCATTTCGGAAGGATTTGTATCACTACCCGGTGATTCTACAAGTCTACGACCTATCACCATTTTGAGAGACACAGGTGCCTCACAATCGTTACTTTTAGAGGGTATCTTGCTCTTGTCAAAATCATCATCGACTGGGAAGAGCATCCTGTTACGAGGCGTAGAGCTTGGATGTATAGATGTGCCTCTACATCTAATCGACATAAAGTCAAATCTCATTACTGGACCGGTTGTTGTAGGTGTCCGACCAACATTACCATTGGAAGGCATCTCGTTGCTGTTAGGCAATGACTTAGCAGGTGGAAAGGTGATAGCCGAACCCATCGTCACTCAAACACCCGACTTATCTGCCACACCCGAGGAAGACCTAGAGTTATATCCAGCGTGTGCAGTAACAAGGGCAATGAGGTTGAAAGCATCTCAAGAAGAGAACGTCATCAAAGCCAACAGTAACCAAGATGATGTGGACTTGAGCACCACATTCTTTGCTTCTCTTGAAGAAGAACCAACGCCAAATTCTGAAAAGCCGGCATCAACTCGAAAACAGTTGATTGAGGACCAAAAGAAGGATCCAGAGCTCGCCAAACTCCGAGAAACCGCAATGACATCAGAAGAGGCAGAGCTAGCATCAACGTGCTACTACATCCAAGATGATATGCTCTTCAGGAAATGGAAACCTCCAGACGCATCCAACGAAGAAGAATGGAGAATATGCCATCAAATCGTGTTACCAGAAAGATACCGAGCGTACATCATGAATCTGGCTCATGACACACCAATGTCAGGTCATCTCGGCATCCACAAGACATACCACAAGATTATGTCACACTTCTTCTGGCCACGTTTGAAGAAAGATGTCATCCAGTACTGCCGATCCTGTCATGCCTGTCAGATGGTTGGCAAGCCAAATCAAAAGATCCCTGTTG
The DNA here is from genome assembly GCA_036873155.1 of Biomphalaria sudanica. NCBI lineage: Eukaryota > Metazoa > Mollusca > Gastropoda > Planorbidae > Biomphalaria > Biomphalaria sudanica. The sequence goes on along the minus strand of JAZGLO010001818.1, from coordinate 555,460 downwards.
CTCCTCTGAAGCCGATTCCAGCCTTTGAAGAACCTTTCAGCAGAGTACTTATTGACTGTGTTGGTCCTCTCCCAAGGACAAAAGCTGGCAACCAATACCTGTTGACCCTTATGTGTGCTTCAACTCGTTTTCCTGAAGCTATTCCTCTAAGGAACATAAAAGCATCAAACATTGTGAAGGCCTTAATCAAGTTCTTTACTCTATTTGGTCTACCAAAGTCCATCCAATCGGACCAAGGAACGAATTTCACGGCCAATCTTTTCAAGCAAGTCATGACTCAGTTGGGCATCAAACACTGCATGTCAAGTGCGTATCATGCCGAGTCGCAAGGCCCTCTTGAGCGATTCTATCAGACTCTCAAGAACATGATCCGAACCTATTGCTTTGAGCACGAAAAAGACTGGGACGAAGGAATCCACATGCTGCTGTTTGCAACCCGTGAATCCGTCCAGGAATCGTTGGGATTCAGCCCTTTTGACTTAGTCTTTGGCCATTCGGTGCGCGGTCCCTTGAAATGTATAAAAGAGACTTTGTTGTCACCAACAGCCACTGAAGGACTTTTAGACTATGTAATTAAGTTTAAAACTAGACTTTATGATGCTTGTGTTCTGGCCAAAAATAATTTACAAAACACCCAATCCAGCATGAAACGCTGGTATGATAGAAAGGCCCGTGTTAGAGAATTTTCTCCCGGGGATAAGGTGCTTGTATTTTTGCCCATACCAGGTCAACCCTTGCAAGCCAGATATTTTGGTCCCTATGAAATTGAGACCAAAAGTAGTGACCTCAATTACACAATCAAAACTCCTGACCGTAGGAAAAAGACTCAGCTATGTCATATAAATATGCTGAAGCCTTATGTATCTAGGCCAGATCACTCAGAGAAGAGTAATTGTGTTTTAAATACAGTCAAAAGTTGTTCAAATAGCCATGTTTCTCCTATTGATGATGATATTGTAAAGGAGAAATTTGGACAATACAAAATACCTAATTCTTTTGTATTACAGAATTTGGATGTAAAACTGTCTCATCTGTCTTCGACAGAAAGGCCAGTTATCATGAAACTCATTAATGAATTTAATGACATTTTTTCTGATGTACCAAAACAGACTAATGTTATAATGCATGATGTAGATGTTGGCGAGGCTACTCCAGTCAAGCAGCATCCTTACAGGGTCAACCCTGAAAAACTTGCCATACTTAGGTCAGAAATCAAGTATATGCTTGAAAATGACCTCATTGAACCAAGTTCCAGTAGTTGGAGCTCCCCATGTGTCTTGATACCTAAACAGGACAAGACTTATCGTTTTTGTACAGACTACCGTAAGGTAAATGCTGTAACAAAGACCGATTCGTTTCCTATCCCTAGGATAGACGATCTCATAGATCGTATTGGTGACGCTAAGTACATCACCAAAATAGACCTACTTTCAGGTTATTGGCAGGTTCCCCTGACTGATAGGGCAAAGGAAATCTCCGCCTTTGTCACCCCTGATGGTCTGTACCAATACAAAGTGATGCCATTTGGCATGAAGAATGCTCCTGCCACTTTCCAGAGAATGATAAATGCCCTGCTTGCTGACATGGAGAATTGCCACGCATACATAGACGATGTAGTAATTTTTAGCCAAGATTTTTCTAGCCATTGTAAACAACTGCATTGTCTTTTTACTAAACTGTTACATGCAAAAATTACTGTAAACCTGAGTAAGAGTGATTTTTGCCAGGCTTCCATCCAATACTTAGGCCATATTGTAGGACAAGGCCAGGTGAAACCTGTAATGGCCAAAGTAGAAGCTATCCAAGCTTTCCCTATCCCTGCTGATCGGAAACAACTCCGAAGATTTTTGGGAATGTCTGGATATTATAGAAAATTTTGCGAAAATTTTTCTGTCATTGCCAGTCCTTTAACAAACCTCCTGAGAAAGAACGTCCGATTTACTTGGACGGATGAATGTCAGAAAGCCTTTAACCAGATCAAGCAGATATTATCTAGCTCTCCCATTTTGATGGCTCCTGACTTCGGAAAACCTTTTAGGTTAGCTATTGACGCCAGTGACACAGGTGTTGGGTCAGTCCTTTACCAAGAAGATAATTTCCAAGTAGAGCACCCTATTTGTTTCTTTTCCAAGAAATTTAATAGACATCAAAGAAATTATTCTACTGTGGAAAAAGAATGTCTTGGGTTGATTCTTTCTATACAACACTTTGATTTTTATATCAGTGGGTCTAGATGGCCACTGGTTGTATTTACTGACCACAATCCCCTTACATTTATCCACAAAATGTCTGGCAAGAACCAACGACTTCTCAGGTGGAGTTTATTTTTACAAGAGTACAACCTAGATCTTAAACACATAAAAGGCAGCGAAAATGTTATCGCCGATGCCTTATCTAGATTGTAAAAAGTATTTTGATGTATATATTTTTTTTTATATATATCATGATAAATACATTCTGTAATGTAAATATTTTTTGTAGTTCTAAAAAGATTTCCATTTCGTGGAAATGTAAACTTTTTATTTTTAGGAGGGAGGTGTTACGTATCTAGGCATTGTTTTTTTTTTCTTTGACCTGTTGCGGTCGAGAGACGGGGAGGTTGTCTGCCCCTTGTGTAATAAGTTGTTTTTTATTCGTCAAGCCACACAGACAGTGACCGGTCCTTGACCTGTGTGTGTACCTCTGGTTGAAAGGAGGGTGTTTTTTTTTCTGTCTCTTTGAAGAGCGTTCTAGATCTGGGAAATTGATGACGTATTTGGTTCGAGAAATTCCTAGATTTGTCTTGAGATCGACGCGCGGTAGATTATATAAAGACCGCCCGCGTGACGTTGACAGACAGACATACGGAGACAGCCGTGAGACAGAATAGCGGAGACATTGCGCGACCCGTGTGTGGTATACCACTTGATCGTGTAAGTTTTTTTTATTCAAGGCCTTGCTTGTATTTGTAATTATATTTTCAAACTCTTGTATTGTAATATTTTTACATGCCATTTTTGTAAAAGGGTTTTGGTCAACACATCAATTCTGTATTGAGTAAATGTTTATTTTTCTTTCTTGTAACTTTATATTTGATTAAACATTAAGTTGATAGTTTACCTTCCGATTTCTTGTGTCATTTTTTTTTGTTATTCATTGTAAGTCTTTGATTAAATTCAGACTTAAGATAAGTGACACAACTCCTTTTCTATTGTCACGTTCCCCTAGGCAAGCCATTTAAAAGTAGAATTCAATTCGTAATACGTGACACTATCAATATGAAGAGTTTTTTTTTCCTTCTGTCAGTTCTCAATGTAATTGTACATGGCGATTAGAATAGAAAGTCCCCCCCCCCCCAACAGTAGGCCTATAGAAAACCACAGCTCACGTCTTAACGTTTTACATTGCTTCTTTGGCGTAAAACTATTGGGCTTGGAAGAAAGTCTTTGCAGTGTAACTTCTATCTAAAATGGTTACTTTCTGACATTTAATATTGCAATTAATATATTCATTATGGCTCTCAGACATGGACACTTTACAGAAAACAACTACGACTTCTTGAGTGCTTTCACCAAAGATGCTTGCGCTTCATCATGGACATACCTTGGCAGGACCGCACTACAAACAGCAATGCCTTTGCCAACGCCGGTATGGACAGTATAGAGGGACTTCTTAATGGTCCGACAGTTGCACTGGATAGGGCACGTATCCCATATGGGAGACGAACGTATGCCAAAGGCAGACTTTTTTTTGGTGAGCTAAAAGGTGGTCAACTTAACAGAGGCGCCCCACGGAAACGCTTCAAAGACCAGCTTAGGCGTCAACTTTCCTTGGCTGACATAGAAGAGAGCACCTGGTTGTATGCGGCTTCTGAACGAGACAGCTGGAGGTCACTCACGAAGACCGAGGGCTACACATTTAAGACCAAAAGAAAATCTGCTGCCGAAGACAAACGCTGACGGCGAAAAGAAAATCTAAATCGACCACATGCGGACAATGGTTATGCTTGCCCTGGATGTGGCAAAATATGTAGGTCACAGCTGGGACTGCGCAGCCACAGGAAATACTGCATTCCTCACTAATCTTTGGACTCGAAGACAAGCCTTATTATTATGACTTTAGTAAGAATCATCAAGTGATGCAAAGTCTCTACGTTGTAGTGTAAAACGTGCACCTAGTAACAAAGTAAAATCGCGCATTTTTTCCTAAGAGACTTAAAAACATCGCGTTAGTATTCTAAAGAAGCGTTATTGTGAGGCATCTCTGTAACTCTGACAACCTTTCAGCTTACTAAAAAAAAATTATTGCTAAAAATATGTTCGTCCCCCATACGGAATAAGTGCCCTGCAAAGCGTGACTGTCGGATTATAAGAAGTTCATACCATTTTGCAAGAATATCGCTGTTTGTATTGCGGTCTTTGGTGAAGTCGTTCAAGAAGTCTTAGTTGCTTTCTATAAAGTACTCATGTCTCAAATCCACATAGAGGGGTTGAGAGAATCACTGGTTGACACTGATTTTTGTAGACAGGCGGAGCGATTTATTTCGCCACACTCTCGCTTGGAGGCGTCCAAAAGCACGACTATCCCTGATCACATATCAACCTCTCTTTAAAGCAATGCGTCATTTGACACTATGCTTCCCAGATAATGTGAAGTCATCTACCACTTTAAGGGATGTCTATGCGCGGTGATCTTTGGGCTGAGTAGGTTTTATTGGGTGACTTCTGGAACATGACTTCTGTTTTACCGAGGTTTATAGGTTCACCAAAAAAAGCAGCAGCGTGAGGAAAGTTCGTTGACCGCGAGTTGGATATCATCAGGGCCAGCCTTAGGCCTATGCTGCCACAGTGGACCCCGAAGGTTCAAAAAGCCCCGCGCTAATTCTAGGTGTAAATTATTAAATTAAACCATTATAATTTATAATAGGGTTCCCGTGGTCTCCTTGTTTTCAAGGAGCTCCTGGAAATCTCCTGAAACTCATACAAATGTCCTTATAAAGACAAAATTGTCATTTTGGGGTGTCAATCAATATGGTAAACGACAGTCCTACGCGTGATATAAAAAAAACGGCATCGTCAGCTTTTATTTAATAAAAATGTAATGCAAATACGAATTTATTTTCTAATACAAAATCTTTATTTTCACATCTTATCCTTATCCCTACCATTACTGGTCCGCGCGCAATCCATTTCACATAGGGCCCCGCAAATGTTACGGCCGGCCCTGGTTGTGCAAGTAAGGCATAGATAAGCTGTGTTATGACCATTTCCTATGTTTTGGCATGGGACAATAGACTTCGAAGCTTAAACACATTGCAATAATTCACCAGCAAAATAATAACAAAGTAAAAGCTACCTACGGGTGTACGCAATTAAAATGTAAACAATTTATAAAGCCTTTAAAACACAATAACTAACCATACATAAAGATATTTAATTTCATTATTTTTCTTCCATAGTTTCATAATGAATCAATGTACAATAAGATGGTGCGCAAATGTTTAATTGCGCCAATAGAATCATTAAAACTTGTTCTTGTTTGCGAAGAAATGTCTTAGTGTACTGCTGTGAACCTAGTGACGTAAGCGGTGTCAAGTTTTTTTCCCATTGACGTCATATAGAAAATTTCATTCATAAAACATTCTAGCCAAAATTAATTTTTCGATAATGAGCCATTTTCAAACCGATATAACGGTCGACTTCGAGTTTTCTCGATGTGGCCAATGAGTTGAGAATTTTTTTCTCACTATTATGCACATACCTTGAAATTTTAAAGAAAATCGTTAGAGCCGTTTTCGAAATAAAATTTATAAATATATATATATATATATATATATATATATATATATATATATATATATATATATATATATATATATATATATATATATATATATATATATATATATATATAAAGGAATTGCTCGCTTAAGAGTATAGGATAAACAGTTTATTGAACATGCGTACATAAGTTCATAAAATTCAAGAATGTCAATTTAGTCCTACAACGCACAACTCAGACTATCTCAGATAGGAAAGCTCTCCTACTTTAATATACAAAATTAAGTACTCTCATAATAAAAGGTCAACTACTCTCATTTGGGATATTGTTAAAATTATAGATCACACCTTTTTTATAAGCTTTTCACTAACAAAGTCGTTAACGTGTTGGCTTGATAAGCCTGAGAAGTCTTGAGCCCACGAGTTCGAATTCAGGGCGTTCACTTTTATTTTATAAAGACATTTAAAAGACGATCACCCAGATACCCCAATCTTTTTCCCCCACCCTTTACCACTGGTCCAGACAGGATCATAGAGTATTGAGAAAGCTAAAAGTATAAAATTGCACTAAGCAAAAACAATTGGTAAATATATTTCGAATCGCACAGATTTATTCTTTTTAGTCTAGATCTTTTACACATTTAATTACATGATTGATCCAAACTAATTGATATAAGCTTTGTTGTTGTTTTTTAATTTTCTTTTAAATTTTTTATTTTGCTAGTTTAGTTGGCAACATGGATGTAAGAATTTGCGTCCTTTGACGCTATTTAATTTATGACGAAAATGTCCAATTCTAAGTTCAAAGAAAGAGCAGAAGACCAAGGGAGGCTATGCATGTCGCCACAACTGGCAGACCAATCGAAAGATGTTTCAACGTTGGTTTTAGTTAGGAGAAATGTCCAACGCTGAGGACACTTTGTTTTAATTAGGAGAAATGTCCAACGCTGAGGACACTTGGTTTTAGTTAGGAGAAATGTCCAACGCTGAGGACAATTGATTTTCTATGCCGTTTTGCTGCAGGCAAGTGGCTGAGGGGTAAGCGCTTGGCTTCCGAACCGGGGGTTCGAATCCTGGTGAAAACTGGGATTTTTAATTTCTGGATGTTCGGGCGTCTCTGAGTCCACCCAGCTCTAATGAGTAACTAACATTAGTTGGGGGAAAAAGTAAAGGCGGTTGGTCGTTGTGCAGGCCACATGCCACCCTCGTTAACCGTAGGCCACAGAAACAGATGACCTCTACATCATCTGCCCTATAGATCACACGGCCTGAAAGGGGTATTTTACTTTATGGCTGCAGGCTTTTCTCCCCGAGCACAAACTTCCAAAATGATGACGATGTTTACAATAGCTTAATGTGTGTAAACAAAGTCAGTGGCGAAACGGACAAAACTCGGGAACAATTGTAATATCTCATAGAATGTTCCAGCTCGTTGTCCTTAAGATGAAGCCGGAATTCGGTAATTTTTCCAACGCATGAACTTTAAAAAAAAATACCACTAATTACTACACAAAAAAAAAAATGTAATCACAGAGCGTTTCTAGCTTTTTTTTTAATGTGTCATCATTTCTTAAGTTGTTTTTTTTTTTTTTTTTTGCAGTTCATCGACCAGCATGTCCTAAATTTATATGGCCTCTAGGCGAAAAAAGTTGGCAATCACTGGAATAGATTCTTGCCTGGAAGTGAAGGAAAGATTCAGCAAAGTGTAAAGTAACACTGATCTAGACCATGGCTACACGTGTTTCTTTGCGGGCATCATTGCGTACATAAGAAATGTAGTTTCTTACTCAACTCCTTTGTATAGTGTTACATCATTCGTGATACATGTTCAGGGACCGTAAACTTTTTTTTTTTATAATGTAAAAATAAAAAGAATAGGTTGTGAAAATTTTGATATGGATAATTTTGAAATGATAAAGCACTGTCAAACAAGCAGGGGCGTAGCTAGGAATTTTCCATCGTTTTGGGGCACGCGGGGGCTTGACTCTTTGAGGGCCCCTAAAATTTGCGTAATATTTAATTTTTAATGAAAAAAAAACCCACTCATTTGGAGACACCTTCAAATTGGGGCCCGGGGGGATTTTCGAATTTCCTCCCCCTCCTCCCTCCGCCCTAGCTAGGCAAGTGCAAACAAGTCTCAAACAGGTACCAGGTATCTAATATCCTCGCATATTTGCCCCTTTCTTTCCAACTAAGCTTTCAGCCTTTTTGAGATTCTTGGGATTTGAGGGAAATTCCCTTTAAATGATCATGTGACACACTTCTTGCTGTAAAGTGTTCTTGCTACAAAGTGTTATAGCCCATTGTCTATTATTAGATTGCTCACGATTCACACTTGTCTATAATTAGTCAAACGTTTCGCGCACGCACACAAAACAAAGGCCAGTAATCTTGAAGTCTGATACGAAAGATCAAGACGCAGTTATCTACGATTGTGTCTAAGTTTTTATGAAACTGGTAGAGGAAAAAAGGTAAAGGGGGGGTGGGTGGGCAGGTGAATGGAATGGGGTGAGTGAGAAACAAAGAAAAAACGAATAACCCGGAAGTCAAACGTGCTAAACAAAATCACACACACATTTTTGTGAGAAGTGTGTGTGTGTGAGTGTATTTTGTAGAGGATATTTCGGACACAAGAGTTAGCTGCTCTGGAAATGGCAGCTCAAGATTGGGTTTGTCGTCTGCTGTTTCAACGCAGTTTAAACTTTATTGAGCATAAAAATAAGAACAGAGAGTGGGGGGGGGGGGGGGAGGGGAATGGATTCAGGCAAAAATGGATAAATGTGCTTTAACAAATCTGAACGCAGGTCCTGAACAGTTTTTTTTTTTTTTTGGGGGGGGGGATTATTTCTTTGTCTACCCGATAAACTTAAAGGAGAAAAAAAAGGTTTGCCATAAGGCATGCGTGCATTCAAGTGTTAGGTTATGGAGGCGCATGCTTCACGTCTGCTCCAGGTCACGCGTTCTTTGCACGCTAAGTTTACTTTACAACTGCTATCAGTGCAGAAGATGTGAAACACAGATGTGCTGGTCACACAATCTCTTGGTGAGCTGATGTAAAAAAAAACAAAAAACAAATATAAACAGAATATCGATCGATTCACTGTTTACAAGCCTTCAAATCTTGTTCCGGTTGAAAGTAAAAACAAGGATGACGAAACATATGACTTCAGTTAGGTTGCCTACTTTCTACCCCTCCATCACTTCGACTGTTATTGGTGGCCTCCTTCAGTCGCAGATCCCCCATGGTTCATCCCGTAGAGCACTTTTTTTTCATGCGACTGTAGTGTTCTACTTTGGAAAGACATTTCCTCCACACTCAGCTGAGACAGTACAGTTCAAAGTGGTCTTGGATTTGTTGGTAGAGGAACCAGACATTTCTTTTCTTCCAGAAGCAGAGGTCAATGTTTGTTTTTTTCGTTTTTACTGTCCTTAATTTTCTTGGTCTAGGGCTATGTGGAGACAGAATTATTCATTTTTGACTCCCAGTGGTGCTTAGAGCCGCAACAGTTTGACGCCATCGGTCTCTGCTTTGGACTATTCCACTCCATTGGGTCGTCCATCCAGCCGTCTTGGTCTTCCAATCTCCTCGTTTGCTTTGGTCTCCCAGCCTTTCTCTTTCCCCTGTGGGTTCCAGTCCATTGTGTGCACAGTGCTAAATGTATACCACACGACCAACACACGACCGACACACGACCAACACGAAAGCTATGTTGTTAAAGATGCTGAAACAGTACACGAAAACAAACTCTTACCATTATTTCAGTCTCTAGTTCATCACCACTCCACATTTCCAATCTACCACAAGCCAACATGAAGTAACCGCTTCACTAAACCCAGCGACCCCCAAGAAAAAACAACAACTCCAGTCTGCCATCACACCCATTCATCAACAAGGTGATACGAAATTTCGCTGGTTTCAATTCTAACGGGAAAAGCACGGGCACACCTCTGTTGCACGCTAGGTAAAGAAGGATAACTTGCAGCAACTCTTTGTAGTCACCCAGAGTTAATTCCCTATTGTGGTTCAGGGAATGCAATCAGGTGCAGCGTCTTGTCTCACGGCATGTCACGGAGAGTTATGCGCGGTGCGAGACGCAGGAGAGAAAGTATCACGCATGGAATTTCTTCGGTATGCAACGATGCGCAATTCTTCTACTTAGTTGGCTGGGACCGTCAGAAACGCACACAAGGGAAGATAATAGAGCTTTTGTTTTAGGATTTATCCAGTGGAGCATTTGTGTTTACTTTTTCATATGCTCACTGGTAGATAATCTTTGTCACAGTTTCTATGGTAACTCAAACATAAACATAAAAATAAACTCAAAATATGATATGTTTTCCGAACAAGATAAAGTTTCGTGATGAAGAATGTTCCCCCCCCCCAAACCTTTCAGACCTTGCGATATAAAAGAGGGCAGATGATGTAAAGCTCATCTTCATCTATACCCGACAGTAAATGAGGGTGTCATGTGGCCAGCGCAACGACCAGCCGCCTTTACCTCCTCAACGTAAGTCAGGTACCGATTAAGAGTTAGGCGGACGCATGGACGTTCTAAAAACCCCTGATCAAATCACAGCCTTAATCTGGAATCGAACTTAAGACCATCGGTTCGGAAGCCCAGCACTTGACCACTGGGCCATCATAACCCGATAAAAGATGAGCACATTTCTATTCTCTATTAACGCGAGAATTAAAGAATTAACATAATATTAATTTCCATGTACAAATATATGACAGTGTAGTTCATTTGTACACTTGTAAAATCACGGCGTGTTGACCCTGGCATTGGAGATTTTCAAGATCACCTAACCAATGTCAAGGACGCTAAATTGAACTACAAACTTGCCAACTAAATCAAAGTTACAAAAGAAGATCTCTAGAGATTCGATTCTGCAGTTCTAAAAAGTAAAGCTGCGTCACTATGTATGTATTAAGAAACATTGTTTATCAGCTCTTTCTTCATTTGGTACACCGGATACACCAAAAAAGCAAAGCCTACTCTCTGAAAATACCCAATATTAAGTGTCAAATATTGTCGAACAGAAAAACAAAATGGGACACAACAATGAAAATTAAGATTGTTGAAATAAGAAATCGCAAATTCAACGAAGATAATTTATGTAGTCTAGTCTGTCATTTATAAGATAAGATTATAAGACATTTGAAGACAGGTTCAGAAGTCCGAAAGAAAACTTAAATAGACCGCCGGTTGACAACGGCTTTGTCAGCACTAGTTGGACGGTCACTTCCTGGACTGGAGTTAGTATTATTTCTTGAGAGTGATATAATTGTGTGCTTTATTTGATATTCAAGTGTTTTTGTTATTCACTGATAGCGGGAGTTAGAGTTGATTTGTACCGAGTATTAATTAATTGTTCTTATTGAAGTACCCCCTAACGAGACTAATGAGTCAAGTCAAAGCAAACAATAGAAATGAACCCTGACATAAAAGGAGGCTGATTCTACATTATTGATCTTCCTAAGCTGATTCTACATTATTGATCTTCTTAAGCTGATTTTACATTATTGATCTTCCTAAGCTGATTCTACATTATTGATATTCCTAAGCTGATTCTACATTATTGATCTTCCTAAGCTGATTCTACACTATTGATCTTCCTAAGCTGATTCTACATTATTGATATTCCTAAGCTGATTCTACATTATTGATCTTCCTAAGCTGATTCTACATTATTGATATTCCTAAGCTGATTCTACATTATTGATCTTCCTAAGCTGATTCTACACTATTGATCTTCCTAAGCTGATTCTACATTATTGATATTCCTAAGCTGATTCTACATTATTGATCTTCCTAAGCTGATTCTACATTATTGATATTCCTAAGCTGATTCTACATTATTGATATTCCTAAGCTGATTCTACACTATTGATCTTCCTAAGCTGATTCTACATTATTGATATTCCTAAGCTGATTCTACATTATTGATCTTCCTAAGCTGATTCTACACTATTGATCTTCCTAAGCTGATTCTACATTATTGATCTTCATAGGACAGTTCGTATCTTATTGTATCTTCCCAATTTGATTCCGTCTAAGATTCATGAATCAATTAGCAGTGTATTTGAGAGAAATGTTTATAACAGCGCGAGAAAATAAAGCACGCCCATCGCAAAGACTCAATCGGCACGTGAATTCACATCACGTGTGTATCTCACGCGCTCATTCAGTGAAGGGCATTAGTAATCCACACCACATCCTGCTCTCACGCGCCATTCATTAACTCACACATTGAACACACTAGTGTAGACCAAGAATCAGCCATCTTTGACAAGCGTGCTCTCGCGTGCTAGTAACACGCCGTTCTTCTAACTCATACAATATAAACGTATTCGCTTATCGACGCAGAATCTTTTACTGTCCCCCCCTTTCTGCTTCCCCCTCCTTTTCCACAGGCGTTAACAATTTTGTTTTTTTTTTTTGTTTCAAAAGGACGAATGTAAAAATGATCTCCATCAAGATCAATTTGAAGTGAGACTATTTTGTGTCGCCCTTCATAACCCGATCATACATCTGAATGGGTGTGCGTGTGTGCGGTACACAAAGAATCGTATTCCCAGTTAACATCAGGTAAAGGAAACAAAAAGTGTGTGGGGGGGGGGGGGGGGAGAGCACAGCTGACAGTTTGTATTTTAGTTTCCCTTGCCTTACCTCCCCTATGGCACTCTTCCTTACATTCTACAGATAGTGTTAATTTTTTTTTCTTTTCTTATCCCCCCCCCAACCCTAAACAAAAACCTATTTTAAAAAAAACAAAAAAACTTCAGAACATATAGACACACACGAATCATTTCCCTTACCGCATCAGCACACACACACATAGACACAGATTCAAACATAGATTCCTACTCTCAGACAAGCGAACACACACGTAAAGCCTTCTCTTTTCTTCGTCTGTGAGCAGCAGGTCAGACCCCAGAACTGTACTCAACAATATGTGCGGAGTTCTCAACACCTTTACATAACACACGAACGCACATAGACACGCACATAGACACACACGCACAAAGACACACTCACGCCCAAAGACAAACACACACACACACACCATTTACTCAAAAATAGTTTTGGTAGCCTAAATTTCAAGGTATAAAGAATGTCCAGCACTTGGGAATGTTGGATTGTACATAAAAATGGAATTTTAAAGAAGTGCATAAGGCAGCTTCTGCTTGTTGAGACTATAATAACGTGCTAATTGAATCTGTTGTATCTAAATACAGCTTCACACTGAAAGCTATTATTGATCCGGACCGGCGGACAGTTTGTTTTTAAATATTGAAAATATTGGGCCGGTGGGCCGCTGTTGAAAGAGGTTTTTAAATGTCAGAAACACATTTTCCCTCTAAAATGTAATAGCATGTAACCTGTATTTGTGTGCTTTAATTTACTGTAGATAATCTGTGATAAACTAATTCTTTTAATTTTCTGATTTTAATTATTTTAAACAGAATATTTACATTTTGAGAAACAACAGAAAATTTCCAATAGTACTAAAAATAGACAAGGGAGTTAAAAATAGAGTTCTAGTCTTATCTTGTAATGAGAAGTTAATTTTAAAGAGGATATAAATACATGGGAAGACAATCAGCGGTGTCTTTCATCCAATAAGTTTTAAGCTTCATGTTAAATACTTTTGTGAATCTACTTCTGAATCTACTACTGCGTGTTCAATCTTTACAAAATGTTTTATTTCGTAAATAGGAACTCTGTTAGATTTTCATCTAAGCAAATATCCCGGCATTCTTTAGGTCTGCAGACGTATTTCCTAAAAATACCGAGAACTATAAACCACCTAATTTCATTGTTACATTAAGCAAATGTAACTTACAAATTTTTTGTTTGGTTACAGTATTCGCAGAACTGTAACGTAGGCTATAATAATAATAAGGCTTGTCTTCAAGTCCGAAGATTTATAAGGAATATAGTATTTCCCGTGGCTACGCAGCCCCAGCAGCGACCTACATATTTAGCCACACCTAGCGCAGGGATAACCATTGTCCGCTTTAATGAAACTGTAAATGGATACTATTCTATCGGATAAAATCTAATTCCCCAATGCTAGTGGATAGTATCTTCTAGCCTTCTAAATTGTTATGGATATGGTTAAGCGTTTGCGTTGGAGCGAGACCATTCGTATTAGACCAGCAACGTCACAATCTGTGGGCAGGTGATAACGAGCTATTGGTCTAAACATTATTTAGGTTTTGTTTGATACAATAAATAATTGTGCAAAATTTCAACTTGATCATGGGAGAAATAACGTGTTCAATTATCTAAGGTAACAAAACCCAACATATTCAGCCATATCCCTTAATACTGAAGAATTAATTTTCCTTTCTGGTATCAAACAAAATAATTAACTACCAATAACTAATTAATTAATTGATCCTGTTTTTATATTGATTCGTGTGTTGTTATGTAAAATAAATAATTCTGCAAAGCTTCAATTTGATATGATAATACTAACGTCTGTATTATATAGGATAAGGTAAGAGAAATAACGTGTTCAATTATCTAAGGGGACGAACCCTTCATATTTATCCGTTTCTATGAATACTGAAGGATTAATTTCCCTTGTTGGCATCAAACAAAAATAATTTACATTAAGTAAATGACTAATTTTAAAAAAAAATTGATTCTTGTCTATACCATTGAATAATTGTGCAAAGTTTCAACTTGATCCGAGATTGGTATTGAGAGAAAAAACGTGAATAAACTTTTTTGAGAGGCAGAGTGAATTGATATGAGCTTTGTAAAAATCGGCCTTGCGCCCTACGTGTAGAAACTTTAAATGGCCTCCAAGTTCAACAAGGTTAAGTACCACTGTTTTAGTACATCCCCTAATCAAGTCAACATTTCAATATTTCTTAGAGTGTCTGTTGTTGTTGTTGTAGTTTTTTTTCCTTTTCTATGCGGTTCTAAATTGTATTTATGTTTTCTGGTCTTTAAAGTTTACTCATTAGGAGCTGACATGCTCTAATTCCTAGCCTAGATTATAAACAGCTGTTAACTGGTTTTAAAAGCTCGGGGAACATTTTTTTTTTCTCCAAGGAATATTTGAGAACCTGAACTTCTATTGACATAATTCTGGAAACAGGAAAGAACGCTTGGCACGTGCTTAGCATAGGTGGCGTACCTTAGAGGAAGACATAAATAATGTCAGAGGCGGCAGTGAAGCAGGGGAACAGGTGATGGTTGGGGGGGGGGGGAGGGAGATGAGCACGTTTGCTGATAGTCAAACTGACAGTATTGAACACACTTTGATGTGTTGCGTTGTACTAATTCCTTGAGATTCTATGAACAAAAAAATATACATTTGTATTGTCTAAAAGGTGCATATTTTTGTCTGTCCATGCTGCCTCGTTTCGATCTCAAAAACTAGAATATCTTATCTTATAAAATGCAGACGTTACTTCAAAAAATGAGAATATTACGTTCCTAATCCTAGGTCAGTCTAGTCATGCATGTTAACCAATGACTTAATTCTGCAAAGTCACTGGTTTCCTGGCTGGGTCAGGCAATCCATTCCATGCTCTAATAGCACTAGGGAAGAAGGAGCATTTGTACAAATTTGTCCTAGCATACGGAACGAGGAGTGTGACTTTATCTTTGTGTCTTTCTGATTATTTTATTAGATCTTGTTTTTTAAGACAATGTTTCAGTGTTTCATTAATAATTACTACTTATCGTTTAAGTCTTCTATCACTATATATATATACTAGCCGGACATTACCCGCGACCTGCGGACCTTAGTTTGTGTATTACTAATGTATTTGATTGGACTTCGCAGATGTATGTTAAACTTAGCTAATGTTCCTTTCAAGTTTTTCTCTTTTGCCACGAAAATAAAAGTAGTTTTGCGAAAATGGGTTTACTCGTTGAGCCGATACCTTCATATCTATTAAAAACGAAAGGAGTGCGAGATGAATAGGATATAAAGTACACTTTAAAACGGGTTTACCCGATTTGTTAAAAAAAGTTGGGATTATAAAGTACGCCAGGACGTAGAAATTCGCAGATTTAACGAACGAATTTATGTTAAAATGATTTTGAAAGGACAAATTTGAATGTTAATTTTATTAAATAATGAGATCAGTAGACTATATTTTGTATTTTCTTGTGTCAAAGTAAAAAACTATCTGTGCAAAGTGTAATTTTTAAAATTAGATCTAGATCCTTTCGATCCAATCATGGTAAACATCGCCCTACATCCATGAAATAATAATACTTTCATAGAGTTCGCAACTTTTTTTTTTTTAGGGTCTTAAGTTTGTTTTAGGGTTACTATACATACTTTACTGTTCCAGTTAATACCCAAGGAACATTTATGTTAAGTTTTATCAGGATTTGTCAAACGGTTTTTGGTTTCTATGCGAGACATAGGCCTACATAGGGGCCTACATACGCCTTACTTTCTACTATATACATGTATATACAGGGCTTTTTTGTGACGGTATGCGAACCGGCATCTTTTTCAATGTGGAGAAAGATTATTACTTTTCTTGTATTTTAATGTTATTATTAATATATTAGTAGTTAAAAGGTAGGCAATTCATCACTGAATAGCAGCACCTATTTTTTTTTTTACAAAAAAGCACTGTATATAATCATTAGATGAAATGAACAAGATAATGCCACATTTCGTTACGATTTGTTACATTTTGTTTATGTAAAGGAATCTTAGTCGATGTGTGGGCTACGGAGTTGGAGAGCACGCCCCTGGTGTACGGGACCCAGGAGTTGGAGTTTATAAAGCAGCACACACCATTATCAGAAGTCACACTAGAGCCCTTCACCTGTACACGAACCATTTCAAAGAGAAATGTATGTATATATATAATAGAGAGAGAGAGAGAGAGAGAGAAAAAGAGAGAGAGAAAAAGAGAGAGAGAGAGAGAGAGTCCTATGATTAATAAGGAATGCAAAGTTAAAAAAACAGCGGCTACTTTGTTATCTTCTGAAATCGAGCCGTTTTCTATGGAAAATTAAATAGATATTTCTTTTAAAAAAGATTTTTTATGGAATCCCAAAACGAAGAGCTAGCTTTGGGATTCAGAATCTAAATCACCGTCCTATATGACATTAAATTTGAATTACAAAAATTATATCAAACATTAAAAGGCTAGTCTGAAATAAGTTTTTGAGTCTTTGCATAACATTTTATCTACACCAGTAAAACCATCGTGTTTAAGCTGTGTCATTCCAATTACCAGAAGCGAGCCGCCAGCTATCCTATTATTTCCATGAGCCAGCGAGACATGTCAGAGCTGATTACTTTTACAGAGGCGTAGCCCAGTGAGCACGCCGAGGTAGACCACGATGTAGTTAGCAGGCAGCATCTATGGGGAGAGCAGCCTCCTTCCTGGATATATTCTGAACATTCCACAGAAAAGAAGCAGAAACAAAAAAAAAATACAACTGCAACAACAACATATGTACGAGCTAAAGGGCCTTGAACTTACACACACACCACATACATAACTCACCTGCATACGCACACACACATAAATATATGCTTTTAAAAAATACCCCCCCCCCACAGACACACATAACTAAAATTTATCTTATATTATCTATTACAGACGTTACTTCAAAAAAAAAAAAGATAATTACGTCCTACGTCCAAGTCGTTGGTTTTCCTGGCTGATTGAGGCAACCCATTCAATGATCTAATGGCAATTAGTATTTTTGTATTTAAAAAACAAGCTTACTTCTCACACTACTTGTTCTAAAGAATACATTTAAACAGTAGTATTAATAGAAGTAGTGTCTTCAAGTCCGAATATCAGGGATGAATGCAGTATTAATAGAAGTAGTGTCTTCAAGTCCGAATATCAGGGATGAATGCAGTATTAATAGAAGTAGTGTCTTCAAGTCCGAATATCAGGGATGAATGCAGTATTAATAAAAGAAATGTCTTCAAGTCCGAATATCAGGGATGAATGCAGTATTAATAAAAGAAATGTCTTCAAGTCCGAATATCAGGGATGAATGCAGTATTAATAAAAGAAGTGTCTTCAAGTCCGAATATCAGGGATGAATGCAGTATTAATAAAAGAAATGTCTTCAAGTCCGAATATCAGGGATGAATGCAGTATTAATAAAAGAAATGTCTTCAAGTCCGAATATCAGGGATGAATGCAGTATTAATAAAAGAAGTGTCTTCAAGTCCGAATATCAGGGATGAATGCAGTATTAATAGAAGTAGTGTCTTCAAGTCCGAATATCAGGGATGAATGCAGTATTAATAAAAGAAGTGTCTTCAAGTCCGAATATCAGGGATGAATGCAGTATTAATAAAAGAAATGTCTTCAAGTCCGAATATCAGGGATGAATGCAGTATTAATAAAAGAAATGTCTTCAAGTCCGAATTTCAGGGATGAATGCAGTATTAATAAAAGAAGTGTCTTCAAGTCCGAATATCAGGGATGAATGCAGTATTAATAAAAGAAGTGTCTTCAAGTCCGAATATCAGGGATGAATGCAGTATTAATAAAAGAAATGTCTTCAAGTCCGAATATCAGGGATGAATGCAGTATTAATAAAAGAAGTGTCTTCAAGTCCGAATATCAGGGATGAATGCAGTATTAATAAAAGAAGTGTCTTCAAGTCCGAATATCAGGGATGAATGCAGTATTAATAAAAGAATACATATTTTTGCACATATAATGCAGACAAAATCGTGAGGTAACAGTAGTTCTCTAGTCCCATGCGTCTTGGGTTTCAAGGATTATGATACACAGACATCTGCTTGGACCGAAACCAATCCAAGACGTCCAAACAGGCTGGCGGGGAGCTTTCGATGACCTAGAGTTTCAAGAGTATATGACTTAAAGTCTCTCGACAGTTTCAAAAGATGAAAGACAACCGGACGAAACAATTTTAGAACCACTGTTTAAATACAGATGTAATAGCAGTATTTCTAGACAGCCTGTAATCCTTTGATTTCATTTTTTGTTTTGTTTCTTGTGCTTCGTAGACGGAACCTAAGTCTTTATGCTGGAATAACCTTCTGAGAAATGTCATGGAAACCGGGGTCAGTCAGGGTGAGGTCAAGGACGTACATAATGACGTGTATGCTCAACGGAAATGAGCGCTCACTTTTAATTTGCTGAACATGAGGATTAACCTTTCACCCCGCTTGCTTGCACTACTCTACTCTCCACGTGCACGCCTCTGCCTCCCCTCCTTGCAAGCAGGTAAAAGTAAGTGTACACCTTGATTCAGAGAGAGGAAGCCGGTATGTTTTGCCATCGGGGGGAAAGAGGGAGGAATTAAGACCAGAAGTAGGTGGCCAGTTGGATGAAAGTGAAAGGGCATTGACTAAGAGCCATCAGGTTCAAATCCCCCCCCCCCCCCCCCCAAAAAAAAAAAAGACTACTCTCAGAAGCTTGGCCAGAATTTTGTGCTCCTGTTTTTTTAACAGCCAGAGTGTTTCTTGCATGATTGGATTCAGAATCAAGAATCAGGTGACTTGAATAGAACCAAGAGTTAAAATCTACATCCGTCATTTTTGTTAAAAAGAAAACAAACACTGATGTCATGACATCAAGAGGCCATAAAGGATAGTTTGTAAAAAAAAATAAAAAATTTTAATTGCTTTGCTAATAATAATAAAGACAGAGAAAGAGATGGGAAGACACCATCAAAGAATGGACAGGCCTGTCAGCGAAGGAAATTTTATCCAAGTCAGAAATGGAGAAAGACGGTTGACAGATCTTGTGTGGTGCCCCAACGGTCCAACAGACCAAGGGATAGGTGAAGGTGTGAATGTGATTTGACAGCTGTCCAGATTGAGTGTTTCTCTAACATCTCTTGCAAGGCATTTAATTCTCCATATATAATTATCCCCTTATTATCCGTGAGTAAAATTGTTTTACGATTGTGTATTGCACATTTTAAGAGCAGAGGAATTATACAAGAGCACCGATATCACGTTACTATCACAGTCTCATTCAATATGACCTGTCCAAGTCTACACGGCTATTGTGAGAGTCTCAATACCAGAAGGCATGACGACGGATACACAAAATGAAACAAATCTTTCGAAACCGAAACAATGAACATAACACACATGTCGTCTGCTGTCAATTCTATTTCAAGTATTTCACGCAGTCTATATATGCATTCTTCTTCTTCTTCTTCTTCTAACCAGCTTTATTGCTGCTGAGCTGTGAGCTCTTTTGCAGACTGTGCCAAGGAAAAAAAGTGTGCTGTTTTCTTCAGTTGTTCAACACTGCCGTACAGGGTGTTGGTTATGTTGGGGCTGTAGTGGAAGTAGGGTCTGCCTAAGGAGGGTTAGGAAGGGGCATTCAAAGAAGATATGGTTTACGGTTTCATAAGGGTGGGCGCAGTGTCTGCAAAGGGGGAGTTGTGTGGAGTTTATTTTGTTCAGATGGTAATTTAATAGAGGTGTGTGTCTTGTTCTTAGTTGGACATATGCATTCAATATGCGTGGTGTACGCTGGTGCCACGTGGATTACGAGTGATGGTCCCAAGAGAAGTGTACACAGGAAGTTAATTTATAAATTAGGAGTCTAAAAGGTTTCGAATCTAAAAATACGTTTAAACGTGTAAGGGGAGATGATTGTGCGTCCTGTTTCGAAAAAAAAAGTCTAGATCCTATAATATCGGGGTCCATCAGTTAAAAAATTGTAAGCTTCATGTAAAGTTTAGTTTTATTAATATATTCATGAAATTAAGTTATATTATGTGTTTATTGTGTGTTCAATCTTTTAGTGATTCCTAATTGAGGAATTAAAAGTTTTTTATTTCGTAAAGAGAATTTTCGTTAGTTCTTCATCTACATAAATACTTCTAGCAGTCCTTCTCAAACTGGGGTCTGCGTATGCGCAGAGATCCTCGAGACGATCGAAATTATCGACAGAAACATACAAATTGTATACAGTTAAAATTAAAAGACAGTTAAACAGATCTGATAACTTGAATACTGTTTAACTGTTTCATATGTCTACTACGTACTAGTCTATGACGACCAAAATAGAAGATTTGAAGACATTCTTCTCTTGAATGTACCCAACCGGGTGTTTAATCTTTTTACGCGTAAACATACTTGCAATAACCACCAGGAACTGAAATCATTATTTGATCAAGGGCACCACAAATTATGCAGTATAAAAGTCATTGTAAAGAAATTCCGTACTATTTGTTGGGGACAACGTGGATTCATTGCAGTAATGAACTTCATCACAAAGAACAACGTGGATTCATTGCAGTAATGAACTTCATCACAAAGAACAACGTGGATTCATTGCAGTAATGAACTTCATCACAAAGAACAACGTGGATTCATTGCAGTAATGAACTTCATCACAAAGAAAAGAAACCGACTAGAAGTTTGTGCACTTTGATCCCGGCGTAAATACATTCATACAATCTCATGAACCTCATCCAAGTCATTCGTTTCTTGAAATTAAAACAAAGCAATTTGTTGAAGGTATGTGTTATTGAGATTATTTAATAAATATAATTTTTTAAAAAGATTTTTTTACTTATATAGTAATATTTATGTAGCTTTTTCATTAAGGGTCTGTGGGCAAGATTTGACAATATTAAGGGGTCCCCGGGTCAAAATAGTTTGAGAACCTCTGCTCCAGCATAATTTGGAACACTGGCTCATCAAAGCATCACTTTAGAAAGAAAGATCTTAGGTCAAAGACGTTCAGCATTCTCAAAATCGACAAGGCTTCCAGAAATGTCTACAATCCTCTTATTTAACGTATTGTTAATTAGAAAAAAAAACCTACAATAATGAAGACAGTGGAGGGTTTCCAGATGTGTCTAGACAGCTGTCTTGACCTTTAAATTTGGGCGATAACCCAGGATCTTTATCACGGGAAATTCCATGACGTTTTATTCTTCAATTCTCTTTTTTTTTTATGTCAAGAGCAGGTAACTGCACATTTGTTAGAAAAGTGATAGCCATGATGGATATGTAGAAAAAAAAAAGGCTTATGTTCTTAGTGTTAACATAAACTTTGTTAAGCCCGAGTTGTAATGGTAATAGAAGCAAGATCGGATTTAAGTAAGTGGAAGCCCATGGCAGTTGTTGTTTGTTCTGTGTGTTTAAAATTTGTACAAGTCCCTAGCCTTCTTTTTCGACGACTTTAATGAAATTAATTAATGGTAAGGTGGTAACATATAAGTACATGCAGCGTGGCGTCCTCCCTATTCCATTTTATAGGATACTCTTTACAAGCGGCTTTTATTTCCCTACTGCCATTAAAGGTGATTCTGGCAATCCGTTCCATGCTGTAATGGCACTAGGGAGGAAAGAGACCTTATAGGAATTTGTCCCAGCGAATGAATTCAGAAATGTGTTTTTTTTTGTGTCTCTAAATATTTTTTATAGGTTGCTTATTAATCAGTAGCCTGATTCAGCCAGGAAAACCAATGACTTAGAAGATACGTCTGCAATTGTCTGGATTGTCGGAGTAAAAGGTTTCCTCTGGTCCAAACTCTCTGCAGTGGTGAGGCTACATTTCTTTGCTACCATATTTCGATGAGGTTAAAGGGGGTTGGAGGTTTATGATCCTCCTCGCACATCAAAGGATCATAATGAACATTTTCTTATCTTATAAATTACAGACGTTACTTCAAAAAAAAAAAGGATGATTACGCCCTACGCGAGTCCCTGTGTCAATCCAGGCATACATGTTAATCAGGGATCAAAACTCTGACAAGTCGTTGGTTTTCCTGGCTGATTCAGGCGACCCATTCCATTCTTTAATAGCACGGGAACTTGTACAAATTTGTTCTAACTTATGGAATAAGAAATGTGCATTATTTTGAGATTTAGGGGGAATAATAAAATGTGTGGACATTCGAGTGTAGATAGATGGAGATAGAGGAAGAAAGTCCGACGATAAGAATTAGATAAGTGTAGGGCTATCTTTGGCGATAAGTCTGCTGATAGGTATGTAGATTATTGTATTCCTATTGATGTTGATACTTATGTAGATTATTGTATTCCTATTGATGTTGATACGTATGTAGATTATTGTATTCCTATTGATGTTGATACGTATGTAGATTATTGTTTCTTATTGATGTTGATAAGTATGTAGATTATTGTATTCCTATTGATGTTGATACGTACGTAGATTATTGTGCTCCTATTGATGTTAGTTATTAATGTAGATTATTGTATTTCTATTGATGTTGATTAGTATGTAGATTATTGTATTTCTATTGATGTTGATACGTATGTAGATTATTGTATTCCTATTGATGTTGATACGTATGTAGATTATTGTATTCCTATTGATGTTGATATGTATGTAGATTATTGTATTCATATTGATGTTGATATGTTTGCAGCTGATTTTGTTAATAAGTCTGATGATAACTGTGTTGATAAAAAGTATTCGTGCTGTTGATTTTAATGGAGTTAAGTGTGATGTCTTAAAAAGTAACATGAAGGAGTAGACTTACCCTATCACCGGCCACCCAGGGTTCAGCAGACACAATAGCGACGTCATGTGGGTAGATGGTCTCCTGGACAGGCTCGGCCATCTCAACTTCAGGCTCAGCAGACGCAGGTTCCGGCACTGTCTCTAGAGCTTTGGATTCTTCTTCTACCTGCAAATAATCATACCAAACTTTTAACAACCCTAACTCAAGATGTTTGAAAATCACTGAAAAGGCAATAAACGTTAGTACGCTAAATCTGGACAGCTGAATACTAGGTATAAATCAAGAAAATGTTCCCCCTTTCAGACCTTGCGATGATGTGAAGGTCATCTTGTTTTTGAGGTCAGCACAACTACCAATTGTCTTTATTTTCCCCAAACTAATGTCATGTATCCATTAGAGCCGCCCTTAAAATCCCCGAAATTAAAAATCCCAGTCTTCAAGATTCGAACCCGACACCGCCGGTTCGTAAGATAAACGCTTTACCACTCAGCCACCTCACCTAAATAAATCATGAACATAAAGCACATATGCGCGAGAAAGACGAAACACGTTTACTTAAGTCATCCGTGACATGCAGGCCGAATAGAGGAAAGCGAAAGCAGGACAACCCACGTCTAACATGGATCGGACCTTCTTAAAAGACCTAAATTCCGTGGGCATCAGATGGGAAAAGGCTGTGAAAGTCGCCTATGACCTCTATTGAGAGATCTCTCATCAAATGACGCGGGAGGACCTAAGTCTAGGCAAGTAAAGCATACTTATTATGTGGAGAGTTAAATGCCTTGCAAGAGATGTTAGAGAAACACTCAATCTGGACAGCTGTTAAATCACATTCACACCTTCACCTATCCCTTAGTCTGTTGGACCGTTGGGGCACCATGCCAGATCTGTCAACCGTCTTTCTCCATCATTCCCCGTCCCCTGCCCTTGACAGAACCTCTTTCACTGACAGGTCTGTCCATTATCTGATGTTGTATTCTCATCGCTTTCTCTATCTTCCTCTTCCTGATACTGTTCCCCGAAGGAAGGTCTTTGGAAGCTTTGAGGACCCCGTGATCTGGCCATAGAGTTTGAGTTTACGTTTTTTGACAGTGGTTAACAGGACATCCTGGGTCCAATCGCTGCATCAATGCTGTTTCTTATTTCTTCATTCGCGACGAGGTCTATGCACTCGACACCCAGGATCTTTCTGTAGCATTTTAATTCCATTCCTAGGATCCTCTACTCGAGATCTGCAGTCTGCGTGCACGCTGACTGAGGAATGCTAAACAGAAATCAAGAACTTGGAGCACATTATACCATTTTCGAACAGGGAAAAGTTAGAGGAAAAAAATAATGAAAAAAAAAAGATTCATACATCAATGTTCGAATCCACTTGTTAATGCAGAGAGCCTTTGCAAGCTGTACTAGCCATTAACATACTGACCTAACACCAAAACCAACGCTTGCCAGTCATCGTCTTCAGCATCAAACTACATTTGAGTGTTGAGAGGCTCAAAACCTCTCTTGCAAAAAGCCCTGCTGTCTTGCGTAGTGCATACTTGTCACCATCAGGTCGAGAATTTTTGAATTTCCAGACCTGACGGAGATCAGCAAGTCTGTGGCAGTCGAAAAGAATATGAGGCACGGTTTCCTCTTCTTACCCGCAGTGGTTGCACCTTGAGTCGAAATTTGGCCTGTCCTGCACCGTGCTACAATAGCTTGCTCAGGCCTGGACAGCCTCCACAGCTTTGCCAATAAAAATTTGCTCTATAAGTACCAGACAATGATTTAATTGGAGTAGTACAGGCAACATGTTAATTATTTTATACAACAAGAAAAATATAACAATCCTTTATTTAAAAATACAAAGTTTATCTAAAGGGGAAGAACTCCGTCGTTAAAACTGTATCTACTAATAATGTACAAGTTATTTCCCTTATTCGAAATCAAACAGAACGGTTAATGACCAATAATTAATTGACTAATTGAGTTTTTTTGTTAATTGATTAATGATTTGTTAGGTAAAATACTGAATACTGAAGTATCAGCTTCATCGGAGAAAGTGTGAGGGAGAAATAGCGTTAACAATTATTTAAGAGGACTAAACCCTACAAATTTAGCCATACCTGTGAATAATGAAGTATTAATTTCCTTGCTGCTATTGAACAAAATAATGATATACCGGTAATTGACTAATTGGTTACTTTTTTAAAAATACATTCATGTCTTGTCTTTGTCAATGAATAATTGTGCATAGTTTCAATTTCATCCGAGAATGGATGTGGGTGAACTAACGTGAACACACTTTTTACCAGACAGACAGACAAAGTGAGCAGACAGACAGACAAAGTGAGTTGATATCAGCTTTGTAAAAATTGATTTTCTTTTCAGCAAATTTTTTTTTAACGCATTGATTTTTTTAAACACATTTTTATCAACACGTTGTTACTATTTTTTTTTTTTATGAAACGCTGAAATGCTTATCAAAACATTGAATTTGTATCAACTCGTTCAGCAGCTTGGTTCAACGAGTGCTAATCAATTGGTTCATTAATAACCCTCAACTAAATGCCTCGTGGAGTCCAGGTATTTCGCGATACGACTTCTAAAGCTTCCGAGACTTTACATGCCAGCGTCCTGCCAGGTACTGATACACACAATTAAGGAAAGAATGCCAACTTAAACTGGTCTATGTAATTTATCTGTAATCCAAAAAAAAATATATAAAAAATCTGGACACCATGCCAGGTATGTATGTTGAACACCTAGGACAGGTAAAGTTTCTGAAACACTTAAGCCAGGTATTTTTATTTGACTGAAAGCCACAATGGTGCCTTTTAAGTGTTAGGCATACTTGACAACCAAAATGTGTGATTTTTTTTCCACACCTAGATTTACTAATATGGCTTGTTTCACAGCAAAGACTCAGACTTCCAAGACTCAGCCTTGAAAGGGGGGGGGGATGTTATGAAGTGTATGTGCGTGTTTCTGATGTAACTATGAGTGAAGGTGGACAGATAGTTTGTTTGTGTAGGCTGAATTCATTCTGATGCAACCCATGAGGTGGTCTGTCTTGCAGTTCAGTTAAAGACGAAGAGAACAAGCTAGAGGCGTGTGACAGAGAGACGTGTGACAGAGAGACGTGTGACAGAGAGACGTGTGAAAGAAAGACGTGTGACAGAGAGACGTGTGAAAGAAAGACGTGTGACAGAGAGACGTGTGACAGAGAGACGTGTGACAGAGAGACGTGTGACAGAGAGACGTGTGAAAGAAGGACGTGTGACAGAGAGACGTGTGAAAGAAAGACGTGTGACAGAGTGGCGTGTGAAAGAAAGACGCGTGACAGAGAGACGTGTGACAGAAAGACGTGTGACAGAGAGACGTGTGACAGAAAGACGTGTGACAGAGAGACGTAAGAAAGAAAGACGTGTGACAGAGTGGCGTGTGAAAGAAAGACGTGTGACAGAGTGGCGTGTGAAAGAGAGACGTGTGACAGAAAGACGTGTGACAGAGAGACGTGTGACAGAAAGACGTGTGACAGAAAGACGTGTGACGGAGAGACGTGTGAAAGAAAGACGTGTGACAGAGTGGCGTGTGAAAGAAAGACGTGTGACAGAGAGACGTGTGACAGAGAGACGTGTGACAGAGAGACGTGTGACAGAGAGACGTGTGACAGAGAGACGTGTGAAAGAAAGACGTGTGAAAGAAAGACGTGTGACAGAGAGACGTGTGAAAGAAAGACGTGTGACAGAGTGGCGTGTGAAAGAAAGACGTGTGACAGAGTGGCGTGTGAAAGAAAGACGTGTGACAGAGAGACGTGTGAAAGAAAGACGTGTGACAGAGAGACGTGTGAAAGAAAGACGTGTGACAGAGTGGCATGTGAAAGAAAGATGTGTGACATAGTGGCGTGTGAAAGAAAGACGTGTGACAGAAAGACGTGTGACAGAGAGACGTGTGAAAGAAAGACGTGTGACAGAGTGGCGTGTGAAAGAAAGACGTGTGACAGAGAGACGTGTGAAAGAAAGACGTGTGACAGAGTGGCGTGTGAAAGAAAGACGTGTGACAGAGTGGCGTGTGAAAGAAAGACGTGTGACAGAGAGACGTGTGACAGAAAGACGTGAGACAGAAAGACGTGTGACAGAGAGACGTGTGAAAGAAAGACGTGTGACAGAAAGACGTGTGACAGAAAGACGTGTGACAGAAAGACGTGTGACAGAAGGGCGTATGGCAGATGGACGTATTTCAGAAGGGCGTGACGCAGAGTGGCGTGTAACAGAAGGGCGTATGACAGAGTGGCGTGTGACAGAAGGGCGTGTGGCAGATGGACGTATTTCAGAAGGGCGTGACACAGAGTGGCGTGTGATAGAAGGACGTATGACAGAGTGGCGTGTGACATAATGGCAACGGACATACGATATAATGACGTGTGACATAAGGGTGTGTGACGGAGTGGCGTGTTTCAGTAGGACGCATGACAGAGTGGCGTGTGACAGAAGGACGTATGACAGAGTGGCGTGTGACATAATGACAAAGGACATACAATATAATGACGTGTGACAGAAGGGTGTGTGACGGAAGGGCGTGTGACATAATGACAAAGGACATACGATATAATGAAGTGTGACAGAAAGGCGTTAACACGAGGACGTGAGACAAAAGGGCGCATTACAGGAGGGCGAGTGACAGAAGGACATGTGACAGAAGGAAGTCTGACATAATGACGTGCAATTTAGTTAGAGTTTGTTCAAAGTTTCATGTTAACTTGTGTTTCTATTTACATACATCTCTATATTTAATGTTGAAAGCTGGGTATAGAATAAAAGTTATATTCAAGTTTGTTTAAAAAGAAGTTTGCTCAAGTCTATTTGAAGTTCTACATTAAGAATTTACTACGCCTACGCCGGTTTAAAAGAACTAGCTGTCTGGAGCTACAAATCAACACAGAGGTGTCCACAAAGTAACAATAAAAATAGACCTATGCATAGTACATTTTAAAAAATGGAAAAATATATTACCAGTGTAAACCTGCTTTAATAGATCATAACTATTAATACAAGATTTCTGCATAAAGTCCGTAAAAGAGGGTAAGTGCCTTCATAACCTCAACTAACTCGAAGTCGGCCCTGCACCTATGCTTTTCCCACCTCCAATCAATGCATTATAAAGTGCGTTAGGTCAGACCCACTTTTTTTTTTATCACGACGAAGAGCAGACGTGAAGTCATTGAGTTCAGAGTTCAAGTCTGCTAGATATTTAAATAGAATAGTCAGATCTGAGAATAAAAGGAAAGAATACTATTTCCAATATCTAACCTTGTTATGACATCAATTTAAGGTGAGTCAGGTGCTAAGTACTTGGTAAGTATTCCCTCAGGTACGGCAACAAGTCACTGTTTGGTGTCTGGATGTCACGAAGATGTCCGGAAACACGTCGCGACTATATGAGTAATCGAATACGCGCATGTGTGTATAAAGAGATCGATATAAACCACCGGAGCCTTGAAATAAATGTGTTTTTATAGATTTGTATGTGTGTGTGTGTATGAGAGAGAGAGACAGAGAGAGAAAGACAGAGAGTTAGAGACAGAGAGAGAGACAGAGAAGGGGAAAAAAGGCTAAATGTTAAAATACATTTTAAAAAAAAGGGAAATTAAATTAATGTTAGGGATACAACTAAATTTTGTATATAATTAAAAAAATGTTAAGTTGACCATATTGATAATATGATTTGGTGTTTTATAAATAGATATTTGGTAGAAACCTAAATAAGTCATCAATAATGTCTGAAGATACATATTTTTAAAAGTATCCCTTTCAGACTATGCGATCTATAGGGCAGATACCCTTCCTTCAGAAGCCGAGCAGTTTACCACTCAGAAATCTGTAAATGTACGCAGAACTATTTGTTTATAATTTCTCTTCTTTCAGTAAAATAATTACGAGTCACAAATAAAAATAAATATCTACAAAAAAAAAAAAAAAAAGAAACCCAATCAGGCAACATTTTGTTTTCTAATTAGAAATAGAAGTATTCAAAGACGATCAAAAATGAGAGATTCTGCTTTTTTCTGGCCATTGAACGCTAGACCAATTGTTTTTAGGAAGAGGAGCATGAGTAACGCCTAGAGCTACAATAACAACCAAAACAGCAAACTTTTAGGTTAGGGTTAGGGTTAGGACTTTTAAGTCGAGTATTAAATACAACTCTAGTGAGTCATTCGATGTAGAACTTTTTAAAAAAAATGAGACTCAAACAAATAATATTAACTAAATAATAATAATATATAACTCAATGAAACAATTTGTAAATGCAAATTTAAACAGTGACAGGATCTCTTTCTGTGTAAGACATAAAACACTGTCTTATGTTAAACACTGTCATATCTTAAACACTGTCTTATCGTAAACGCTGTCTTATCTTAAACGCTGCCTTATCTTAAACACTGTCATATCTTAAACACTGTCTTATCTTAAACGCTGCCTTATCTTAAACCTTGTCTTATCTTAAACCTTGACTTATCTTAAACACTGTCATATCTTAAACACTGTCATATCTTAAACGCTGCCTTATCTTAAACGCTGCCTTATCTTACAAACTTTAACTTGGCACATAACTTTTAATGGCTACAAGACTCCATTTCGAAAGAAATGATCCCTAAAATTGAAACAATTCGCAAATACCACCTTCATTCTTTCATTATGTTTCTCTCTCCCTCTCTTTCTCCCCTCAAGGCCCACTATCTCTTAGATCGCAGATACGAATGCAAAGGAACATCACTCACCTTCTTCTTCACCCTGCGATGATCTCCCGTGAAATTGAGGCTCTTGTCATCAAAAGCGTCCGGCACCATCTCGAAGAAGGAGCTCTTCACCCTGGGCTTGGTGGGGTGGGGGTGGGGCTTGAAGAAGTCGAATTCCTCTTCCGCCATGTCGTCTGTCCTAAAAGGTGAAGGTCAAATGCTGCGTAACAGTCAAAAGAAATAGTATCACTTAATACGAATAGGAAAATGAGTACTACAGATACAATTTGTTACATTTCAAAATCATACATTAGGCATTAATGGCTGAACTTTTAAAATACTACTGCGCAGGGGCGGCGACCTTCGGTAATTGGAGGCCCTAGGCGAAAAGAATGGGGGGGGGGCAATCTAGTTAGATCTAGATCTCAATCAACAAATAGGTTAAATTCATACAGCGCCGATAGCACACATGTACTTCATGGACAATTCATGATCACGTGACTAGAAATAACATGAGTAGTTTAACAATTATAACAATACATTCGTGACTACACCAATATTGTACTAGAGACTTAGAGCTACAGGGTTCTACTATTTATACTTGATGCGATTACTCGCGACAATTTGGGCTTTAGAAACGTACAGATTTCTTGCATTTATATGGTAGATCTATATATCAAAGACACAAAAGACCCAGGTCTATAGAGTCTATAGAACTGCATTATGACTTTTCAGTAAAGAAACAAAAGTAATTGTGGACTGTACGGTTAGGATTATGGTCTTGTGTTTTTTTGATGTGTAACTCCTTTGCCGGCTTACACATAGAGTGGGGCCAGTCCTGGTGTGAGCTCATTGACCCAACCGCACCAGCCTCTTCTTGGACACTTGATACTGGTCCCCGTGTTCCCGGTTGCCTTGCAGTAAATCTGTTATCACCATGATCGTGTAATCGATAAGGGCCGGTGATTCAGCGACAAGACCTTCCTATTAACGTACCAGGGATGCCGCCCCTGTACAATTTAGACAGAAGTCGTCACTGTAGAATGAAACAGGTCTTGACTTTCCTTCCTGGTAGTGAAGAGAACGCATTCTCTTGGTGAAGATACGTAAATACGCTTAGATCTTGTGTGTTGGCGATGGCTTTGTATGCCTATGTATGTGCAAGGGATGGCTTTGTATGCCTATGTATGTGCTAGGGATGGCTTTGTATGCCTATGTATGTGCTAGGGATGGCTTTGTATGCCTATGTATGTGCTAGGGATGGCTTTGTATGCCTATGTATGTGCTAGAGATGGCTTTGTATGCCTATGTATGTGCTAGGGATGGCTTTGTATGCCTATGTATGTGCTAGGGATGGCTTTGTATGCCTATGTATGTGCTAGGGATGGCTTTGTATGCCTATGTATGTGCTAGGGATGGCTTTGTATGCCTATGTATGTGCTAGGGATGGCTTCTTGTCTCTTTCTCTCCTAATCAACGATGCTATCGTTGATTTGACCCCATTAAAGTAAATTAACGTTTGTTTCTTCTAAACTTTAATAAGTGTTATAGTCTTATAATTCTATGCCAAAAGTCAAACGTTTTCTGATTACAAACAAAAATGTTCATGAAGTTTAATCATAACAGGGTAGAATGTACAAATGTGACAAAATGAACAATTCTGTCAGAACGTGGAAATAATTACGGAGATAAAGAGGTCTGCTCATTCTTTGGGCAGGACTTTGATTCCATTTCTGGAATGTTCATGTTTGAATCTCATCATAAAAATGAAATTGAAATGACTCAAATAGGATTTATGCACGATTTAATACTTCATTAGAAAGGAATTACCTCCTTGTAATCGGAGGATATTCCAGCTACCGTCGCCTCAGCGTGGCGCCTCCGTGGAAACGTCTGCCAAGGGAGTCGGATAGGCCAAGAACGGTTGCGCACATAGCTCTCAGTGGGCTACCACAGATACGTTCTAGCGAATGTACATTGCACGTGGTAGGGATGTAACAAAGGCTCGCTAACCAGTCCAACCCCCCACCGCTTCGTTCCCTAATGGGTAGCCATACGAGCTGTGATGGTACTCGCACGGGTGCGGTGGGACATTATAGGCACACGAAAGACCCCCACGCGGCTCGGCACTTAAGTGGTTTATATCGTTTATTTCATGATCCAATCGGATTTGAACAGAGACACGTGTAGTGGTCTAGTTTGAAATAGTTTCAAGGCTAAGCTTATTTTTAGATGAATGAGTCATTGAAATGGACTTGTAGAGCTGACCGTAGGCTTTTCAAAGACACCAAACATGACCCACTTTTATGGCGGGCCACGCGGTAATCGGCATCGTAAAACGGCGATTTTTTCAACATTTAGAGCAAAATTAGCTTACCCCTACCCCTTTCAAACTCATTTTTTTACATTAAAATACCTTTATTTTAATGATTTTAGCTAAACTATATCATTTATAAGATATTATTCTAACATAATATGCAACTTTTGAAAAATCGATTTTTTTAATGAAAAATGATTATTTTTGACACTTAGTTGACTTAGTTAGGCTTGGGGCTACGCTAGTCTAAGGCTACCCTTCTAGATCTAGATTCATATTCTAGATGCCTTAGTATTTAGTTTGATCTAGTAACCTCTAATTCTATAAAATAGATCTAGAAACTTGATTTCGTTTTGGATCTATATAGGTCTATCTCTATCATCTATCTTGTCTACTTTAGTCTAGATCTCCATCTGGTCGCCCACTTTTACGTTATACGGATGTATGCAAACGCGACATGAAGCTCTTCAAAATCGACACTGGCAACTGGGAAGAGGTGGTACTGGACAGATCCTCATGGAGAGAGAGCATAAAGGAAGGGTCAAAGATTGCAGATGTCATACACAACAGAAGCAGAAAGAAGGGTGAAAATGCAACGGCGCCTGGTGATTATATATGCCCAACCTGCGATCGCAGCTGTGTATCAAGGATTGGCCTCTTTAGTCACACAAGAAGTTGCAAAGGGAAAAGATCGTCTCTCGAGACGTAAAATGCCACAGAGATCTCCATTTCATGAGCAGTAAGATCGTATCCACTCCAGAAGAGAAGAGAAGATATTTAGATCTAGATCTATACATCTAATATAGTCTAGATCTAGTTGTTGCTTTTTCTAATTCTAGATCTAAAATAACTTTGATGACTCAAGAATAAATAGTCTGAGTAGTGAATAAATGAGTAATGAGTGAGTCCTAGTTTAGATTTATTTACTAGATTTCTAGATCTAAAGTTTACTGGGCTACAATAGCATGCATACATTAACTTTTTTTCTTTTATTTCCAGTCTCAGGTTCTCCTGAGTACAATCAGAAGTAATGATGTACCTAATCTGTTACAAGGATATAGACATAGATCTACACACATTGGGAATTGTAGGTAAGAAAAAAAAAGTTTTGTCCAGTTTTTTTCTATCATTCTTTTTAGTTCTTGATTATATATTGAGTAAATAACACTAATGCTATATTTATCATTTGAATATTTTCATAATAGGCTATTTAATTTATATTTTCATTTTCTTTATATCAACAGATCAAAACAACACATATGCAGTACACTGACCCTTCCTCTTGTTGGAAGAAAACGTCACCACATACTAGTGCCTCGTCAGCCGTCTACCCTGTCTGAAAGCTGACTAAATACTGCAGTATGACACAGAAGTACTTCATAATCAAACACCACATTACATATATAGCAATAATTTCCACTTTATATCATGTTAACAACCTGGGATTCTTTTCTCGTTGGATACTGTCGTTGACCACCACCTCCAGCTACAAAGACTCTTACATTATTATAAAGTTCTACCTAACTTATTTCATTACAAGATTCATCATCAAGCACTGCATGGTTCCCGGTGAACCAATTTATCATCAGCTACTGTTTGAACATAAATAAGGACCAGAGTTTTTCTGTCGTTGTAGCTGTACACATGCAATGAGCTTCAGTCTCGCCATGTCACATTAGATCAGCATTTCTTACCATCTATAACATTTATACTGCACAGCATACATATGTGCATTATCAGCTCAATGGCTATATATAAAAAGCCATATCATATTACAATGAAGGACTATCTACTATAAAGGCACTGCACTCTACAATTATTCAGCCACCTAAAACATACAAGTTGCATTTATTTTCAAATACTGGTGCCATTCTTTACTGGATTTATCATTGTGTGTACTCTATCAAACCACTAGTATGAGTACAAATAACATTAGGTGCTTATGAAAACAAAATGCAGGCCTGAAACCTGAGAAAGACTAGATTCCAAATTATTTGAACTGGTGAAGTAATTATTTTTTTTTTTACTTTGAAAAATTTCTTGTGTAAACCACATTCATATAACGGTATTAATTATATTTTAACTATTTATTCATTTATTATTTGCATGTATTTATAAATTAAGGGATACTTTATCTTGATTTTTATTTGTTTTGGGGCTTACATTAATGTCTGAAAAGTAAATAGTGGACTTATTATGTCTTCGGGTGAATTTTTTTTTTTTTGCGCCGAGGGGGGGGGTGTTGGGAAGCCATTTATAATAAATTTTAACAATATTTTAATAAATTCTGTGTTTGCTTCTATTCCTAAATGTTACATGAGCTAAATGAAACATCTTTTTGATCAATAGACATACATATCTTGTTTTTCTCACTCATTGAAACTTTAATTTTGATTTTTCTCAAAATGTCAATTTTACATGGGTATGTGTTCTTAAGAATCACTTTTCTCAAAAACTATCAGCTCAATTATAATAATATTTGGTATACATGTTTAAATATGGTCTTAGCACAGGATGACAATAAAAAATGTCATAAAATGTTTACTGGAAAAGAGTAAAAGATATTTTAATTGGTTACAATGGCTGAAAACGCTGTCCGCAGAAGGGGGTAAAATTTAAAAATTTATATAAAACAATATATATACATTTTTCACAATGTCTCATTGTCATCCTGTAAGGAGGTAGGGTGTCTATCAATGTACCAAATTTCAGACCTGTAGCTTTAATGGTTATTTCAGAAACACATTCTTAGAAATGAGATGATTTGACCCCTCGACCCCCCCTTTATGATGAAAAAAAGTAGAATTTCATTAAAAAATATTTTTTAAAGGCATATTATGTGTTCCTATGGTCAAATACATCATTTGAATACATTAAAAAGTCTAAAATGTTAAATACAAAAAATAGTTTTCAAAGTAGATTACCTCCTTAAGGGGACCGTGTCCAGCGACACACCGGGTGTGAATATATGATCACTTCGGATAAGGTGGGACTTCGGACAGAGAGATTGGTGAAGAGCCAATGTCTCATCCTGGCCATGGATAAAAGCTTTTCCTTGGTCAAGAGGTCCACAAAAGGGATCAGACGTTCTCGGACTTTAAAGACATCTGATTCAGATTCAGACCTCCTTGTAATATTTAAAAAGGAATAACTTGCTCCTTGAAATTAAAAGTTTAAAAATTGTGTGTGGCAGTGAGTCCCACTTTACGTCTGGGGCCCATCGACATTTCCGGCACGATTGTCACGAGGCACATCACGTGGTCGAATCACAGAAGTATGATTTTTTTAATTATTATTGCAGCCAGGCAGCGTATGTTGTTTTGGTTAGTGTCATTTTAAAAACGAACTGTAGAGAGACTTAAATCCAGGAATACCATGCATGACCAAATTCAGTATCACATCATGTCGTCTGCCAGCGTATAATAAACTTCATTAGACATGACATTCAGTGACATTCAGTGACATCCTTCTAGTTGATTCATTGACGTGTCAAATTTCAGACGTTCCTTAAGAAATTGAAGATGATTACGTCCTAGTCAAAACGCCCTGCAGGACGTTTGGGGTGTGACGGCAGACGGGGGATTCCTATTCGGGACCATAGTGCTCAGGCAGCACCCATATGTTCTAATTAACATTTTGAGCCGCAATTTCGGACGCTGATCTCAAAAATGGCTCTAACGATTTTCCAAGAAATTTGACAGAGAAAAGAATTTACTTGCAAAAACTCTAGTTTGACTTATGATTTTGAAACTAAAAATAAATAAATGTAAATTTGGCTGGAGACAAAATGTAGGTCTAGATCCTACATCGGTTTTAAAAGGACTATCGCTTTCTTGAAAAAAACTATTGCGTTCTGAAATTTCCAGATGTAAGGCTTTATTGATTGAAGAGTTTAATAAATTAATGTTTAAGAAAAGTTTGCGCATCGTCTTCTAAGTCTAGAATAGTCTAGATCTAAATGCTTAATCGCCTAATCTGCAAGCTAAGATTTTCATATTATTATTATTATCATTATAATTGTTACGCGTACTTCTGAGAAAAACAAAGAGTAAAGATTCAATTTAATTTTAAGATGATTTTATTTTGAAAAAATTAGGACGGTCAAAGCTGGGTTTTCCCCGTGTGGCCAATTAGCTATTCCCCCCCCCCCATGTTAGAGCCATTTTTGATATCCATGTCCAGGTTTCAAGATTAGCCCAAGAAGAATTAGCAAGCTGATAAAGAGGAAGATTTGAATATATATATATATATATATATATATATATATATATATATATATATACATGATCTTTCTTCTCTCCATCAATATTAAGATTTGAAGAGCACGCACACACACACACACAAACAAAGTTTGATACATTAGTAGAACTCATGAATTTTAAGTTTGTCTAAAAAAATTTATAAAAAATAAAATCGTTTGCACTATTTGTCTATTTTACACTTGTATGTGATGAGGACCATTAAAGTAAGTAAAGTTTCCCTTTCAGACTTTGCGATCTATGGGGCAGGTGGCCCACGGTTAACGAGGGTGTTATGTGGCCAGCACAAAGGCCAACCGCTTTTATGTTTCCCCAGCTAATGTCAAGTACTTATTAGAGCTGGGTGTACTCACAGGACTAAAGATCCCGAAATAAAAAAATCCCAGTCTTCACCAGGATTCGAACCCGTTACCCGAGACCGTGGATTCATATATCTTTAGTGCGCACTCTAAAGCGATAAAAAGCAATTTCTTAATATTGAGCTGTCATTATTTTTTATGTCTTATCTTATCTTATTAAATACAGACGTTACTTGAAAGAAGAAGATAATTACGCCCTAGGTCAATCTAGTCATACAATGACTCAAATTCTGCCAAGTCATTGGTTTTCCTGGCTGACTCTGACAGCCCATTCCATGCTCTAATAGCACTAGGCAAGAAGGAGCACTTGTACAAATTTGTCCTAGCATATGGAACGAGGAATGTGCCTTTATACACACGTAAAAACATATTTCCATATAGACACAAACATTATTATACAGATAGACAGAGAGAGAGTCATATAATGTGAGTATGTTGGCATAAATATATAGATACATATAAGTCTATAATCTCACATGTTTTAGTTTGAGAGGTCTATGTACATTTATGTTAATTTGTATGTTCCTCTTCGTATGATAAATAAGTAACATAGACAGAAAAGACTATACACACACACACACACACACACACACACACACACACACACACACACACACACACACACACATATATATATATATATATATATATATATATATACACACACATTAACAGTCACAGAGGAAAGGGAGAAATGTAAAAGAATATAATACACTGAGACAGACAATGAGACACAGACAGACAGACAGATAGAAAGACGGACAGACCTACAAATAAATAGATAGATAGATAGATAGATAGACAGACAGACAGACAGACAGACAGACAGACAGATAGATAGATAGATAGATAGATAGATAGATAGATAGATAGATAGATAGATAGATAGATAGATAGATAGATAGATAGATAGAAGTTGAAGATACACACATAGTAAGACGCACACATTTTAGAGAGAGAGACAGAGAGACCCACAAATGGAGTAGAACTTCCAACAGACACACACACACACACACATATCTAGTAGAGAAACATTTACAGAGACACACAGATGGAGCTGAGACACAATCGCATCGAGACAGCCACATTGAGTAAAGACACCCAAAATACAGAGACAAACTCATACATTGAGTAGAGAGACACATGGGGTAGACATACACAGACACACAGGAGGAGTATTCTACTACCACATACACTCTTACACATTGAATAAAGAGACACTTACATAAAGACACACAGATGAAGTAGACAGACACACACACACATATTGAGTCGAGAGACACTTACATACAGACACACATAGACAGACAAACACAAAGCCTATTGTCATCACTTTAATGCAGGATGCCTCTGCGCTATGAACAACTTACAGAGACCTTAAAGTGTAAACAATATGGTCACATGTTGTGAATATTATGGACCCCCCCCCCTTTCTTCCTGGTCCACGTAACTACCATTACCACTACAGCCCCACACCACAAAACCGCCATTACCACCCTCTCCTATCAGACTAATTTGACAACAAGTTCTCCAGCACCAGTAACAATGAGGTACTAACAGACAAGACAGGACAGCCAACACATGCTCACACCCCCGGACAAACCCAGACTGTTTATACGCTACTCACCTTTGAGGATGCAGGTAGATCCGAACTCAACTCCGAGGTATATCACAGTCCTGTGCGGTCTACAATACACCCTTATGCTAATAGTTTAGTCTTGTCTGCTACTCCAGTTACACACAATTAAAAAAAAACAAAAAGAAGAAAAAGAAATGTAGTGCTAAAAAAAAAGTCAGCGGGCAGATAACTCTAAACGAATATCAAGAGTTAACGCACACGCTTTAAATATCCGGTCCTACTTTTGTTTTGATTCTTTTAGTTATCCATCTTCAACCTACGAAAGTGAAAAGATAAAAAAATTAAGATGAAAAAAAATTAAGCATATTTAATAATTTCCTATACCTATTTACCGTATAACAGTATTCTAGGCATTAGAACCAAGAAAGAAAATCATTTGAAACAGTGTAGAATATATTCCGATAATTTCTAATCGCCTTTGCATACATATAAACACATTAGATTTGTATACTACTAGCAACAGATCATGGTGTCTAGCAACGGTCTATCCCTGGAAATTATTTCATTATTAGCACATATATATATATATTTAACAGATCGGCCCTTTATCGAAGGAAAGAATTACAAGGGAGAGCACACATCCACACAAGAAAACACTAAAGTGCAGTTCCAGTTATCTGCCGGTGTGTTGTTGTGGTTCTCTTTTAGCCGACAGTCAATAAACCACGTAACGGAACAGTTGGAAGAAGGGGGGAAAACATGAAGGGAAAATAAAAAAAAAGGGGGGGCGGAATGGTTGTTGCCAGATATCTGAGTAAGTGTTGGTGTGTGTGCGTGTGAGCGCGCGCCCCTATACCGCGGGTGTGCAAGTGGAAATAACCGGGCTCACTTTGTGTGTAAACTCAAGAGAACAAGCGTGTTGGAAACCGAAGGGAAGCAATTCAAGAGTTCAACTTACGCCAGACGTATAATTTTTTTTTAAGAAAAAAAAAACCAACGAAATCTGAAGGTCTGGGATGAAAAGAAAAGGAGGAAAGAGACCCACAAACTCATACTTTTTGTTTTTACCATTTTTCTTCGTTCTCTCATTTCTGGCAGACGGCTTAGCAACACTATGCCGTCTCAGTGCCGGCTTCCAGGGATTGGCTACACCGTGACACGTGCTCTGACTCAAGCTTAGAACGGCTGCTGCGCAGTGTGTGTGTGTGAGCTCACCGCTATGCATGTTCAGGGGCCCTTCAGAACAACTCATTTAAAAAAAAAAGTTACCGCGTAAATGACAATGCTGCATGATGTTCCGGATGAATTTGATTAGATCCGATTGTTAGATAATTACATAGACGTTCAAACACCATGTATTGTTTTGTTAACAAATATAATATAATAAACAATATATATAATTAGAAAAGTAAGGTTTAAATGTAATCCACAGCATTATGAATTACAGAAATGTGAATCAAATTTTTATGTAACATTTGTCGACTTTGAAAAAATCCTTTGAGAGTATTGACAGAGAATCTTTCTGCATAGTAATGAGACATTACGGGATCGCAAATATAGTAATAACAATAATCAAATTTTTTTTATGATGGTCTCATCTGCCAAGTAGCCCAAAGTGGCAAAATGTCAAAGGAATTTCCAGTCACAACAGGGATGTCCTTTTTCACCACTCCTGTTCCTTCTAGTATAGGATTGGGCCACAAAAGAAGCCTACTCTAACTCAGGGAAATGAATCCAATAGACTCTCACACAAAAGCTGGAAGATCTGAAATTCGCAGATGACATAGCCCCATTATCACACAGACTACAGGATATTCAAGAAAAGGTCTAAAAAAAACAAAAAAAAAAACACCAAAAACAAAAGTACTTAAAGTAAACAATAAACAAATTGGGGACATAGAACTGGATTCTCAGATCATAGACCAAGTAAATAGTTTTATATACCTTGGGAGTGTAGTCAGTGTATCAGGTGGAACAGTTAAAGACATTAAACGTCGTTTAAATCTAGTGCGTCAGACATTTACACAGCTAAAACAAATAGGAAATCTCCCCACCCTAACAAGACTAAAAAAAAGAATCTATCACTGTATGGTTCTGAAACACGGAGAACAACTGAAGCAACTGAAAAAAAAAAGGACAGACTTTCATCAACAGATGTCTGAGAAATATCTTAAAAATGGAAATCACCAAACTGTGGGAGATGGGCGGACAGAGAAATATAGAGGTGCAGATCTTAGAGAGAAACTGGAGATGGATTGTTTACACCCTTAGAAAAGATACCAACAACAGAGCTAGACAGGCCTTAGAGTGGAACCCCCAGAGCACAAGACGCTGAGGAAGACCAAAAAGAACGTGGCTATACAGTGTGCTAGATGAAGCCGAGAGGACAGGAAAGAGCTGTGAAGCCATTTAAAAAAACCTAGCAAGACCGTAGAGAACCCAAAGGACAGGTAATTAATCAAATTGGCCAACCAGAAAAAGACCAATGAATAATTTTGTGAAGTTTCAGCTTGATCCGAGAATGGGAGTGAGAGAAATAACGTGTACACACTTTTTACCAGACAAACGGACTGACAGACAGACAGACAGAGTTGATATAAGCTTTGTAAAAATTGTTTACCTCGTCCAGCGTTCAAATCATTACTTTTCTCCTCAGTCTTTCTCTTTCTGGAGTTCGTGTCTAGCTGGAGTTCGTGTATTGCTGGAGTTACCCAACGGGCTTGTTTTCAGTACTCGAAAAACTTTTTCTCAAATTGCTTTCCCAATCAACAATTTTAAACTTTTTTTTCCGAGGGAGGCAAATCTATAAGCTTTTATTCCGATGCACATGGCTTATCTTAATGACCTATCTTATCTTAGTGACTTATCTTTACAGATTATCGAATTATCTTCCATGAAGCCGCCCTGTCAGCTTGCCCTAAGGCACGAACTGTGTCAAAATCTGCCGCTCCAGAATTGGCTTGATCAGTCACTCCAGATTCTGCCCTGTTTCAAGACGAAACCAAAGCCAGTGACTCATCTTGGCGCATCTATTGTCTTCCGAGACAGAAGGAGCCATAATTATAAATATTTCATCCATAAATATATAATTCGTTTTAATTAGGCTTACTGTTCATCGGCTAACCGTTAAAGGATTCAAACTAATAGCTCGGATCTTCTGCCCCCCCAAAAAAAAAAAACACGTCAACACAGCCACTCTAAACTTTGGGTGTATTTCGACTCTAGAGTATTAACAATTTCCAAACATTTATTAGAATGTTTATAGATTTGAAAAAAAATCGCTGTAATAAACAGCCCTTTGTCAGCGGTGGCTGAGTGGTAAAGCGCTTTACTTCGGAACCGGGTGTTCCGGGTTCGAATCCTGGTGAAGACTCGGATTTAATTTCGGGATCTTTGGGCGCTTCTGAGTCCACCCAGCTCTAATGGGTACCTGACATTAGTTGGGGAAAAGTAAAGGCGGATGGTCGTTGTGCTGGCCACATGACACCCTCGTTAATCGTGGGCCACAGAACAGATGACCTTTACATCATCTGCCCCATCAATCGCAATGTCTGAAAGGGGGGGAACTTTACTTGTTTATAGAATTCAAAATACGCGTTTTAATGCGCGGCCCTTGTCGTAATGATGGGGTTAAAAAAAATTATCCTGGGGTGTTAGGAAAACATGGTACCGCTTGCCCGTCATCGATCGAGCGCCCTCGTGTCCTTGACTCACCCTCGGGGTGGTATGATAATGTGCTATTTTTACAACCTGACCCATATTCATCGCAATGACCTAATCCTCACATCCGAGAGAGGCCGTTTTGGCTGTCTGTGTTCCCTGCATAAATTCATTTATTATCATTTTATCGATTGCTTTCTGCTCTTCAGCAGGTGTGTTTTCTGTATGTGAGTATGCATCTGTGTGTGTGTATGTGTGTGTGTGTACGTGAGAGAGAGAGAGAGACAGCGCATTTCCACAATGATTCACATTTCTGAATTCAAACAAGATTCTTTACACAGTATCGCTTGCCAAGGACAAGTTCCAAATAAGTGAATAGGCGAATTGAGATGTCAGTTGTTTAACTATGTGTGTGTCTGTCAAATCTTGTGATGATGTAAAGATCACCTGTTTCTATGGCGGACGGTCAATAAGGGTGTCATGTGGCCTGAACAACAACCAACCACCTATATATTTCTTTAACTAGTGTCAGGTACCCATTTGAAATGGATAGACCCAAGTACATCCTAAAAATCCTGAAATTCAAAATCCCAGTTCTCACCGAGATTCGAACTCTACACACTCTCGGTACGAAAGCCAAAGCGCTATACCACAAAGCCGCTATCATATCTGTGTGTATTTCATTGGATATGTCTATGATCAAATG
This sequence comes from Biomphalaria sudanica, assembly GCA_036873155.1. Lineage (NCBI taxonomy): Eukaryota > Metazoa > Mollusca > Gastropoda > Planorbidae > Biomphalaria > Biomphalaria sudanica. Next base: position 512,641 of record JAZGLO010001818.1, on the reverse strand, counting down.
CGTGTGTGTTTCTGCATTGTAGTGTATCTGTGTTTGATGTTTGCGTGTGTGTGTTACTGTGTGTGTCAGTAGAAGTGTGAAAAAATAAAAAAAGCCAATACTTGACTTTAATTTTTGTGCCCAAGTCATGATTGTCAGAAGACATTGATGAAATTTTAAATCATCTTTTATCGTGGATTGTAGTCTATGACAGTGATGCCCAACCTAATTCGACCGGCGGGTCATTTTCGTTTCCGACACTCGTGTCGCGGGCCACATGACCGAAAAGGTACAAAAAAAAAAAGGAATGAAAATGACCTGAAACAATTTTATTGTATCTCTTTAATGGATATTTGAAGTTGATCTTTGTTTTTACGCGTCGGAAAATGGCTTCACGTCTCTACTTAAAATGTGAATATCAATTATCATTGTAGCTATTTTCCACCGTCTCATTTTCTTGTCTCTTTTTGGTAAATATTCACATCGATCCTACCATCTCTAGGCGTAGTTTAACAATCATTTATTCGCGGCTCAAAGCAAGAATGGCGTCATATTTGTTTATATTGCCGTTTATAGGTTTACTTTTTTAAACAGCCACACTTTCTTTACCAATCAAATATTTAAGATTATTATGGCGGGCCGGATAGAACACGTCGCGGGCCGGATCTGGCCCGCGGGCCGTATTTTGGGCTTCACTGGTCTATGATGTTTTCTTTTGGTTAACAATAATATTTAGTGTCCTCATTAGGATGTTTACATAATTAGGATGTTTACCTCATTAGGATGTTTACCTCATTAGGATGTTTACCTCATTAGGATGTTTACCTCATTAGGATGATTACACCAAGACTATCTTATTTTATCCAGCTCTCGAACCCACGACATCAACCCGGTAGTTTTGGCTCTACCATTTACAAGCTGTTTAGGAATCTCTTTTTTAAAAAAGATATATAACCGATTCGCCTCATGCAAATATTACAAGATTCGCTTCATCCATATATTTCAAGATTCGCCTCACTTTTGTTCAAGATTTGCGTCAACCTTTCTTCAAGATTCGCCTCATCTTTTTTTCAAGATTCGCCTCATCCACTCAGTATCTTTTTACACGCAATTCAAGACTCGCCTCAAAAGAATTTCAGATTGGTCTCTTCAAAGGTTTTTAAGGTTCGCCTTACCCACATTACGGACTTTCATCTATGAACCCTCCCCCCCCCCCCCCCAAAAAAAAAAAATTAAAAAAATTACAAATAGCTTTCTTTTTGGTAGATCCAGTGTTTAGAAGTTGTTTTGAAAAGTTCATGCACAAATTGTAAGACAAATTTCCTTACGGACAAGTAAGATTATTATTATTATTATTATTTATTTATTTATATTTTTTAAAATTGTATTCTTCATGGCGATATGCACGATTTAGAGTGCGCTATTGACTTCTTTTTGTAGAGACGCACTTTAGGTGGCTGAGAGTGAACGACATAAAATCCACAACGGACAGTTTAAGCTCGGTTTCATAGAGGTAACATCGTGCATGGTATGGTAATAAATGTATTAAATTCTCAAAAAAGATTTCCTCCTTTTTCATAAAGGTAGTAAACTGTACCAGCCTTTTAAGTCATTTTTGTCGTTGTAAGTGAAGATATAATGCTGCTCTAGGGGATTGATAGGGATGAGCTACTCAATCTATTAGGAACCGTTGAGAATCACCAAATATGAAAAGAGGACCCTTACAAGAGATGTAAAAACTGTAAAGACAAAAACCAAGTACGTTCTATTCAAAGAACATTAGAATCTCTTTGTCTTAGGGCTACAAGCGGAAGAGATTAAAGAGTTACATTTGTAATGGTATAAAATGTACAAATAAATAAAAAATACTTTAAAAAAAACACAGCTAATATAAAAGAACCGCGTAATTACTGACATATCTAAATACTACACGATTTATCCCCACTTTCTTTTTAAAAAATAAGAAGTTTCTATTATTAATTAACTAATTGGTTATGTTTTTGTTTTTTTTAGAATGGATTGATCCATTATCTTCAAAAAGGAATAAATGTGTCAAGTTTCAAGTTGATCTGGAAAGCGAAGAAATAACATGTTAAAGATTTGTACCAGACAGGCAGACAGGCAGACAGGCAGACATACAGGCAGGCAGACAGACAGACAGGCAGACAGGCAGGCAGACAGACAGGCAGGCAGACAGGCAGGCAGACAGGCAGGCAGACAGGCAGGCAGGCAGACAGGCAGACAGGCAGGCAGACAGGCAGACAGGCAGACAGGCAGGCAGGCATGCAGACAGGCAGACAGACAGACAGGCAGACAGACAGGCAGACAGACAGACAGGCAGGCAGACAGACAGGCAGACAGGCAGACATCCATGGTAATTAAGGTTCGCCTTACCCACATTACGGACTTTCATCTATGAACACCCCCCCCCCCCAAAAAAAAAAATAATTAAAAAAATAAAATTTACAAATAGCTTTCTTTTTGGTATATCCAGTGTTTAAAAGTTGTTTTGAAAAGTTCATGCACAAATTGTAAGACAAATTTCCTTACGGACAAGTAAGATTATTAGTATTATTATTTATTTATTTATTTATTTATATTTTTTTAAATTTTATTCTTCAGGGCGATATGCACGATTTAGAGTGCGCGACTTCTTTTTGTAGAGATGCACTTTAGGTGGCTGAGAGTGAACGCAATTGTCACGACATAAAATTCAAAGCGAGATTGTAGCTTAGCGAGATTAAACGGACAGTTTAGGTTAGGCTTTCATAGAGGTAATATCGTGAATGGTAGTGATTGAGACTAAACTGCTCCCGTTGTGAATTAAACAGTTTTATATTCCGTACGCCTGTTGGTTGTTCACTCTATTTGTGGAGTTGTATTATTCGTCTATGTGTCTGTAATTAAGAACTCGCTTGTAATTTGACGCATACAGAAACACGCAACCTATTTGCTGAACAGTACTAGTTATGTACACTCAGTTTAGACATTTACAGCTCTACACTTTGTAATAAATGTATTAAATTCTCAAAAAAGATTTCCTCCTTTTGCATAAAGGCAGTAAATTGTACCAGCCTTTTAAGCCATTTTTGTCGTTGTAAGTGAAAATATTGTGCTGCTCTAGGGGATTGATTGATAGGGATGAGCTACTCAATCTATTAGGAAACGTTGAGAATCACCAAAATATGAAAAGAGGACCCTTACAAGAGATGTAAAAACTGTAAAGACAAAAACCAAGTACGCTCTATTCAAAGAAAATTAGAATCTCTTAGTCTTAGGGCTACAAGCGGAAGAGATTAAAGAGTTACATTTGTAATGGTATAAAATGTACCAATAAAAAAAAAAACTTAAAAAAAAACATAGCTAATATAAAAGAACCGCGTAATTACTGACATATCTAAATACTACACGATTTATCCCCACTTTCTTTTTAAAAGATAAGAAGTTTCTATTATTAATTAACTAATTGGTTATGTTTTTGTTTTTTTAGAATGGATTCATCCATTATCTTCAAAAAGGAATAAATGTGTCAAGTTTCAAGTTGATCTGGAAAGCGAAGAAACAACATGTGAAAGATTTGTACCAGACAGGCACACAGGCAGACAGGCAGGCAGACAGACAGGCAGACAGACAGACAGACATACAGGCAGACAGATAGGCAGACAGACAGGCAGGCAGACAGACAGACAGACAGACAGGCAGACAGGCAGACAGGCAGGCAGACAGACAGGCAGACAGACAGACAGACAGGCAGACAGGCAGACAGGCAGACAGACAGGCAGACAGACAGACAGACAGGCAGACAGGCAGATAGGCAGACAGGCAGACAGGCAGGCAGGCAGGCAGACAGGCAGGCAGACAGGCAGGCAGACAGGCAGACAGGCAGACAGGCAGACAGGCAGAGTGAGTTGACAAAAGCTTTGTCAAAAAAAAAAAGTTTTGCTTTTTTTAAAAACACATTGGTTATCAATCTTTCCGTATTCTGTACATCGGATACACCAGTAAATCCATTTATGAAAACCCCTATGCCAACTTAAACAAAGATCTGCACCTATCCCTTAGTCTGTGGGACCCGCTGGAGCACCACACAAGATCTGTCAACCGTCTTTCTCCATTCTTCTCTTTCTTTTGCCTTGGATAGAATTCCATTCCCTGACAGGCTCGTCCATTCTTTGGTGTCTTCCCACCGCTTTCTATCTTCTTAAGCATTAGATCTGAGGCGATATTGTAGATACAAGACAAAAAAAAAGGTGCTTGTGGAAAACAAATCCTTGTGCATATGAAGTCATTCAGTCATCAACAGGAGCTGTAAGGCTTAAAGAAAACAGCTCAACTTCAATGTGTCAGTTTCAATGTATGTCTCTAAGTAGATTCTTCTCACATCATTTAGTAAGACACATTGCTTCGTCCACTTCATAAGCGCTTCTCAAGTTGAAAAACTAAATACTTTTTTTTTTCATGTATTGTTCATTTAAAAAAAAAAAAAAAAAAAAATTAATTTACCTTGTCAACTCGAGAAACCATACTATTTTAGTCATACGGGACATAATTCAACATTTTCCCAATCCAATAAAAACTACACTTAGTTGGCTACCTTTCATTCATCTTTATTTTGTTTATGTATTCGTTTTTGAAAGAACCGGCTACTTTGTCAAGCAGTGAAAAGTATGTTTAGACTGTTATAGTTTACCAGAAATACTTCATTATCTTTAAATTATATTTGGATTACTCTGATTTATCAATCTGTTCCAAAGAATGTAAAACTTGGGATGTACGGCCAAGTGGCAATGACCTTCCAAAGTGCCCATCAAGGGGGCATAACTGTATTTTCAGAGTTAATAAAAGCAGCACAAAAATACATTCAGTTACCCGCTCTTTCCCTGTGGTCTATAAAAGACATTTAACCATAGCATGCTGTAAACATGAAAGTTGCGCTATAGAAAAGCAAGCAAAATAAAAACAAAATACAAAGCTTATTTAAGGGAAAGAAGCGCATCTTTAAATGCTACATGATTTATCTCCCTTTTAAGTAAAACAAATCTACTGCCGATGAATGAGCATTACAAGAAGAATTACTTTAAAAAAAACCAAAGCTTACATAAGCCATAGTTGTATCTATCAGCCAGAGTCGGTCATGTAACTAAATTTGTAATAGATCTGCACTAACAATAATCAAGTTACAAAGACAGTTTGTGTGGAGACACAAAACTCAAAATCGGCCCCCGAAAAGGTCCTCTCAGGCAGTTAAAAAGGCAGGTTTCAATATTTTCAGAAAGACTATCAGAAACTATGATCTACAAACTATCGACAACTACAAAAAGATAGAAAAAGAAGAGACGCGCTCGTGTCGAAAGTGTCGGCGATATATTGTTGTTGTATTGTTCGACTAACGACTTGATACCACAGGATACGGAGATTTATTAATGTTATTATTAGTGCATTGTTACTATTCATATGTATGCAATGAACTGATGGTTATGAAGATATAGTTAAATCCTTACCAAGACCGCATCACGAATGATAAGATAATAGAAAAGGGATTAATATATCTATTGGACCCCACGATGACCTGCTGACCACTGTCCAAAAAAAAAAAAAACGAAAACTCAAACTATACGACCACATCACATCGGAATGACCTTCCTTCAGGGAACAGTACCAGGAAGAAGATGAGGAGGGAGTCAGAGAAAGCGATGGGAAGACAACATTAAAGAACTGACGGGCCTGTCCGTGAATGAAATTGTATCAAATGCAAAGGAGAGAGAGAGGGGTTGAGAAAGACGGTGGACAGATCTTGTGTGGTGCCCCAACAATCCAACATATAAAGGTATAGGAGGGTGAGGGCGAAGTTAAATGTGAGCCTTGCCTAACAGATGTTATTGAATGATTATCTAATTGAGGGTTAATCTCTTATTTAAAGTCTCAACAGATCCAACTTTTCCCGTTTAGTTAAGTGTTTCACATGTATAATATCACACTAGAGTTAACACTGCTTATTTTTTTTTTCGATGCGTCTAGATGTCCCGAGGTTTCGCTGTAATTATCGAATAAAGCAATTTAACAACTAGATTAATACACAGAAACTGTAATAAACTTTACGGCATGTATTACCAAGGAGGTTATATTTAGATGGAGATGGCGGTTGCTATCAAATGTTCATTATCGGTTGAAGCCAGTGGGCGGAGCCTATTCGCCATATTGGTTTACTCAAAACATTCCATCCGTTTTCATTGCGATACCAGTTTTCTAATTCTCGTAACGACTCAAATTAACCTCGTATTTTGTCATCATGTTTTTTTCTAAACTCCGCTAAGGCCCAAGTCCATATCTGGTGGTCTAGATATTCCAATGGATCAATTACAAAGCGCTGTAGAGCATGTAAAGTGATTTATACGATCACCTGATCGAGGCCTACAAAACCGAAATATAATGATTACATCGAAATTAAGCACTATTGTGGGCTGAAAAAAAAGCACAAAAATGATTTGCAAGAGGTTTGTTATATTTTTGATACTTTTTACCGCACTGAAATCACCACAAAATTGATAAAATTGAAGTGAAAAGAGTACTACTACCTACTACTAATAATAATGTTACAGTAATACTAACTAATCTTTCCCTAATTAAACTCTGACCTACATCGAAAATGTTTAGTATGTAAAATATGGGAAGATACATTTTTATACAAACATGAAGACATTATATAAGAACACACTGATAAACCATACTGAATATACAAAGTCAATGAGCTAGTGGGAGATAACTAATTATTTACTTGTGAAGAGAATTAGTTTTGTATGCACCTGCCTGCTCACAGCACCTTTTTGCATATGATTCCTAAAAGTGTAATGTTTTGCAGCGTAGTGATACTGCACTTGCAGATATTTCTCTGCTATTGCCGTGATGAGTAAAATTACATGGCTTTCAGTAGGCTCACATTCAAACATGTGCTCAGATAAACCAGTGAAAATTGGCTTATGCAAGATGATAGCACAGCTTGAACCAACTGAAAACAAGATACTCCAGACAAAGTCAAAGATGCCTTGGTGACGTTCCGTCTGAAAAACTTCTCACACATCACACAAATATCAATAACATCCTGTGACGGGAAAGATAAGCCCGCCTTTGCTTTTAAGTTTAATTAATGAGCACATTTTGTTATTGATATTAATGTTACAACCGTATGCCGAACCGTATGTAATGATTATTTTATTCTATACACTGTGTTTTTAACGTTTCATAAGATATTGTACAATGTACAGATTTTTAAATAATGTCGTGAAATATTGTCGAACAAATTTCTAAAAAAAAAAAACAACAGACTACACGTTTTAATTTGAGTAGACCAAGATGGCTGCGATTTGGCTTCAATCAGTGACGTCACGCCATCTCCATCTAAATATAACCTCCTTGTGTATTACACACTGCACTCTCTACTTTGACAACAAACACACTTCCGGTGATTCGCTCTTTAATTGTATATTAATTGTTTTTTTAAATTATATTCCATTCTCGTATACTATAAGTATTATCTCTTTAAAAATAAATGTAAAATATTTTTGTAAGTATATTGGATTGTAGAACTGAGATTACTTAACTTATACAATTTAAAAATTTTTTTTTTACAAAAAATAATCTAAAACCGTCTGCGTAATTGTGTTGAAAATATGGTACACAGTTATCTCCCTTACTATATAGTCTCCCGTGTTTGTTACTATTAATAGTGAATAGTTGTAAAAATGGTGTATTTTTATGAAAAAAAAACAAACTCTTTAGCATAGTTGATTTTAAAATTAAATTTTTCGCCTTCAGAAAAGATAAAGTAGCCGTTCCATCAGAAATTTTAAAGGTCTAAAATATCATGATGGATTTTACATATCTTTTCTAATTTACGACATCTAGACGGGACGGATGGACGGACGGACAGACCACACAAAACTAAAAGCTTCTATTGCCTTTTCGGTTGCCGCTAAAAAAGGTAAGCTTTTCGCTTATGGCCATCGAAAATATGGTGTTTTTTTTTGTCCATTCTAACATGCGGCTGTTATTACATTTAAGTTTTTTTTTCCATTTGAATTTACAAAATATATTGTTATTCTAGGATAGATGTTGTAGACAACTGAATCAGAATTGATTTCAAACATTTTAATTGTTCAGCAAATTTATTTTGTATAAGTTTAAATCAATGCATAAGGCCTCGTTACTTCTGGACAATCGTATTCTAGTTCAAGAGTTATAAATCACAGCTAAGATATTCGTGGAACTATTAAGATAATCACTTTTTTTTAAAAAGGAAACCTCAGAATTTGCTCTATTCAATTTTAGTTTTGTCATCATAGGAATCCTTATGCCTTGGGCTTCTTTTTTGGGCTTTATATGCCTCTTTTTTGGGGCCCTCCTGTCTCTTTTGTGGGCTTTTTAAAAATAAGTTCTCACATTTCACAAATATTAAAGTATAAAGAATTAAAATTAAACTTTGAAATATGATTAATCCAAACTAAATTAGTAATTAAAATTGTGAATCTACATAAATAGTAGGTAGAAAATTCAAGATTAATAAAAACTATCAATATTTGGTCGATCTTGTAAAGATTTGTCTCCGTATTTGGTTAACTATTGATATACTTAAACTATCGAGTTCATGTGATGAATTCAATACATTTATGTTGTGATAGAAATACCAAGCATATCTCCAAAAATTCGTATTATTTGGACTTAAAAATTTACGTTTTAAAAAAGGCTAAGTAAGGCATCCATAAATTTGAATTTTAATACGTAAACTGTTAAGAAATCCATGATCAATAACGCATTGGACAACATGAACCTTGGATGAACTCTTAATGATAGCAGGGCAGGAAAGCACGGGCCTCCCGTAGTGCTCTAGTAAGAAACTCCATTGTTGAACGCAGTTCCTCGTAACACACAAGTGACCCTTCAGTTGTCTCCCCGCAGCTCCTGTACACTCTAGTAAGCCATGCACCACTGTTTCTTCTGCCTACCCCATAATTTTAAGCAGGAATAAAAAAAAAGTTTTTTGTCTATGTGAAAAATGACTTTGAACCTGGCAAACAGTTAAAATGATAGTTTCCGTAAAAGAACATACGAAAAACATGCATATATGTAACCTTGCCGAACCAAGTAAAATGCAGGGTTACTTATATGCATGTTTTTCGTATTTTCTATACTGTCGTTTACCCCTCCAGCAGTAAATCTTTGTTTTTTTTCCGTGAAAGAACATTTGCGCATGTATATGAACACGATTTTCTGCTACTTTCCAAATCGACTTCACATCTCAGTGGGATGTTCTCATTTGCACTTGCCAGAAATCGACTTCACATCTCAGTGGGATGTTCTCATTTGCACCTGCCAGAAATCGACTTCACATCTCAGTGGGATGTTCTCATTTGCACTTGCCAGAAATCGACTTCACATCTCATTGGGATGTTCTCATTTGCACTTGCCAGAAATCGACTTCACATCTCATTGGGATGTTCTCATTTGCACTTGCCAGAAATCGACTTCACATCTCAGTGGGATGTTCTCATTTGCACCTGCCAGAAATCGACTTCACATCTCATTGGGATGTTCTCATTTGCACTTGCCAGAAATCGAATGAAAGTCAAAGTTACGAGATGTCTAGGAGACAGAAACATTTCTCTCTTTCATTACACACATCTGGGACTAAGCGTTTGCAGCCATGTTTCTTATCTTATATAATACTTAAAAAAAAAGAAGATGATTACGTCCTACGCGTCATGCATTTAGTTATGCATATTAACCAATGACTTAAATTCTGCCAAGTCACTGGTTTTCCTGGCTAGCTCAGGCAACCCATTCCATGCTCTAATAGCACTAGGGAAGAAGGAGTATTTGTACAAATTTGTCCTAGCATATGGGATGAGGAATATACCTTTATCTTTGCTATTAGAGCATGGAATGGGTTGCCTGAGCTAGCCAGGAAAACCAGTGACTTGGCAGAATTTAAGTCATTGTGTTTTATTAAATTTTGTTTTTGTATTTGAAGAATATAATTCAGTGTTTTATGTATAATTGCTACTTTACTTTTGAGTCTTCTGTCCCTTTATAGAAATTTCTTTTAATAAACCCTAATGCTTTGTTTCGTATCATATGTATTGCACCTTCTTCTTCCATTTGCAATAAAAAAAATTTTTCGAAACAGCCTGTTAGTTCTCAAGTTTAAATACATAAAATAGTCACACATGTGTGGAACGAGAATAATGTGATTAACAAGAAGATATGTCCATGAATGCACGCCCTGAAGATATTTCACATATTTGTAATTGGATAATAAGGAGACATAGATATACCAAGAATATAATGACATACTGTACCGTGATTGAACATTAAGCTTTGGCAATGCAAATTTGATTGTTACATTAGGCCTGAAGTTATAATTCGTGTAATATTAATGAATGAAAATAACTTCCTGTTGGGGTCGCGAATAAGTGAGGACTTGTACAAAGGGATCGCTGTTCTATAGTCTATTCGTATTTCATGTTTGTGTTCACTAAAACAACGATGACGACTTATAAAGGGAACTAATTCAGCTTATACAACTTCAGTCAAGTGCAATTTCTTTCCCTTGTTCAAGATACCAAACAAAAAAATTAATTACCAATAGCTAATTATACTAATTGGTTAAGTTTTTTTTTTATTGATTCTTGTAATGTCAGCTTGGTCCGAGATTGGGTGTTGGAGAGATAACGTGTACAAACTTTTTGACCAGACAAACAGACAGACAGACAAACAGACAGACAGAGTGAGTTGATTAAAGCTTTGTAAAAAGGGAATCTAAATAGACAACCGGCTCACAATGGTTATGTCTGCTGTGGATCTTGTAAAATATGTAGGTTGTAGCTGGGGCTGCGCATCCTTCGGACTCAAAGACAAGCCTTGTTATATAAAACAGAACTAATTAATTTCCACTATTTCGTTAACTGATTGGTTAAATTTTCGACTAATTCATGTGTTGGCGTCGACAAAGTGCAAAGTTTCAACTTGATCCGAGAATGAGAAATGGAAGAGATAACCTAAACAAGATTCCACCCAGACAAACAGAGTGAGTTAATATCTAAAGAAAGTAATTTTCCCTTTACAGACCGTGTGATCTCTATACGGCAAACGATGTAATGGTCATCTGTTACTGTGGCCTACGGTTAACGAGAGTGTCATCTAGCCAGCACAACGACCAAACACTTTTACTTTTCCCCAACTAACATTCATTGTTCCATATGCTAGGACAAATGTGTACAAATACTCCTTCTTCCCTAGTGCTATTAGAGCATGGGATGGGTTGCCTGAGCTAGCCAGGAAAACCAATGGCTTGGCAGAATTTTAAGTAATTGGTTAACATGCACGACTAGATGCATGACGCGTAGGACGTAATCGTCCTCTTTTTTAAAGTAACGTCTGTATCATATAAGATAAGATGATAAGATAAGATAAGATAACGTCAGGTACCCATTAGAGCTGGATGGACTCAGAGGCGCCCAAAGATCCTGAAATTAAAAATCACAGTCTTCAAGACCACGACCCCCGTTTCAGAAGCAAAGCGCTTTACCTCTCAGCCTGATATACGCTTTGTCAATAAAATAGATTGAAGACTTGAAGGTTTGGGTTCAGCTTCTACATTTATAAGACTACTGATGAACACCAGGAGTTAATGTGGGGGCTAGGAATTTGCCATCATTAGGGGGGGGGCAGGTCGGGCTTGACCTCTTTGGGGGCCCTGCATTTTCACATTCGATATCATGTTATTCATGTTATATGTCAAATTCTCCCCCCTCCCACACTCGAGCTACGCAACTGCCAAGAGCTTGTCTAAAGACACACAGAAGTTTTCTCCTGCTTTCTACAACTACACTTCTTTTCTTTCAGAATCTTTAAAGATAATCTACATCTCTGTACACATGTGTCTAACTTTCAGATAATCTACATCTCTGTACACATGTGTCTAACTTTCAGATAATCTACATCTCTGTACACATGTGTCTAACTTTAAGATAATCTACATCTCTGTACACATGTGTCTAACTTTAAGATAATCTACATCTCTGTACACATGTGTCTAACTTTAAGATAATCTACATCTCTGTACACATGTGTCTAACTTTAAGATAATCTACATCTCTGTACACATGTGTCTAACTTTCAGATAATCTACATCTCTGTACACATGTGTCTAACTTTAAGACAATCTACATCTCTATAAACAAATGTTTAACTTTCAGATAGTCTACATCTCTGTAAACAGGTGTTTAACTTTCAGATAGTCTACATCTCTGTAAACAAGTGTCTAACTTTAAGATAACCTACATCTCTGTAAACATGTGTCTAATTTTAAGATAATCTACATCTCTGTAAACATGTGTCTAACTTTAAGACAATCTACATCTCTGTAAACATATGTCTAACTAAGATAACCTACATCTCTGTAAACATGTGTCTAACTAAGATAACCTACATCTCTGTAAACATGTGTCTAACTTTAAGAAAATCTACATCTCTGTAAACATGTGTCTAACTTTAAGACAATCTACATCTCTGTAAACATGTGTCTAACTTTTTTCAAACTGCCCTTGTTATATCATTAGCTGGAATGTTTTTCTAAAGAACGTGCTTGGAGGACATCTTGGTATGTGGAAATAGCAAATGGAATGAGAGCTGTGTATATATGTATGTACTTGAAATTGTTTTTAAAATGGTATAGAATTGCCATTTTTATTTCAACCTTTGCCCCAATTTCTAAACCTTTTTAATTTCTTTTTTTTTTTTTAATATCTAATATTTGTTTTACGGTACGCATGATATCACAATGAAAGAGGATATTTGTGGCTACTTGCTCCCCCCCCCCGTCACCTGGTAGTGATAGATGTCAAAAAGTACCACGGTGCTGGTATTTCAAATAGGTTTTTTTTTCGACTTAAGGAAGAGTTCCTAATCTTTACTTTTTCCTTTTTTTATGTTTTTCCTTTATAATAACATAATTAGGCTTGTCTTCGAGTCCTTTATAACGCCAGCACATCTCTCTAAACGGGATCTTAAAATAAAAAATAAAAAAAAAACAACGTAAAAACAAACCAACAAAGCATTTATTACCGTGTATCAATTAGTTTGGATCAGTCATGTAATTAAATTTTTAATAGATCTAGACTAACAATAGATAAATCTGTGCGATTAGAAATATTTTCTTTACAAATTGTTTTTGTTTAGCGCAGTTTCAAGCTTGTAGCGTTCTCACTACGCTATAATCATATCACTAGTCTGGACCAGTTGGAAAGAGGAAGAAATAACAGGGTATCTTGGGGCTTCTCAAGCCAACGCGGTAACCACTCTGCTAGCGAAGAATCTGTGAACATGAAAGATTATATAGTCATTTATTGTTCTATTTCATGATTGTGTTCAGTAAGTCTCAGACGGCAGCCTAATATAAATGGGACTTATTCATCTTAAACCATCACTTCAGTCAAGTACTATTTCTTTCTCTTGTTAGAGATAGCAAACAAAGTAATTTATTACCAATAGTTAATTAACTAATTGTTTAATATTTTAATATTGATTATTGTGTTGTCACTTAAAAAGAAACATTTCTGCAGAATTTCAGCTTGATCCGAGTGTCGGTGAAATAACGTGTACAAACTTTTGGCCAGACACACGGACAGACAGACAGTGTATGTTGATATAAGCTTTGTAAAAGTGTGCGAACAAAGGCTCATTACTGTGATTAACATTTAGTGTGACAGCCACTAGTGGCGATTAATAGTAGCAAAGTTTATAATATACTAGCCATATATTGTCCGCGGCCCGCTGATCTTAATTTGCGTATCACTAATATAGTCACTGGTATAGTGTATTAGAAACAATTAAACAAAATAATAATGTTATAAGTAAAGCGAATGTGAATGTAAAAATAGTATGAATAGAGCTATTAAAATAGCTAATAAACATAAATCCATATTTTTAAATAAAAACATTTGCCTGTAGGCCTATATATATATATATATCTAGATCTAGAGTCTAGATACTATTATAAAAGATGTAGATCTATAGGCCTAGATTATAAGCTTATTAATTATTGTATGTTAGTATATTTAATATCCCCCCATTGTGCCTCATGTAGCCTGTCCAATCATTGTATGTTAGAATATTTAATATCCCCCCTTCCATATTGGGCCTCATGTAGCCTATCCAATCATTGTATGTTAGTATATTTAATATCCCCCCATATTGGGCCTCATGTAGCCTGTCCAATCATTGTATGTTAGTATATTTAATATCCCCCCATATTGGGCCTCATGTAGCCTGTCCAATCATTGTATGTTAGTATATTTAATATCCCCCCCCCATATTGGGCCTCATGTAGCCTGTCCAATCATTGTATGTTAGTATATTTAATATCCCCCCATATTGGGCCTCATGTAGCCTGTCCAATCATTGTATGTTAGTATATTTAATATCCCCCCATATTGGGCCTCATGTAGCCTGTCCAATCATTGTATGTTAGTATATTTAATATCCCCCCCCATATTGGGCCTCATGTAGCCTGTCCAATCATTGTATGTTAGTATATTTAATATCCCCCCATATTGGGCCTCATGTAGCCTGTCCAATCATTGTGTGTTAAGACAGCGCTTGTTAAATGTGCACCTCACTTGAATGGAATTATATAAATGTATGCCAACGCGGCTAAAGTCACATTTCGCAGCTGTAGCGAACGAATTAATGCAAAAATGTTTATGAAACACAAATTTGAAGGTTAATTTTATGAAATCATGAAATGAATAGACTATATTGTACACGTTGGCATGTTGAAGTAAAAATTAGTAGCTCCAGGGTTCGCGAGATTTTAAGTTCTGCGTATGCGTAACCTTTCGGACTTTTCTAATGAAGCGCTCGATGAATGGGATTATAAAGTACGTCAGGACGACTAAATTCGCAGATATAAGGAACGAATTTATGGAAAAAATGCTTTTGAAATACTAATTGACAGGTTAATTTTATTAAATAATGAAATCAATGGACTATATTTTGTATTTTCATGTGTCAAAGTGTAGTTCTTAAAATTAGATCTAGATCCTTTCAGTATGTCTCGTGCAAACATGACTATATGACCTAGATCCATGAGAGCTGGGCAACTTTTTTGTGTGGAGGGTCTTAAGTTTGTTTTAGGGTTACTTTACATACGTTACTGTTCCAGTTGGTACCCAAGGAACATTTCTGCCAAGCTTTATCAAGATTGATGAAACAGTTATGACTTCTATTCGGGACCTACATACATACATATGATACATACATACATACATACATACACTCGGCTACGCCCTACTTTATGCTATATATTAAAGATGTCTTCCCTAAGAAAAATGTAACTTTATTTTTGTAACTTATTGTATCAATTGTATGGAATAGAAATTGTAGTGAATACCTTTGCAATTTCTTTTTCATTCTTGCTATGTACATTCTTCCACAATGACAGTGGAAATTAAAGGTTCTGTGGTCCACTTCCACTCCAGTCACCTGTTAGTTGGTGAAATGTTTACTTTAAAAGTTTTATTTTTTTTTTAATTTGAGGAAGAATTCCTGTTTGGGTAAGAGAGAGAGAGAGAGAGAGAATGAGAGAGGTGTAAATTTACTTAGGAGATAAGAAGAATATCAGTGATATTTAAATCGTACACATTATCGGGTTATTATTGACTGTCTCGCTGGTTTAACTTTTTTGCGGCCTCCGAAAGGGGAATAGACGCTTTTAGTTTTGTGTGGTCTGTCTGTCTGTCCGTCCGGTTAAGCTCTCGTAAATAGAAAAGATAGTGAAAATCCGACATCGTGATATGCAACGGCTTCTTTTTTTCTATTCTGAAAGCGAAAAAAAATTTTTTTTAATCAACTATGCAAGCAGTCTTTTATAAAAATACACCATTTGTACAACTATTCACTGTCAACCTTCTTTCTCCATTCTTCTCTGTTATTTCACAAGTATAGAACTTCGTTCTGATATTCTTGCTGAGAATATTGAAACCTGCCTTTTTACCTGCCTGGGTGGACAACTTCGGGGGCTGATTTTGAGTTTGTTTTTCCATACAAATTTTTTTTGTTACCTTGTATTTTGTTATCTCTTATTCCTGTCAGACCGTTTTCCTATACCTCACTGGTAATCCTTTTTTTTTTCACTCTTTTTAATACTCTGTGTTTTATTTCATCTCTATAAACTATCTCTTCTTTTATTCCCTCTTTTCTTTCTATCTCTCTCAACATGTTTTTAGCTAGTAATTTCTATCTTTCAAAGGCGCGGTGGCTGAGTGGACACACGCTTGGCTTCCGAACCGAACGGTCCGAGCTCGAGTCGTGGTGAAGACTGGTATTTTTAATTTCGGGAACTTTGTCTTCCGAGCTCGATTGGGCAGGTGGTTGGTGTGCTCTTCTTCTTGAAACTGTCAGGTAGAGTTGAGCCTTCGGGTCTTGGAACTCTAGGCCAGCAAAAGTGAACAAGAGCTCCCTCTCACCGGCCTGTATGAGAACAGTGTACACTGTTTTGTCAGGCGGGTGGGTATGTCTGACTCGCGGCAAGAGGCCGCGTATATATATACTAAGACCCCCCGCCATTTTTCTTTTCTATACCAGGCTAACGGTGCGGGACACGCAATTTATTATGTTACGGCCCATTGAGGAACAGCGCCTGGATTGTGACAAGGTTGTGGGAGCTTTTTTACAGCTCCGCGCAGTGCAATGAGGATGCTCTCGCACCCCCTTAGGCACCCCCACGGGAGTCTTGTTTTGCTACCCTTTTGCTCAGGTCAGTGTTCAGGCCTTCTCGAACGAATAGTCTCGGTCATACCAGCCACGGACGGAGATTGAGAGAGTTAGTCAAGAGCTGGTGGCTGGAGATTGAGAGAGTTAGTCAGGATCTGGTGGCTGGAGATTGAGAGAGTTAGTCAAGAGCTGGTGGCTGGAGATTGAGAGAGTTAGTCAAGATCTGGTGGCTGGAGATTGAGAGAGTTAGTCAAGATCTGGTGGCTGGAGATTGAGAGAGTTAGTCAGGATCTGGTGGCTGGAGATTGAGAGAGTTAGTCAAGATCTGGTGGCTGGAGATTGAGAGAGTTAGTCAGGATCTGGTGGCTGGAGATTGAGAAAGTTAGTTAAGAGCTGGAGATTGAGAGAGTTAGTTAAGAGCTGGTGACTGGAGATTGAGAAAGTTAGTTAAGAGCTGGTGACTGGAGATTGAGAAAGTTAGTTAAGAGCTGGTGACTGGAGATTGAGAGAGTTAGTTAAGAGCTGGTGACTGGAGATTGAGAAAGTTAGTTAAGAGCTGGTGACTGGAGATTGAGAGAGTTAGTTAAGAGCTGGTGACTGGAGATTGAGAGAGTTAGTTAAGAGCTGGTGACTGGAGATTGAGAGAGTTTTGTTTGACTTGATGATGATCGCCATGACGTAACCTATAAATAAGTTGGATAGCTTTATAATGCGGTTGTATAAACTATAATGTTATGGCTCCAATGTATTAATGTCTCTAGACTGAACTAGGGCTTGGAGTGATCCAACCCCCCCCTCCACATAATGACATTCACTACCTCCTGGCAAGCAGCTCCTATATCTATAGGTGGTTTGTGACAACTTCACCTCATTAAGTTAGGTAAATTTTAGCACAGAATTAAGACAAGTTACGAGTAGTGGTCTAATTAGCCACAAACGGATCAACTAAAGAAGTAATATATTGTTATAAACCTGGTGGTGACACAGATGGGGGTATTGATATATGTGTAGTCAGCCGACGCAAATCGCCCCAGGCCAGCGCTAGACGAGCGGTCAACCGTGACGAGTTACGACGGTTAGCCGAGACGAGTGTCAACATGACGGTTCGGGAAGGATCGCCGTCGTGAACAGATTTCAGGAGCGTCACGAAGTATGTAGTCATGTGACGAAGCTAGAAACGTCGAGCGATTTTTCGTCCGGTTCTAGAAGGCCATTAGGGACCCTATATAAAGGGTCGGAGGTGTCGCAGTGGTGTAAGGTGCAGTTTGCAGAGAGCCTGGATAGAGAGATTCGTAACAAGTATGAAACATGCTGGCAGCATCATTGATGTCATATGCATAACTGATGTCATAGGTTCACGACAGAAGGTCCACTACAGCCCGGTTCAATACAGTCCAGTCGACTACAGCACAGTTCAACGGTGTGGTTCTGTACGGAGCATTACGACGGTTCAGTGCGAAGTACTGTCAAGTAAAGTTGAGACAACAGGCGTCTTGATCTTGGTCTGTGATCGAGTCCGACACAACGAGCCCAGTGTGCGAAGTCAGTCCTGAACTGTTGATCCTAGTGCAAACCCGGAACTAGACGTAGAGGCCAGTGCAAAAGTTGATACGGCAGTACGGTGTTATCGGAGAGATATTTGTACAGTCTTGTGTTACGTGTTGCCAATTCAATTGTACAGTATTAGCTCAGATTTATTCAACTATTAAAGTGTTACGTTACTTTGGAGCCCTGAGTTGTCAAGTTCTTTAAGTTGGTGGTGTAAGGTGCAGTTTGCAGAGAGCCTGGATAGTGAGATTCGTAACAATATTATAGCAAACAGGGCCGCAGCGAGGATTGTGGCCGCCTGCGTGCGAAATTAAAAAATGCCGCCCTCCCCCCTTTTTTTTTCTACAAAAAAAAAACGTATTACGACTGAGCTGGACACTGAACCAAAAGCCGCAATGTAATTTAAATCCATGTTCGTAGATTATTCCTTATTTTTTCCCTTTCATATTCGCACCGTTGTCACGTGACCTCTCGATGTTTTATTTCCAATTTTAACTTTGCATTGTTTTCTATTACGACGTTATAAAGTCCTTCTCCAGTTGTACCAGTCATTGGGCAAAACCCCAGAAAATGTGCATGTATGTTCAACATGAGATATATAAGAAAAAGAGGCAATAATAGTAGGCCTAGTGATTTGTTCAGTATGAGACAAATCTGGTGTACAATCTTATGTTTTGTGAAAGTATTTATGTGCTTATACATTTTAAGGTTTGTTTTTTTCTATTTCATGCAAATTTCGAAATTGCCTTTATTAATTGATACAAATACCCTTTTTGTGTGTGTGTGTCAAATAAACTATTTGTGAATCCTTTAAAAGCGAGACATTGCCGATAATAATTCTTTATATAAAGGATTGCCAAGGCTGCTTTTCAAAATCATGCATTCTTTAATGCGTTGCATCTATTGTTTGTTTTTTTAAGAGCATTTAAAAAAAAATTCTTTCTGTATTATATTCATGTCTTTTCAGAATTACTATGACCCTAATCCTTTACTCCTTTTGTACCTGTAATGTCGCCTTTATTTATTTATTCCTTAAAAAAACCGACATGGACCATTTTCTTCAGAATAAAGTGACTCGAAATACCAAAGCCATTGACGGTGAAACTTGTTCAACGTTCAGTAAACTTTGATTATGATTATCACGCTTGTATTTTGGAGAGATGTGCATTGTGTCCACAGTCATCTGATATACGGGAATTTGGAGGTGCCTACAACTTTATCCAACACACCACTACGACAACTCAGCACTGAGTATTTTTCTTGAATTGATTAAAAAAAAAAATCCTAAGTAAAAGTCACTTACAAAGCTACTTGAAATAAAACACTTTAAGGCAGTGTTTCTCGAACATTTCCGGATGGCGACCCCTACATGACGAAATTTTCGATTGGGTCCCCTCCCCCTTTTTAAAACCTGGGGGACCTTTGATTGCGATGTAAAACAATTCCGTTTTTTTTTTGTTGTTGTTTTTTGGAAATAATGTTGCCTACATAATTTGTAAGCGTTGTATAAAGTTCTTTCTAAAGATAGAATTGAGCATTCGGCGGGTTTCCGCTCAAGTCGGCAAGGGGTCGGATTAGGGGGCCGGGCCCCGGCGCTGAGCGTATTCTGGCGTTATCAGCTTCAGAAATTCTTTCTCCTAGCATTTACACCTTTGTCTTGTAATAAGAATAAAAAGAAAAAAAAGTAAATTTCCCCTTTCAGACCTTATGGTCTATAGGGCAGATGATGTAAAGGTCATCTGATTCTGTGGCCTACGGTTAACGAAGGTGTCATGTGGCCAGCACAACAACCAACTGCCTTTACTTTTCCCCCAACTAATGTCAGGTACCCATTAGAGCTGAGTGGACTCAGAGAATGAGACACACAAGAAGAAAGAATACAAAAAAGGCCACAACATTAATAAGTTTTCTTTTAGAACCCGCTATTCATCCAAGTCAGAACAAAATCTTGTAATAAAGCGGCCGCCCTGGTCAATAGTATTTATTCTAGGTGTATATAGCATACGTACTTCTGTAATGGGTGTGATCTTTTTTAAAGATCATCTTCGTGCTAAGTAAGACGTCTCTGTCGCGGACCTTTTCCCCACCAAAAATCGTCACTATAATGAAGTAGGCCTACAATAGTCGGAAGATATTCGACCAATCTCAGATAAGAAAATCTAGAAGAATCACACTGACGGAGACGTTTTGAAATAGTTTCTTCCAAAAGTTTCAACCCTTATTGTTGCCTGCGCCTCTCTCGGGTCTACATTTGACAAGGTCTTAGTAAAAGATGAGACGACGTCTCTTACTGAAGATATTTTCACTTGTAAACATTTGGTCATATTCAGACACGGATTAATAACTACAATGAAAGTAAAACATTTTTTCGCCGCCCCCCCCCCCTCTTTTGTTGTAAGTCGGTCGGTTGTTACACCAAACAGCTAGTAGCACATTGAAACATGTTGGCAGCATTGATAACACTGACATCATTGATGTCATATGCATAACTGATGTCATAGGCAGATATCGCTGACTTCATCGACATCATAGATATCATATACATCGCTAACATCAATTTATTTTTGTGCTGAAGACTTTAATAATTTTCGTTTCTGTTCAAAACTTCAGTCCATATTTTGATTTTTAGCACGTTCAACAGAAACTCAATTCGCCAATTTGTTCAGCGTCTTCGAGGGTCGTGCCTTGTCTGGAAGCTGCCATCATTTCGTTTCGACTTACTGCAGGGCCGCCTCAAGTTTTGGCGCTATGTGTACATTGCACGCAGGCTGTCTAATTTGAAAAGGGATCGAGGACCATATTTTATTTCCAAGGTTGTATAACTATTATTTCACCGAGTCTTATCACACACTCTAAGTCTAATTAGCACTTTTTTTTTTCAAATTCCTCTTTTTAGCTTGCAAACTCTTCATGGGTGGAAACTAAAACCATCCTCGTGTCTGGACACGGATCTCGAAACCGGATCGAAAGATTTTCAAAGAAATTTGACAGATTCGACAGTATCCTTGGAAAAAAAAATGCTAGCTAATTGGTCACACAGGGAAAACCCTAAACCAGTAAATGTATCTTAATGATATTTATTTATACATATAGGTATATAAAATGAAACAATACTATCTGCTTCCTTCTTTAACTCATAACATATTGACAATGAAATCCGCAAGAGCTCAACATCAGCGTTGGATACCTACAATCACAGTTTGACGTCAAGATCACAGTCAAGCCTCAATCACAGTTTGACATTAAGGTCACAGTCAATCACAGTTTGACATCAAGATCACAGTCAAGCCTCAATCATAGTTTGACTTCAAGATCACAGTCAAGTCTCAATAACAGTTTAACGTCAAGTCATAGTTCAGCCTATCTTACTAGATTTTTCCAAAGCTTTTGACAAAGTTCACCACTATAGTTTGCTTAAAAAAAAATAAAAAATTTTGGCATTGATGGTCCACTGCATCAGTGGATTAAAGATTTTCTGATAGGGAAAGAACAAACTGTAATAATAAATGGCTCTAAATCAGCACCAATAACAGTAAACTTAGGTGTACCTCAAGGAACAGTCTTAGGTCCACTACTATTTTTTTATTTACATACATGATTTACCAAATTGCATTAGTTCAGGAACAAAAGTCAGATTATTAGCAGACGATAGCATAATATATAGAACAATAAAACAATACAAGACACAGATATTTTACAAAGAGAATTAGATCAATTACAGAAACGGGAATCAAATTGGAGCATGTCTTTCCACCCAGAAAAAACTAAAACAAATTAATTCCACTTATCTTATTCATGGTAAACCAGTAACACAAACTAAAAACGCAAAAACCTAGGTGTTATAATAAATGAAAAACTGTCATGGAATCCCCATATTGATAAAACTTTTTAAAAAATCAAACAAAACATTATTGTTTATTAAAAGAAATTTCTATAAAGCAAATAAGAACATAAAACTAAAATGTTAATTTAACCTTGGTTAGGCCAATAATAGAATATGCATCCTCTGTTTGGGACCCCTCAACCCAAAGAAAACATTAAGAAACTGGAACAGACACAAAATAGAGCAGTGAGATTCATAACAAATGAATATTCACATTTGACTAGAGTAACACCTTTAGTAAAATCACTAAATTTAGAAAGCCTTCAGGACAGACGACTCAAAAGTAAAGTAGCAATTATACATAAAACACTGAACCATAATCTTCAAATACAAAAACAAAATTTAATAAAATACTCTGAAAGACACAAAGATAAAAGGCACATTCCTCATCCCATATGCTAGGACAAATTTGTACAAATACTCCTTCTTCCCTAGTGCTATTAGAGCATGGAATGGGTTGCCTGAGCTAGCCAGGAAAACCAGTGACTTGGCAGAATTTAGGTCATTGGTTAATATGCATGACTAAATGCATGACGCGTAGGACGTAATCATCTTCTTTTTTGAAGTAACGTCTGTATTATATAAGATAAGATAACGTCAGGTACCCATTAGAGCTGTGTGGACTCAGAGGCTCCCAAAGATCCCGAAATTAAAAATCACAGTCTTCAAGACCTCTCTCCACTCTCTCTCTCTCTCTTTAAACATCTGTAGTCTGAATGTCTGCTCTCTTTTAACAAGCAAAGTGTAAACTATGGACAAGTTACTGTCATTAACTTTTGGTTTGAACATATGTATGGAAATTGATTGCAAAGTTTACAATTGTATGTCTGCTATATGTGGTTTAAATGTATGGAATACAACTTCAGTCTATATGCGATATTCTATTCTAAAAACAAAAATATTTTGCTGAGCGGCAAAGTGCTTTGCTTCCGAACAGGGGTGCCGGGTTCGAATCCTGGTAAAGACTGGGATTTTTATTATCGGTTAATTTGGACGCGACTTAGTGCACCAGCTCTAATGGGCATCTGATAAAAAAACTACAGAAACAGATGACCGCGAGGTCTGAAAGGAGGAGCTTCATTTTTTTTTATTTTAAATATAAATAAAATACTTTAAAAATAAAATCTGACATAAACAACTTCAAACAACTCTACATTTACACAACACAAATAAGATTTATTTACCTTAATCAATATCGAACTAAATAAATTAATTGCAAATACTTAATTGACTGATTGATTGATTAATTTTGTAATTGATTCATGTTTTATTAGATACACTTAATAATCGTGTCAAGTTTCAACTTGATCCAGGAATGGGTGTGGGAGAAATAACGTGTACAAAATTTGGTTGCTAAAAGTTTTGTGAAAGTGTAAAGAATTGATGCCAACTTGCGCCATTTTCTTTTCAACCTGTCCTGAATTTCAAAACCTTTTCAAGTTATTTTTTCCTCCTAACCTAATATTTGAATTAGTGATGTAGGTCTACATTACCACAATAGCAGAGAGTATGAATGGTTCTGTGGGCTACTTCCACAGGGGGGGTGACCGGGGGGGAGTGACAAATTATTTTTTAAACTTAGGAAGAGTTTATTTAGGTCACGGGAGACGGTGTAGACCTTTGGGGATAAGAAAACTGTCAGTAATATTGAAACCATTGAAATGATCTGGTTACTATTTACTGTCTCACTGGTTCAAATTTGTCTTTCATCTTTTCTTTATGTTTTATTTCCTTTCTTAGTTCACGTTTCTTTTGAATTTCTCTGAGTTTTCTCTAATTCATCTCTCTATCTTCAAACTCTCTCTTCTCTCTCTCTCTCTATCTTTCAACCTCTCTCTTCTCTTTCTCTATCTTTAACCTCTCTCTTCTCTCTCTCTCTTCTCACTTATCTCTCTCTCTCTTGCTTTCAACATTTTTAAACATCTCTAAGAACAAGACACACACCACTATTAAATTATCTCTAACAACAAGACTAACACCACTATCAAATTATCTCTAAGAACAAGACACACACCACTATTATATATATCTCTAAAAACAAGACACACACCACTATCAAATTATCTCTAAGAACAAGACACACACCACTATTAAATTATCTCTAAGAACAAGACACACACCACAATTAAATTATCTCTAAGAACAAGACACACACCACAATTAAATTATCTCTAAGAACAAGACACACACCACTATTAAATTATCTCAAAGAACAAGACACACACCACTATTAAATTATCTCTAAGAACAAGACACACACCACAATTAAATTATCTCTAAGAACAAGACACACACCACAATTAAATTATCTCTAAGAACAAGACACACACCACTATTAAATTACCTCAAAGAACAAGACACACACCACTATTAAATTATCTCTAAGAACAAGACACACACCACTATTAAATTATCTCAAAGAACAAGACACACACCACTATTAAATTATCTCAAAGAACAAGACACACACCACTATTAAATTATCTCAAAGAACAAGACACACACCACTATTAAATTATCTCAAAGAACAAGACACACACCACTATTAAATTATCTCAAAGAACAAGACACACACCACTATTAAATTATCTCAAAGAACAAGACACACACCACTATTAAATTATCTCAAAGAACAAGACACACACCACTATTAAATTATCTCAAAGCACACAAGACACACACCACTATTAAATTATCTCAAAGAACAAGACACACATCCTAATCCACCTTAGGCAGACCCTACTTTCTCTCCAGCCCAACATAACCAACACCCTGTACGGCAGTGCTGAACAACTGAAAAAAACAAGCACACTTTATTTCCCTTGCACAGTCTGCAAAAGAGCTCACAGCTCAGCATCAATAAAGCTGGCTAGAAGAAGAAGAAGAAACATCTCTTTATATCTGTCAATGTTTTTCTTCTCATTCTCTCAACATCTCTATTCTCTCAACATCTCTATTCTCTCAACATCTCTATTCTCTCTACATCTCTATTCTCTCAACATCTCTATTCTCTCAACATCTCTATTCTCTCAACATCTCTATTCTCTCTCTCAACTTCTCTATTCTCTCAACTTCTCTATTCTCTCAACATCTATATTCTCTCTCTCAACATCTCTATTCTCTCAACTTCTCTATTCTCTCAACATCTCTATTCTCTCTCTCAACATCTCTATTCTCTCAACTTCTCTATTCTCTCAACATCTATATTCTCTCAACATCTCTATTCTCTCTCTCAACATCTATATCTCTCAACTTCTCTATTCTCTCAACATCTATATTCTCTCAACATCTCTATTCTCTCTCTCAACATCTCTATTCTCTCTCTCAACTTCTCTATTCTCTCTCTCAACTTCTCTATTCTCTCAACATCTCTATTCTCTCAACATCTCTATTCTCTCAACATCTCTATTCTCTCTCTCAACTTCTCTATTCTCTCAACTTCTCTATTCTCTCTCTCAACATCTCTATTCTCTCTCTCAACATCTCTATTCTCTCAACATCTATATTCTCTCAACATCTATATTCTCTCAACATCTATATTCTCTCAACATCTCTATTCTCTCAACATCTCTATTCTCTCAACATCTCTATTCTCTCAACATCTCTATTCTCTCAACATCTCTATTCACTCAACATCTCTATTCTCTCAACATCTCTATTCTCTCAACATCTATATTCTCTCAACATCTATATTCTTTCAACATCTCTATTCTCTCAACATCTCTATTCTCTCAACATCTATATTCTCTCAACATCTATATTCTCTCAACATCCCTATTCTCTCTCTCAACATCTCTATTCTCTCAACATCTCTATTCTCTCTCTCAATATCTCTATTCTCTCAACATCTCTATTCTCTCAACATCTATATTCTCTCAACATCTCTATTTTCTCTCTCAACATCTCTATTCTCTCAACATCTCTATTCTCTCTCTCAACATCTATATTCTCTCAACATCTATATTCTCTCAACATCTCTATTCTCTCAACATCTCATTTATTTCTCTCAACATCTATATTCTCTCAACATCTCTATTCTCTCAACATCTATATTCTCTCAACATCTCTATTCTCTCAACATCTCTATTCTTTCTCTTAACATCTATATTCTCTTAATATCTATATTCTCTCAACATCTCTATTCTTTCTCTCAACATTTATATTCTCTCAACATCTCTATTCTCTCAACATTTATATTCTCTCAACATCTCTCTCTCCTCTTTTATCCCTTTTATCAAATCTCTCTGTTCTTTATTTTTTCTGTCTTTTCTCTCTCTTTTCTCTCTTGCGTTCACAAAGTTCAACATCTCTCTTTCTTGTCTCTTTCAAATCTCTCTATTTAACATTTCTTCATCTCTCTTTTTGCTTTCAGCATTTTTAAACAGCTCTCTTCTTTCAACATCTCTTTTTCTTTTTCAAAATTTCTTGTCTCTCTTTCAGGATCTTTCTCCTCTCTAATTCTTTTCTCTTTCTTTCTCTCTCTCTCTTCTCTCCCACCTCTCTCTTTCCTCTCTCTATTTCCCATCCCCCCCTCTCTCCCCCCACCCTCTCTCGTGTGCTCATCTAGGACAATGAAGATGTTCTTCACAGTATTATGAAATCAGCTTGAACACAAGGGCACAGATTTAAAGCTGCGTATCCAAGGGTTACCTCTCTCACCTTCCAAAAGAAATTGATATAAAAAATAACAAGCAAAATCAACAAAAACAACAAAATCATCAAAAACAACAAAATCAACAAAAACAATAAAAACAACAAAAACAAACAAAACAGCAAAAACAAACAAAACAGCATAAACAAACAAAACAGCAAAAACAAACAAAACAGCAAAAACAACAACAAAAAAAACAACAAAAACAAACAAAACAGCAAAAACAACAAAAAAAAACAACAAAAACAAACAAAACAGCAAAAACAACAACAAAAACAACAAAAACAAACAAAACAGCAAAAACAACAAAAACAACAACAAAAACAACAGCAAAAACAACAACAAAAACAACAACAAAAACAACAGCAAAAACAACAACAAAAACAACAAAAACAAACAAAACAGCAAAAACAACAACACCAAAACAACAAAAACAAACAAAACAGCAAAAACAACAACAAAAACAACAACAAAAACAAACAAAACAGCAAAAACAACAACAAAAACAACAGCAAAAACAACAACAAAAACAACAAAAACAAACAAAACAGCAAAAACAACAACAACAAAACAACAAAAACAAACAAAACAGCAAAAACAACAACAAAAACAACAACAAAAACAAACAAAACAGCAAAAACAACAACAAAAACAACAACAAAAACAAACAAAACAGCAAAGACAACAACAAAAACAAAAAAAAACTATTTAATGTGTGGCTCAGAGGAAAAAACCGCTTGGCTATCTAATGAGATTGCTCCCAGTTTAAATCCCGACCTAGTGCTAGTATTTTTAACTAGCATTTCACTAGAGCTAAGTTGAGTTAAGCTGAGTTAAGTTTGCTGCCCTCTCAAATGTAGAACGGAAACTTTTTCCCAGACCCCCCCCCTCCCCCATTGGATCAGAGCGTGCTGAGCATGCAATTGAAACACGTGCCATACGTGCCATACAAAACTAATCTCCCACTCCCCAAAACCCTTTAAAAAGATGCCTTTGACAGTCTTGTTACCCAATTGAATCTCTGTGCGCACCATTCAGACCAACATCTCTGAATCCCCCAATGTCAATTTACATTTCACAACCGGCTTTGACATAAGCAAACAAAGGGAAATAAATAATTCCGTGGAACGCAAAAAAAAAAGTTAAATTAAATATTTTAAAAATGCGTTGATAATGAAACAAAATGATTGTTAAAAATCTAGGTATAATCTTCAGGTACATGCAGCAGAGAAAGTCTTTTATATTTTGCCCCTCCCTCTTTTTTAAAAATTTTCTGCATGGCGACCAAACATGAATCAAAGAGGGTTGAGCAGTAATAGCGTAGCTATAGTGGGGGAGGGAGCAATCTATATAATGTGGGTAGTAAATCCTCCGGGGCCCCACTTAAGAAGGGCCCCCAAATGAGTGTTAAAAGAAAAAAAAAAGGTATAACATGAGATTGTGTTTTTAGACATGCCTACGTCACTGTCCTCTTGATCCAACCAATCGCATCGCTTTGACGTCTTCGAAATAGGTCACAAAGGTTACGACTGCTAGGACTAGTCCATAAGATTAGACTATGATAGTCATTGGTGTAGGTACACACATTTGTTTTTTTAATCAAAAGACGATAACTGTGTACATCGAGACTCAAATTTAAACATGATCTCTAGCCACCTCCCCCCCCCCCCAAAAAAAGGATATAGGCTGATTTTGAGTATCTGGTCAGATATACATATAAACATAAAGTAGTGATGGGAACTAAACTAAATTTTAAAAGTTCAACTTAAACAAAGTAGATAAACTAAAAGTTTGTCAAGAATTTTAAAATATAGTCAAACTAAAGTAAGAAAAATTAATTACATCACAGAAATTTTTTGTACTTTTTTTTTGGAGGAGGGTGGGGGGAATAAGATAGACCTAGCATCATTACAGCTCGACTCCAAACAAAGCAAATCAAAGTCACTACCATCCAAGCATATGCCCCTACAGAGGATGCAGAAGATACCATCAAAGATAGTTTCTATAACCAACTACAAACCACTCTTGATGAAACACCTACTCACGACCTAATTCTAATGATGGGAGACTTTAACGCCAAAATCAATCCCAACCGAACTGGCTTTGAATATGTAATGGGACCGTATGGCTCTGCAGAAAACATCAGTGATAATGGCGAGCGCTTGATTTCTCTATGTGCATCCAACAGCCTTTCAATTGGAAACACATATTTTAATCACAAACAAATACACACAAAAACATGGCGATCACCAAATGGAGAAACCTTCAACGAGATAGATTACATTTGCATCTCCAAACGATGGGGGTCATCTCTGTTAGACGTGCGGACCCGCAGAGGAGCGGATATCGGCTCAGACCACTACCTTGTCAGTGGCAAATGTAAGCTCCGATTGAAACACCAACCAAAAGAGCCACACGACCCCGCCCATTTAATGTAGAGAAGCTTAAAGACGGCAATACTGCAGCAGTGTTCCAATTGAAACTTACGAACCGCTTTGAGGCTCTTGCAGATATATTGACCCTTGAAGAAGAATGGGCCAACTTCAAAGATACCACTATTGGGTGCGCGGAAGAAGTTATCGGAAGGAGGCGAAGTTCATACAAGGAACGGTGGATACAAGACAGAACATGGAAATTGATAGATGAGAGGAAAGAGGCCAAACGTAGACGAGATCAGAACAGAATGACAGATCTTTTAAATCTCTGTTGGCGAACTTCAAAAGTCCCAGAGGACTGGCAAAAGGGAGTGATTGTAAAGCTTCCAAAAAAGGGCAACTTGGCAGACTGCAACAACTGGAGGGGCATTACTCTCCTCTCTGTCCCGGGCAAAGTTTTCAGCACTGTTTTGTTGAGACGGCTTCAACAGTCTGTAGATGAAAGGCTCAGAGAAGAACAAGCAGGTTTCCGAAGAGGCAGATCATGTACAGAGCAGATTTTCGTTCTACGAAATATCATAGAACAAAGTCTTCAGTACCAACAACGGCTAACGATCAGTTTCGTGGACTTCAAAAAAGCGTTTGATAGTATCCACCGAGAATCACTATGGAAAATAGTTAGAGAATACGGTATCCCAGAAAAATTCGTCCAGATCCTACGACACCTTTACAGTCAATCTAGTTGCTGCATTAAAACAGAAGAAGGAACAACAGAGTTTTTTACAATCGAGACAGGTGTGAGACAGGGGTGCATCTTATCTCCCTTCCTTTTCCTCCTAGCCATCGACTACATAATGAGGAGAGCAATGAACCAGACTGCCTTTGGTATTCCATGGCATGAACAGCTCCGATTGACGGACTTGGACTTTGCTGATGATGTTGCACTACTCGGGGCTACAAATAAATACATTCAAGAAATGACGGAGAGCTTAGACAGAGAGGCACCCAAAATTGGCCTCCGCATAAACTTGGATAAGACTAAAATTATGCGAGTGGGATATAAGGCAAAGGGTGTCCCCGTCAGACTTGGCGATTCAAAGCTTGAAGAGCTGGACAAGTTCACGTACCTTGGCAGCATCATAACAAATGATGGAGATGCTTACCATGATGTAGAGTGCCGAATAGGAAAGGCAGGGAGCATTTTCCAAAGGCTGCAGCCTATTTGGACTAGCCAAGCCATTGGACTCGAGACAAAAATACACCTTCTCAACACAATCGTCATCCCAACTGCTACATATGCATGTGAGACGTGGAAGTCATCAATCAAAATTGAGAAAAGACTAAATGTGGCTCAACAGAGATGGCTGAGACGGATTTTGGGAGTCAGCTACACAGATCGGGTCTCAAACAAGGAAATCCTATGCCGAACTGGGAGTCGAACACTTGGTGAGGTTGTGACTGAGCGTCGCATGAGGTTTGCGGGACATGTTCTACGTCAAAATGAATTACGCACACCAAGAGTTGCGATAACATGGAAGCCAAAACAAGGAAAGCGCAAACAGGGACGCCCTCGTATTACTTGGCGACACACCTTCATGGAGGACCTCAAAACAGTGGACACCAGGTGGGAGGAGGCTTCAGACATTGCCAGTGACAGATCTTTATGGAGACAGCTTGCCGCCCAATGCGCCGAACGGCGCGGGAGGACCTTAGTCTAAGTCTAAGTCTCTCTCCATGAGGATCTGTCCAGTGCCACCTCTTCCCAGTTGCCAGTGTCGATTTTGAAGAGCTTCATGTCG
Source organism: Biomphalaria sudanica (assembly GCA_036873155.1). Lineage (NCBI taxonomy): Eukaryota > Metazoa > Mollusca > Gastropoda > Planorbidae > Biomphalaria > Biomphalaria sudanica. Next base: position 481,639 of record JAZGLO010001818.1, on the reverse strand, counting down.
CGTTTGCATACAAACGTATAACGTAAAAGTGGGCGACCAGCGGCTCTGCTGCCTTCTATTAGATGTCCATACAGGATGTCCTGTGGAAGTCGACCTACTGGCATTCTACGAACGTGGCCGAGCCAGCCAAGGCGTCTGCTGCTGATAGCACAGCGGATGTCCTGGCACCCTGCTCTTTGTAGCACTTCCTCATTGGTTATCTTATCTTGCCACCTTATTTTAAAGATCCGCCTTAGGCATCGGCGGTGGAAGACATTCAGCTTTTTTTCCTGCCATGTCAGGCTATTAGCATGAAAATTGCGCTATATAAAAGCTGTCTTCCACTTTACTTCCTTTTATTCTGGCTTTTATCCTTCCATTGAACGATACACAAGCCACTCATTGACCATCAGCATGTTCATTTCTTTTTGTTCATCTGTTGTAGTCCTAAACAAATTGGCAACATTCTGCCCGCATTATAAATTCTCCCCCAATACAGTAGACAAAAATCCTTTTTCTTTTAAAGCAAAGCAGAGAAAAGCGCACATACAACTTTATCACTCATGAATGCAGAAGCCAGAAGTTATTACCCAAATTGATATCAAACGAAATAATTAATTACCTATGATTAATTGACTAATTGGTTAACTTTTAAATTATGTTTCGTCAGGTGAAATAAATAATTGTTTAAAGTTTCAACGTGTACAATTATTTAAGGGACAACATCCGACATATTTAACTATATCTGTGAATCCATCCATCCCTTAGGCGCTACAGCTTATGTCTGCCTTTGCCTTTTTTGTTTTATAGTAAAGGATTATTTTCTCTTGTTGGTATAACAAAATAATTAATAATTAATAAGCAGTAATTAATTGTGATTTTTTAAAGTGATTTATGTATGTCTTCGCCAATGAACATTTGTCTTAAGTTTCAACTTGATCCAAGAATGGCTGTGAAAGAAATAACGTGCACACATTTTTACCAGACAGACAGACAGACAGAATGAGTTGATATAAGCTTCGTAAAAAGTTGATTGTGCCTGATCTAGATGGCAATAAAGAAAGACCCATTTCACAAAAAGAGAAAGAATAGACTACTAAAGGACATAACAATGTTTTGTGTTCTATAACAAATCTTTATTTCTATTATACCAAAAATATATCAGCTATCATTTGTGATATGTAAAGTATAACCATGTAGAAAATGCAACATGCAAGCAAGGTATTCAATAAACAACAAAATAGGTACCCTTTTATGGGTTGAGCGTTTTATTAAAATATAAACATATAAACAGGCTCCAGCTGGAAATCTCTGTGAAGACTGGGATTTTTTAATTTCGGGATTTAAGAACGCCACTTTTACCTAACTTTAATGATTACCTGACTTGAGTTGGAGAAAGTGAAGGTGGTTGAGCGTTGTGCTAGGTCACATGACATCCTGAGCGTTGTGCTAGGTCACATGACATCCTGATCGTTGTGCTAGGTCACATGACATCCTGAGCGTTGTGCTAGGTCACATGACATCCTGATCGTTGTGCTAGGTCACATGACATACTGATCGTTGTGCTAGGTCACATGACATCCTGATCGTTGGCCAAAGAAGCAGGTGACCTTAATATCATCTGCCCCATAGATCTGAAAAGGGGGGGGGGATACTTTTACTTTTCTTTACTACTATTGTACCATTGCTTTTCGTCGCCATCTCATTGGTGTCTAGGAAGAATGTTTTACACTTCAAACTTTCAAACTTCCTGACATTCAATAAATTCTCTTGTTATAAGCTTTGGTCTCATGGCAGCAACAGAGAATGATTTCTGAAAGGTACAAGACCAAGACATTTGAGAAAGGCAGCACATAAACTAAACCGGACCGAACCGGCAATGTCAACAAATTACAATTCAAACACATTCTCGTCTGCCACATTTCTGTGGGCTGATTGTCGGTGGTTTCCTCTCGGCTTTAGGCAGCTATTAGATCTACTCCCTTTCCGTAGGAATTGGCCCAAATCTTATCTATTGACGTATGTTGACTTATTGTTTTTTTTAACTATGACACATGATCCCAAGTTTGGCCTCAAAGTCTAAAGATTAAGATCTTAACCTCTTCACCGTAAGATTTCAAAAGCAAGCAATGCTATTTGGCTAAGCGACCAAATCAGCTCTGTGTCACAGAAACCAAGAGGATTTGGAATGCTGGATTTTGACATAGGCCTCAGACTCTTATCTCATTGTAAGTAATTTTAATTGACATGTGGGGCTCGGGGAGCAGGGGGGGGGGAAAGCAGAATCAGTGGAGTAACAATGCACCCGTGGTCTCAAGTTAGCTAATATGTCCCCATGCTTCCCCTTCTGAAAAGTCGAATTTTTAGTGTGCCACAAACACATCAAGACTACCTGTTTTCATCAGTACATTTACACACAAAAAAAAAAGATATCCCTACGTATGAACCACCAGGGGCGGCTTCCGGTGGAGGCCCTAGCGGAAGCGAATATGGAGGCCCTAGACGAAGCGAATGGAGAGGCCGCAGATGAAGCGAATGTGGAGGCCCTAGAAAAGGCGAATGTGGAGGCCCTAGGCCTAGACGAGGCGAATGTGGAGGCCCTTAGCAAAGCAAATTGGGTGGCCCTAAATGAAATAGAAAAACACAATTACGCAATGAATTATAAACCGTCCTGTATCTACATCTTAATTAACAAATGAGTTCAATTCAGATAGCGCCGAATGTTCATCTTGGACGATCCATGATCACCAGACTAGAAATAACATCTCGACGTTGTAACAAAAGGAAGAAAAAAAAAGGGTCTTTTAACATAAGAAGCTTGTAGCATAAGTAGCTTGTAACATAAGTAGCTTGTAACATAAGCTGATCAAAACATTCGTAAATAAACCTGGTTTTGTTATACAGACTTGGAGCTAGGCATAACGCAAAAGGCTTCTAAGTTTGATATTTGAACAATGTTTCGCAATGTTTTCTCTGTGCGAGGCCCATGTCTAAGGCCGGCTGTGTAGTACACCTTTTGCACAAATATTTACGAGATTTAATAGTTTCACGAGACTACGCCTGTGCATCTTCTAAGCATTAAATATATATATATATATATATGTATATATATTTGTGGGCCGCTTTTGGTTATGGACACCGGACGCTAAGACCCTTTAGCGACCTGTTTAATACGTCACTTTGTCATTGTATACACCGATGCGGTTGGACTATTAAATGACAATTTTCTTCTTCACTTCTTAGCTCTAGGTACGAGGTGTGTTCGGTATTGTTTTATTCGTGAAGTTACCTCCCTTGTGGTTGGTATTGTGTTTTATTCGTGAAGTTACCTCCCTTGTGGTCGGTATTGCGTTTTATTCGTGAAGTTACCTCCCTTTCAAAGCATCGGTTCTGAATGTGTCGCTTTGTATTCCGTCGACATAGAGTTGTGGGCCCTACTATGGATTATAAAAAAACCAATTACCTTCATGTCGATGGTAAAGTTTAAAGTCAAGTTCCCCCTTTTAGACCTTGCGTTCTATAGGGCAGATGAGGTTAAGGTCATCTGTTTCTTTGGCCCACGGTTAACTTGCAGCCAACACGCCCCCTTTATGTCGGTGATGCCCCTATCTTTTTAGAGTAAGGGGATAATTTGAATATCAGATATAGAAGTCACTGGACGCTTCACTGCAAACAAAATCGTACACCCAAGTATCTTATCAAAACAGTACACACAAGTATCTAGGTTATTATCAAGACAGTACACCCAAGCATCTAGGTTCTTATCAAGACAGTACACCAAAGAATCTAGGTTCTTATCAAGACAGTACACCCAAGCATCTAGGTTCTTATCAAGACAGTACACCAAAGAATCTAGGTTCTTATCAAGACAGTACACCCAAGCATCTAGGTTCTTATCAAGACAGTACACCAAAGAATCTAGGTTCTTTTCAAGACAGTACACCAAAGAATCTAGGTTTTTATCAAGACAGTACACCAAAGAATCTAGGTTCTTATCAAGACAGTACACCAAAGAATCTAGGTTCTTATCAAGACAGTACACCAAAGAATCTAGGTTCTTATCAAGACAGTACACCCAAGCATCTAGGTTTTTATCAAGTCAGTACACCAAAGAATCTAGGTTCTTATCAAGACAGCACCCCAAGGTGACCCAAGTATCTAGAATCTATGTTCTTATCAAGACAGTACACCCAAACATCTAGGTTCTAATTTTTTCTTTTACACTTATAACCCACGGTGTGATGTCTTGATCTTGATATAGCACACTTTAAATCTGGTACATTGATGGTGTAACATATTATTGGTCAAACACAAAAATAAAGAATTTAAAATTTAATCAACAAATAGATTTATATCTGAAAACATTTTGATGATGATAAGATTGTAAGAACTATAGTGACATTTCAGATCATTCGAAATCATACTCACAGCATAGTAACAAACAAAAAAGTGCCCTTTCAGACATGCGTTTAACGAGGGCCAGATGTAAAGTTTTGAGGGCAGATGATGTAATGCTATGGGGCAGATGATGCAATCTCCATGGCCGACGGTTAACAAGAGTGTCGAGTGGCCAGCACAACGACTAACTACACCTACTTCCCTAGCTTAGGTCAGGTACCTATTTGAATTGGTTGAACTTAAGAGCGTCTTTCTATCCTTCTTAGAGATTTAAACTCGAGACCACACGTTTCGTAAGCCAGAGGCTTTACAACTCGGCCACCACATCCTTCCCACTATAGTAACAATTAGCTTATAATACAAACACATTCAAACAATACATACATATACAGAACCACACAGTTCTATAGTATACAGATATAGAATCACCAGGTATACACCAAATACTGGCATATGACCACACAGGTGTACAGTATTTACAGACCTGCAATCAAGAAGGCAATGTTAAAATTTCCAGGAACACAGAACTTATGCGCTGATATAAAAGTATAAATAAACAAGAAATATCCTGAAAAAATTCATAATAATAGAAAGTAAAAATTAATCGGAGATTTGTACACAAACATTCAGTGGACAAAAAAAAGAAGATATGAAACAATGTGGTGGAGATATAATGACGCTTAAACCAAAGCGTATCAAAAAGAAAGAAGATGAGTATTGTAAGAGCTTCTCAAATAAATAGGCACAATAAAACAAGGTCAATGACGCCATCGAGGGGCCTGAAAGATCACAGGTGCCAAATAAAACATAAAAACAACTTTATGCTACAAGGAGAAGAATTTAGAAATGTGATTTTACAGTGCTGAAAAGGGCAGAACAACAAACTATTACATGATGTGTCTTAAAATACTTCCGCTTATCAATACTTCCGTTTCATGTACACCAAATGCACCAAAATATGCTGGCTATCGTTATATTTGCTCTCTTGTTTTATCTTATAAAATAATGACGTTTCTTTGAAACTTAAGAGGATTACATTCTACGCTTGTTCCTAAGTCAATCGAGTCATAATATGTTAATTAATGACTTAAATTTTGCAAAGTCGGGTTTTTCTGCTGACTCAAGCAACCCATTCTATGCTCTAATAGCACTAGGGAAGAAGGAGCATTTGTACAAATTCGTCCTGCAAATGGAACGAGGGATGTGCTTTTATCTTTGTGTCTTTCTGAGTATTTTATTATATTTTGTTTTTTGTATTTGAAGATTATGGTTCAATGTTTCATGTATAATTACTACTTTACTTTTGAGTCTTCTCTTTGGCCATAACAGTGTATAAAATGTTATCGATAAATCGAGAAAAAGTCAATAATAAAAGAAGACACATGCTGACAAAGCGAGGGCATCTTTACAGCTTCTCGGATTTCAATGATTTCTTGTTCATTGATATAAAGTTCAAAGTTTCTACCATTGTATAGAACAAACGACTCTAAAGTTTAAGTCTCAAGACATCGGATTCTTTCACGTATTTAGATAAGTAAGTTTCGCATATAAAATCTTTCCCTTCAGTACTGTTTGTAACCATCTTAAGCTTGACCGGATGTACAAAATGTATGCCAGTGTCATGGTAGTATGTCCAGGGCTTCAGACGATCCTGCGCCCAGAGGCTGGCGCCCTTCAAGTATGTGACGTTTTTCCTATTCGACAGGCCGTAGTGTATGACCGGAAGTGCGATCTCTATCATGGTTTCATGCTGTCGGAAGAGCTCCGACGCCATGATGTAATCGTCACGAAGCACATCCGGAATATAAAAAAGGTCTGTAGCCCGATGAATAATATAGTTTACTCCAAGGTTAGATTTGTAGTTGGACAGGAAACGTTTAGCGAAGTAGTGAGATTTCAAAGCAAACGCACGAGATGTGTCGTCTGGTATTGAGACAGAGCTATTGGTAAGTGTGGCGAAGGCATTTATTACGCCTCTTTGACCCACAGGCGAGTTCCAATGGTACCATTTTTCTAGCTTGTTAATTTTGTACATATCCCGTTTAGTAAATCCACCTGGTATCCAGATCTGGTCTTTAGGTAGCGAGGCCAGTAGCCAAGTGTTCACCAGGACGTCCTCCCCCATTTGAATGTAACCTTTAACCGGAAGCCTAAGCTTCATGGCGTGGGTCACGCATTCGTACATAAATAGCCAGCTGCGAGTCATCCCGGACACGAACGTCACGTGACCTAGGTCGGCCTTGTCTGAATACTTGACGAACGAGTCCAGTGACGGGCCGCAGTACATGAGGTATTTAAAGTATCGCCGGTGAACGTACTCCATGTAAGGGATGGTGCTGTACAAAGTCTCGTAGTTGATGATGACCACTAACAAAATGTCCGTTATCACCGGCTCCCACATACTCTGCTTCAATGGTGAGGAGCAAATCCTTGAGAAGTTCTTTGTAATATGCTGCTCCACTCTTGCCAACTCTGAGTTGTTCTGCATCATCATAAACTCCTTGTTAAAATTGTAGCTTATGCCAAACACATTCTGGGTTGGTTCAGCAGCTTTCTCATAACTTCCTTTGAAACCGATGAATTCTAAATCCGTCATCCAGGCGTTTAACAGCCAGGCTTCACTTCCAAGGTTTAGACACTCGAGAACACCCAAAACTGTATTTCTAAGACAAGTTTCGTCCCAAACATTGGCATCGCATTCTATCGAGTTCACACACTGCAATACAAAACTTTGATCTTTATCCCCAGCGCTTTCGTGTACATCACATTTTGATGGCGTCATCGGATCAACTTTATAGTAAGCGAAGTTAACTACTTTCATTTTCTTCAAGACGTGTATTAACAGTGTTCGGAATAGCATTTGATCACGTGTCTCACTTCGCGGAAGAAACATGGACGGAAACGAGTCGTAGGAGAAGATGGTCGGCCCAGTCTGGAGAGACACCAGAGTGTTAGCTCCGATAGCCACTGGTGAGTTGACTGGCATCAAGGAGCTTTTTTCAGGATTATCCAGACTTGTAACGCAAGTTTTCTTGGAGATAGCCACGCCTTGTTTTATTGTCATGCTAGACAGATCACTGACATACATAACATGTGAATTAACGGAAGGCGTGCCCATGTTTAAGAGCTCATACTCTTGTGGGTAGGTGTTGGTGAGTCCCCAGTGCTCAAAAGGATTGAAGGCTGAGGTCGTGTTATACCACAGACCAGATGACTTGTCTTCGGAGACTTCGAACGTATTCTCCATGTCCCGGATGGGCACGTCACACGATGCGTCTGCAATCACTTTGGCGCCGTTTACCATGGCCAGCAGGTACCCACACAAAATGGACGGCTGAGTTAAAGCCTGCACCGTTTCGAGACGACCCAGGTCACGCTTACACATCTCCCAGGTCAACTGTATACATCCAGGTGAGCTACAAGGTAAAAGGAAATGTTTGATTATATAAGAATATAGAGTATATCACTATTGCATTGAACTAATAAGTTACATATGTTTTTTGTATCGTCTATAATATAAAGCAGAAAGTAAGGCGTATGTATGTATGTTTCACATAGAAATCAAAACCGTGTCACCAATCTTGATAAAATTTGGCAGAAATGTTCCTTGGGTACTAACTGGAACCGTAACGTATAGTAGCCGTAAAACAAACTTAAACCATAAAAAAACAAAAAGCCCAACTTTATGAAAGTATTACAATTTCATGGATCTAGGCCGTGTTTACATGAGAGAAGATCGAAAGAATTTAGATCTAGATCTTCTTTTAAGAACTACACTTTGCACATGAAAATGTAAAATAAGTCTGTTGATTTCATTATTTAATAAAATTAACCTTCAAATTTGTATTTCAAAAGCATTTTAACATAAATTCGTTCCTTATATCTGCGAATTTAGACGTCCTGACGTACTTTATAATCCCATTTATTTAACAAATTGGGTAAACCCGTTTTAATTGTACTTTATATTTTATTCATCTCGCGCTTCTTTCGTTTTTAATAGATATGAATGTATCGGCTCAACGGGTAAACCCATTTTCGCAAAACTACTTTTATTTTCGTGGCGAAAGAGAAAAACCTGTTAAAATTCCACTAGATTAGTAACACAAACTAAGGCCCGCAGGTCGCGGGTAATGTCCGGCTATTTAATTATAAGAGTAATTCAAATTTCGATATTGCAGTCAATGGTTATGTTGTCATTTTACAGAGAACTGTTTATCGTAAAGGCACAAACATTCAGTTTGGAGCAGCGGATTTAAAACAGAAATACATTGCAAAATGTTTCGATAATTAAATAATACAATTCAATCATTAATAATGTTTAACTCTAGCCATAAACATTTTATCAATAATTGCCTTTGGCTTTGTCATTAATCTGATTGGTTCCTAGCTATATATAACTGTGTTTTATTAATAATTGCCTTTGGCTTTGTCATTAATCTGATTGGTTCCTAGCTATATGTAACTGTGTTTTATCAATAATTGCCTTTGGCTTTGTCATTAATCTGATTGGTTCCTAGCTATATATATAACTGTGTTTTCGCATTAGTGCATTAAGAAACAGAACAAGAGAATATATTAAAATGCGATTTTAAAAACAAAGCTTTTCTAAGGGGAAAAACCGCTCATTTACTGCCTTATTGCAGAAATAATTATTTCCCTTTTCTATGGAAACAAAATTAATGAACTACCACTAATGAACTAACTGTTAAATTTTTTTTTTAATATCGATTCCAGTGATGTCATCGACTATAAATAATTGTACAAAGTTTCAAAAAACTGTATCCGAGACTAGGAAACGGAAGAAAGAACGTGTAGAATGTTTTGACAAGACAGACACGGAGGGAGTTGATATCAGCTTGGTTTAAAAACAAAAGGGGTAAGGACTGCATGTGATCTGATAGGCCAGTGAGGCCCAGCCTAATTCGACCTGCGGGCCATTTTAATTTCCGACACTAGTGTCGCGGGCCACATGACCGAAAAGTTACAAAAAACGTTATGAAACGGAACTAAAACTATTTTATTAGAAACCCGCGGATCTAGCACTGACATTAATTAGTGAGATGTTTGAAGTGTGTCTTCTTCTCTACCCTTCGGAGAAATGGCTTCATTTCTCTACTTACAATGTGAGCTACATTCTATCTAGCTGAACCACCGACACATGTTCTGATCTGTTTTTGGCAACTATTCAATCCTTCAATGTCTAGGTGTAGTTTAACAAATATTTTATTAGCGAATCAAATCAAGAATGCTGCCATATTTGTTTGTTTGTTTTTTAAAGAGCCACACTTTCTTTACAAATCAAATACATTGGCTCATTGTCATGTTCCGCAAAAAAAAAAGTAAAGATCCGTTCACTTGATTATACATTTAGTCCCATGTCATAAACACAGTGTTAAAGGTCATGGTACCAATCCATCAGAGAAAAAGTTAGGGCCCTAACGAGATTTTCTACACTTTGTGCCGTCGTTTCGGCAGCGGACTGAAACACTTCGCGGGCCGGATCTGGCTCGCGGGCCGTATTTTGGGCATCACTGTGATAGGCAATAGCCATGTGTTCAAATGTCTGCCTTTTGTCTTCCTGAAGGAGACTCGGAAAAAAATCTGTTGGAGAGTCTGTGTTTAGTTGGAGATAAGAATAATACTTTTCTTGTTTTAATATATCTGAAAAGAGGAACACTTTCTCTGGGAAAATGGGAGGGGCTGCTTTAATTCTTACTGAATTCGACTCAAAAAGTCAATAGGTTTAATTGCAAATTGTTGTTGTTTAAACAGTTTAACAATAGAAGGTATCGTCTTTGTGTCTACGTAATAACAAACACAAGCAATGAGTGAAACAAGGACCTATAGGTTAACTTCAGAGCATGAGCCTTACTTGCAAGTTTGAAGATCAACGGGAGATTCCGTTACTACTACCACTGCCCACTGGTCATTTTGCATGAAGCCTGCAACATCATCACATGGTGTCGTCAGTGCATCAACCACAATCCACTTTTTAAATTGCCTAAATTGAAAAACAAATAAAAAAAATTTAAAACGTTGTCATATAACTAGCAGCACCCGGTTTCTCTAGCCTGAACTTCTGAGACTCTCCTGCCCATTGAGACGATGGGTCAGGTGGACAACCTTAATAAAAGCTTTTTTTTTCACATTAGTAATTCATTTGTAGGCATATCCGTACTCTATATATTTTATCATCTAATCATGACACCCTCGTGCACCTTATTTTGTATTTTCCAAGTTGACTGGAGTATATGTAGCTGGTATCTGAATTGAAATACCGGCTGTATTTGGAAATTCCTTGGTCATGGCCACATTGTTGTATGCTTGCTAATTATGGACGCTAACTGCTGAACTAGAGAAAAGAATCCTATCAATGGAATCGAGATACTATAGAATAGAAGGATCCTATGTATCACTTACAAAGACCCCATAACAATGGAAGAGATTTGAAACTGGATCATACTGGCGATTGGGCTAACCACTGTAAAAAAAAAAAATATGGCCATATCACAAGAACCTCAAGGCTCGCAAAAATCTTCCTACAGGGAACAGTATCAGGATAAAAAGAGGAAAAGTCAGGCAGATAAAGCGATGGGAAGATAACATGAAAGAATGGAGAGGACTGTCATTGAAAGAGATTCTATACAAGGCAAAAGACAGAGAGAAATGGATAAAGACGGTGAACAGATCATGTGTAGTGTCCCAATGGCTAGTCAGACTAAAGGGTGTTAGGTGAAGGGTGTGATGTAGTGGATAGCAATTGAAAACAAACGACACGAACAATAACGTTAGAATTGTCTTGAAACTGGGTTTTAGATTTTCAATTAGGATCTAATTGAGACAAGATTATATTCTTTCTGATTGTTCACTGTCGGAGATAGGGTTAAGGTTTAAAAACTTTGGACTATGAAGAAAAGAAAGGAAAGAAATTCAAGAACGAATACAAAAACAAGTTGAATCAGGGGCCAATTTTCTGGTCCAATGAATGTTTTCAGATTTTTCGGGATGATTTTCCACAGTAATCTCAGTGTGAATAGTAAACAAGCTTCGTCTTTGTATGCAAAGATCATGAGACTGTTATCATATTTGTGTCAATTATAAAGAAGAAAACATTTTTAAAAATACTTTAAAAGATAAAGACAATACCTCTTTTATACAACTTGTAGAGAGATCATTTTTCTCTTAATAACTAATGAATGCGAGATAAAAAAAATAGTTGAGCCCTTTACCCCTTCCCCGGGTTCCAAATGACTGTCAATGCCGGGGGTGAAGGTGGGGATAAGCTCCCACTTTCCAAGAAATGCTCCCATGGATTGCGTCTCTAAATGCCTCTGACAGTCAAATCCAGCTCCTGGCCTTCGCGTGTGATTTTCCCATAAATCCGTCGGAACCTGTTCTTACAAACTGACAGGAGAAGAGATGAAAAGCGTAATACTGGCGCCTCAAAACCAGGTTAGCTTCGTGTTGATGGGGCATGTCAGCCTTAATAACGCAACCCATCTAGGAGAAGGAAAACTCTGACTCCAAACCTCCACTCTTAGGCGATACTCCCCCGTGTGGGTATCGGGGCTTGGAAATGACCAAGAGTAATAAATAACCCCACTGCTTTTCAAGTTGCATTTCACTAAGTGAATAATAGTGGACCTTCCCCCCCCCCTCTCTCTCTCTCTAGGTGCTTTTTGACGGAGGTCTGGATTGCACTACTCCAGACGGAGGACTATGTCTCACTACGCTCTACTACTGGATATAAACCCATCATGAAGTGAATGTGATAGCCTGAAGGGGCATGAATCCAGGATGTGATGATTTCACAGGGCATACCCAGGGCACAGTCCACCTTAAGCTTTCTACTGCAAAATAGTTTCATTTGGAGAGCTCTGTGGATGGCAGAGAATGGGCCATTGGCCAACTCCCACCTTGTCCCATGGATACTTCCGGTTACAGTTTTAGACCCAGATGGTCTTGTACGTCAGTATTGGAGCTAATTGCCAAGACCAAAAACTTCCCTAAAATGCGGACATTATATATATATAAAGTAAAAGCCTGAGGAAACACCCAGCCTCTACTAAATGCTTTGGCATTTCCTTGGCACAGTCTGCAAAAGAGCTCACAGCTCAGCAGCAATAAAGCTGGCTAGACCCCGCCCCCAACTTTCCCACCCCATCCCATCGAGAAAAAAAAATCCTGGTTAAGTGAATGTATAAATCTACTACACTCGATACTATTCTAATGTTAGTCCTTTGAATCTAGACTAAGAAGACTCCTGAACTCTTGATTGAAGAAGACCTATACGCGGAAATATCCAAAGCTGTGTAGTCCGTTCATGGTCAATATTTTCTAAGTCCTCTAGCGTAATTTATTATTTCCTCTTGTACTTTGAAAAAAATTATAACCGTCATACTAGAGTAACGTTCACAGATATGCATCAACTGTTAAATTTCTAGGGAAATCGTTAGAGCCGTTTTCGAGATTCGTGTCCAGTTTTTTTCCATCCACCCAGACGTTTTCACGAAAGTACGAGATGAATAGAGGTATTGTAAAAACAAAAAGAGAGAGAATTGGCTCATTATTGGAGATTCTCACGGTGAACTAAGCAATGCTAAGGCGCTGAATTAGAGTTAAAAATTGCTAACTAAATCAAAGTTACAAATGAACTTTAAAAATTTGATTCTGCAGTACTTAAAAGAAGGCGAAATACAACATGTAACTTTAGCTTAATATTTGCACTATTAACACATCAAAGTCACCAAAACATGTTCCTACAATTGCTAGCATCTAAAACAACAACCAAGCTTCCATTCTAAGCCTCACCTCAGTACAAAGGTTTTATTGTCTGTCGGCGTGACCTCTATTACCTGGGAGTCATACACCTGCTGAATGCTACGCTGAGGGGACATAGACTTTCTGGACAGGAAGAACTGTTGTCCCAGCAATATGATGACCCCTAGGGCCATGGCAAGAGCAAACCAGTTTCTCTGTAAACCTACAAATATGAAATTAGATTAACAAACGAGTTCATTTAAAAGATTTTTGGAAAGAAAAAGTTGTATTTTATATGTGGTCTGGCGCGAAGATTTGCATGTAATCCTACAAGGCACGGTGACAGGTTGAAGGTTGTGATGAAGAAGGAAAGAGCAGATTAAAAGATAGCAACAGGATCTAATGGGCTAATACTTTAAAAATGTACTTGAAACAGACCAGGAGCGGGACAGATTGACGCAAACTTAAGAAAGAAAAGCACAAATGGCTGCCTGGTCGTGCAGTTTCGGCGCTGGACTGTCGTTCGATTTATCGAAAGTCTCGGGTTCAAACCCTGCCCGCTCCCATCCCCGTCGTCCTGCGGAAGGTTTGGACTAGGAAGTAAACTATCTTCAGCTCTGAAGGAACATCCGAAACATGTAAAACATTTTACAAAACAATCAAAGAAACAAATGGGAACACAATGATTGCTAAATAAGAAGAAATTCTTGTGTATAAGTTGATGTTATTGTATTTAACTTATCATAGTTTTGTCATTTATCATACTAAAGTCACGAACCATATTATAGTCGCGTATCATATTGTATCCGTTAATGATATTGTATATTACTTATCATATTGTGCCACTGACCATTTTGTAGGTCACTTATCATATTGTGCCACGTATCATATTGTAGGTCACTTATCACATTGTGCTCCTTATCATATTGTAGGTCACTTATTATATTGTAGGTCACTTATCATATTGTAGATCACTTATCATATTGTGTCACTTATTAAATTGTAGGTCACGTATCATATTGTGTCACTTATCATATGTAGGTCACTTATCATTTTGTAGAATACGCATCATATTTTAGGTCACTTATCATATTGTAGGTCACTTATAATATAATAGGTCACTTATTATTTTGTAGGTCACTCATTATTTTGTAGGTCACTTATAATTTTGTGGTCACTTAGTATATTGTAGGTCACTTATCATATTGTGTCACTTGTTATTTTGTAAGTCACTTATCATTTTGTAGGTCACTTGCCATATTGTAATTCCCTTATCATATTTTAGGTCACTTATCATATTGTGTCACTTGCCATTTTGTAGGTCACTTATTATTTTGTAGGTCAGTTATCAATATGTTAGGTCACTTATCATATTGTAGGTCACTTATCATATTGTAGGCTACTTATGATATTGTTGTAACTCCAGTGGCGAACTGAAAGGGTAAATGTGTGTGCGGTCTACTGATTCACACGACTCAGGCCAATCACACAGGTCAACGGGTTAATGGCTGTTGAACAAGGGACATTACTGCTAGTACACGCAAGTATGAACTGTGTTGTGGTCATTTGACTAAGAGCCTTTAATGTCGAGAGACAATGTGTAAGAAAGAACAGTTGTGTCCAGGACGCAAGGCAGTAAAGACTCGGTGCTACAAAGTGAGTCCTTGAAAATGTAGCTCTACGAGTCTAGAAGTAGACAGAGAAAGACTTGTAGTGTTTAGTAGGATGTTCTATTGTGTTAAAGCATTTGAATTTGATGTAGCCAAATGTGTTGTATTGGCTTTTCATGTATTTGTCATTAAACCGCCACATTGTTACTTGAGACTCTTGTTGTCAAGTTCTTGTGTTAGATGTGCTTGTGTTTAGCAGTGTTTGCAGAAGGCCTGATTTAGAACAATATTGTAGGTCACTTATCATATTGTAGTCACTTATTACATTGGAGGTCTCTTATCATATTGTAGGTCACTTATCATATTGTGTCACTTATTTTGTAGGTCGATTATCATATTGTAGGTCACTTATCATATTGTAGGTCACTTATATTGTAGGTCACTTATCATATTGTAAGTCACTTATCATATTGTAGTTCATTTATCATATTGTAGATCACTTATCATATTGTGTCACTTGCCGTTTTGTAGGTCACTTATTATTTTGTAGGTCACTCATTATTTTGTAGGTCACTTATGATATTGTAGGTTACTTATCATATTGTAGGTCACTTATTATTTTGTAAGTCACTTAACATATTGTAGGTCACTTATCATATTGTGTCACTTATCATATCGTAGATAACTTATCCTATTGTATGTCACTTATCATATTGTAAGTCACTTATCCTATTGTATGCCACTTATCATATTGTAGGTCAGTTATCATGATATGTGGCTGCTAAGTCTTAAGTGAGTGCAATGGGAGGATGAGGCGGATGGGATGACGGCGTGCACGTACGAGATTGTACGAGAGTTTACGACAACCGATTGTTCTCACTTTGGTATGAAAGCTGGGACGCTTCGGACAAAGGCCGAGCGCTATGGAGGCAGATGAGTAGACAAGACCGAAAGGGTGCGTGGTAGTAACGCGTGCGGAGCAGGCCGTCCTAGCCCAGTTCCGAGTCGGACACTGTCCAATTGGTGTTTACTTCGGACAGTTTTGAGAACACCACGACACGCGGTGCCGCCACTGCGTCGAGGACGATGAAACAACACAACGCATTTTCTATGAATGTCGCGCTGAAAATGAAAAGTGTTCGGGACAAGGACATGTGTGAGAGAGAGACCTGGTCCATGTGCTGTAACGGGTCTGTCCTTGTACTGGGACAAGGCGACACTTAAAACTCACTGCCCGCTTTCTTTCATATGCTCGAAGGGAGCAACCTCAGCATGATTTTCTACTACGGATGGGGACTACTGTTTATTCATTTCTGCATTTTCTGAAATTATGTCATCATGACCTCTCCTACTTAAGGCTCGATTTTTTTTTTCTTTACTTTCTCAACACTTTGAAATGATTTGAAGTCAACAGTGTGTGTGTGTGGGGGGGGATATTCCTTGCCTAGTAGTTTTTTTTAAAATCTAACATTCATTCGTTATTAAGAGAAAAATAATCGCTCTATAACAATGGGGGAGAAGGGGGGAGAATTTGAAAATCCCCCCCGGACCGACATTTGAGGGGGGGCCCCTAAATGAGTGTTTTTTACATTAAAAATTAAATATTACGCAAAATTCAGGGGCCCCCAAAGAGGTAAAGCCCCCAGGGCCTCCAAACGATAGGGAATTCCTAGCTACGCCTCTGCTCTATAAGTTCTATAAAGTTCTGTGTTGTCTTTTTTTCTTAAAGTATTTTTTTTAAATATATTTGACATGTTTCTGTACACTTCTTTTGTTTGTTCTTCTCTTTGTTCAGATTTGTATAGGTCCGATATGTGAAAATGTAAAATAGTTTATAGCGTTGCCCCGACAATTCGAGAGTTACAGGGTATAAACCTGTTAGATGTGTGCGAATGTCATTCTGATTATGTCAACACAGACTCCAGGTTTTTAAATTCGTTTGACATTGTTGCGCTTTAAAGTGTGTAATTATCTGATATTTACACTACACTGTAAGCAAACAGAAGACATGTAGGGACCGAAACTCAAAGTAAACAGAATTTATTGGACAATAATTTAATTTTTTTTTTTGCGGCCGGGGGGGGGGATGATGAAGGACCAGTTTTCTTTCACGAGACGATAAAATTGTGTTAAGCAGAGTTTCTCAAACTCTGCGGCGCACCCCCCTGGCAGGAGGGGAGGAGAAAACACATGGAGACAGGGGAGACGAAGTCGATCTTGATCTTTATAGCAAATATATATTACAAATCTTATATTCGACTCTCAATCAAGTAAAAACGACATGACATTTTTACCAACGCTAAATAAATTCCTCATTTAAGGGGGCGTCGTTTCTATATCGAAGTAGGAAAATTGCAGAATTGTTCTCTTGAGAGGTGCCTGCATGAAGATCTATTTAAAACTCTCGTTTGAAGAGGTCACAGCAGTCGACCAGTCTCACGTACGTCAGAACTCAGAACGACTAGTCGACTATCTACCGATTGACGTTTCATCGTTCTGTTGACGTCTTTGGCGTAATGAAACGTGCCCACTGCGTGACGTCTTTTTGAAATTGAGGATGATCTTACGACAAATCATCGTCGAGGTTTAATTACAAGCGAACGTACTCTACTGCCCCTTCAGTGTCTGGCGAGTGGCGACACAGCCTCTTCATAATTTAACTTTATTTAAAATGAACTCTGATTACTAGTAGAAACAGTGTGCTGTAGACGCCAGAAGAATGTCATTCTGAAACTTCAAATGCACGAAAACGCCTGAAGGCTTGTTAAAGGTGGAAAGGAGAATGCAAACGTAATATTTGGGGTTTGTGGGATGCCAATAGTAAATGTTTGAGAGACATTGGTGTAAAGGGTGGGAGAGAGAGAGAGAGAGAAAGAGAGAGAGAGAGGATGAGAGAGAAAGAGAGAGAGAGAAAGAGAAAGAACAGAAATAGAGAGAGAGAAAGAGAGAGAGAAAGAAAGACAGAGAGAGAGAGGAAAAAAGTGAGAAAGAGAAAGAGAGAGAGAGAAGGATAAATGAAGTTCACATGAAGTAAAAATAAAAATATCTTTACCCCCCCCCTTTTTCAACTTGTGGGTTCGTACAAATTTTTGTCTCGTAGACCCCTCGCCATGTTTTCTGGTTTGCGGTAGACCCCCTGCTTAACTTATATTGCATTTTTACACATTCATAAACTAATTTTTAAAACTAATTTCTAACTGCAGTGAGTCGAAGAGTGAAAAGGTAATTTAAGGCTGCATCATAAGTTAGAGAGATCTATCTTTTTTTTTTTACACAACACTGCACCTGATGGGAACTGCATGTTTTCGGCCATCGCGCATCAATTATCGTTCAATCCTGGCAACACTCGTGAATCAGGCTCAGCAACTAACATTAGACGATCATTGGTCAGTTATTTACAAGACCATCGGGAAATTCTTCCGGACAAAACTATTGAAGGTATGATTATAAATTTATGAAACTTTAGTTAATTCGTGGGCACCGCCTAACTAATCTTCCACGCCTTTCATGTGAGCGATAATAGGTCAGCATTACTGGACTTTGCCCTTGCATGGGTGAGGGTTTCGCCTAAAACCCTGCACGGCCTGACTGCCTAAAACGCGGCAATATTGCGAAAACTATTGGTTAGCCGCCAGAATATGAGAGTCAGTTTCATAATCTAGTTCTACTGTGTTAGTTGTTAGACACATGCGCATGGCCAAAATTTGATACCATGCTAAATTTTGCTAATGCAACCCACTTCAATGTATCGGTACGCATGGGAATTCACTTTATGTAGCCATCCGTGCACCTTTCGACGACAACTTGCCAACCCAGACTGGGATAGCATGGAGAGTACCGGAGGCTAATTGTTATCGTGTCAAGCCTAGCCTATTTAATTCATTTTATGATTCATATTCCTAAGTTATAACTGTATAATTTTACATATTTTTAGTTTTTTTTTCTATTGACAAATATCTTGAGGCAATGGAAAAGAATGGAACACGGGGAGATGGCATAATATTATCAACTGCTTCGATTTGTTTCCACCGTCCAATAACGGTTGTTTATGGAGTATAGTGCCCTTCATAATAAGAAGATATAAGAAATATTCATTTGCTGATTGACTTATCTAAATAGAATAATTAACGTTATTTCTTTTAGCAGCTTTTACTGAGCATAATCATTTGAAATAGAGTATAAATATATGTTACTACCACTATTGTGTTTGAAGTGTTTACATTTGTTCAAACTAGCTATTGATAAAGCTTTGGCATGTGCGATTTGTGCCAGTTATATACCTCATATTCATACACACGTCCACAACTCCATACGATTGTATTCCGGTCAATCATTGTCATACAGGCTGTTATTTGTGTAAATTAAATTAAAAATGCTTCAGAAATTTCATTTTGACACTGGTATTTTGCTTCAGCTTCTGGGGGACATCGTCCAGACCCCCTACCGGGGCTTTGCCCCTGGACCCCACTGGGGGACTACCGTCCCCCAGGCCCCCTTTTTTGGGAATCCCCCCTGGGTTATGCCAACTCCCCCCCTGAACCGAATTCCTGGATAAAACCCCTGATATTGTTTCATATAGGAATTTGTTGTTCTATGAAGTATTCCTTCAAACATTAAATATTAATTAATTAATTTCTCTTAAGTATTATTATAACAGTTTTTTGCAAAGAGTTTCTCGTGTATTTCTTGATCTTTCACGTCTGGCTCAAAACTAAGGCCCGCGGAACTGTCAGGAGAAGGGTCAAAGGTGAGTTACTGGCGCCTAAACCAGTAAGCTTCGGGCAGGAGGGACTCATTAGCCTTGGCTGGCTACCCACCTAGCCGAAGGAAAACATAATTCAAACCACTGCTGATTTGCTGCTATACCCAAACATGGGAAAGGTTTCGTGGGTCAGCCCTGGGGAAAAATATGGAGCTGAAGACCATTAGGCAGTTTGCAGCTTAATGCTCATCCCACCGATACGCCCTTGAACTTAAAGAAATTCGTTTATTAATATCAGATGTAGGTTTGTGTAAAACAGTTTTTAAAACTACTTCAACGGCTGGTAAAATCAAAGTTTTATCTATAGTGTTCTCAATATTTGGCTATTTTTTTTATATATTATTATTATAGCTTTTATATTGCGCTACTTTCATGCTTATATCATGCTCAACGCTTTGGTCCAATCTCATTTGTGGACCAGTGGGGGGAGGGGGTATCTAGGAGTTGGTTTTCCGTTTTGCCTTTAGGCGTTCAGTAAACACAACTCTGCTTGAGTCGGGTGTCGAGCCCCCTTCTAGGTAGCCAAGCCAAGCCAAGTTCAAGCGCACTTAGCCTCTCGACCACGCTTCCCACATAAGTAAATAGATCTTGTAAGATGCTCACAAATCACCATCTTCTCTATATGATATGGAAGTGATATTTTGTGGATCTATTCTGAATTTTTTCTTTGAGTTTTCGAAATGTTTTCGCACCTTTATATTTTTCTCAGCTCGACATAGTTTCAGATAATCCTCCAGTGTAATTGGTTCCATATGGTCATAAAAAGGCAGCTAGACAACCGCTTATTTGACAAGGGAATAAATAAATAACGCTGTAAAATCTAAATTTCTTTTTGTTAAACATAAGTTACATGCAAACAAAATTAACTATTTAAATTAGTATTAAAATTAAATACAACTATTTTACTTCTGAATAGCAGGATAAATATTTATAACTGAGGTACAAGTCATTTATAAGTGTATGAAGTAGTTAAATAACGGGTGTGAAAATTAAAGTCATGACTCGCTTAAATGAAATCCACTATCGTAGACCCCCACGGACATCTCATGTTTGAAGGAATACTTCATAGAACAACAAATTCCTATATGAAACAATATCCGTAGAAACGGATGATGAACATGCACACACAAAAAAACAACATTTCCAATGTGCATGGTGATTCCAGCAATACATATTAATTGTTATTTTAATTGGTTTAAATTTGAATTTTATCCAATTTACTTTTTCACTTTCGTAGACCCCTTGAAAGTCTTCGTAGACCCCTGGGGGTCTATAAAGACCACTTTGGGAATCACTGGTTTACACCGTAGTTTTGACTAAATAAAGAAATGAGTGTCTCTTAGTATACATAATTTATAACTGATCGTCATCTATTGAAAGCGGACAAACTCAAACTTCATGCACACGTAGCTGAACTAGCAGTAGACATCCAGCATAAACATAGACACACATTTTGATCGAGCACTGATAGATTCCTGTCAACTAAATCTGTCAAACAGAGTTTTTGTTTGTGTTTTTTTTTGGGTCTATCTCCCGTCTTTCTTAAGGTTGAAATACTATAATGCCCCAAACAATTTACGTAGCCGTAAAAGAAACACAAAAACACACCCATAAACAGAAATGCATACACAACACACACACACAACAAACACACACCTACACACACATACATAGGAGAGAGCACCTGGTTGCATGCGGCTTCAGAACGAGACAGCTGGAGGTCACTCACGAAGGCCGCGGGATACACAATTGAAAAAAAGAAACAATCCGCTGCCGAGGACAGACGAAGACGGCGAAAAGAAAATCTAAATCGACCACCTGCGGACAACGGTTATGGTTGTGCTGAACGTGGCAAAATATGTAGGTCAGAGCTGGGGCTGAGTAGCCACGGGAAATACTGCATTCCTCATGAATCAAAGTGCTACGCTAGCGAGTAAGGAATCGTAGCTGAACGGAAAGCCTGACGTAGGAAAGACTTCCATCAAACGGGTGAAGCAATCGTTACTAAATGTTGGGCCCCTATAGAACCAACAAAGTAAAGAAACAGGCTAATGATGCCCCAGTTTTTCACAGCGTTCACAAACGCTTCGAGTCCACAACAAAGGGAAATTATTTTCCCTGATGATACAGTTCTGTGTCCCATCCTTCGAGGGAAATCTTTAAATGAAAAAGGAAAAAAAAACAACAATAACAAAAAAACACACACAAAAATTTTTTTTAAAAAATTCGTCAATTTAGAATATAGCAGAATTAGGGCTATGGCAGGGGTCGGCAACCTTTTGAGTCGAAAGAGCCAAAAATTACAATTTACCAAATTTTAAAGTTTTTAAAGAGCCACAATTTTTTTTTCTTGCCAAAAATAAATAGTACTCACACAATTAATTTTTTAATTAAAAAAATATATATATTAATTCATATATACGCGTTTTTCACACCAGATTAGAAAATATATATATGGTTTTATTAGATAATTATTTTTTCTTCCGGTAACAACAAAAGCAGTTCAACATTTGACTTACAACACTAACTACAAACAATGGAGAAAAGTCAATGGGAGCTTTTGATTTGCAAAGTTTTAGAAAGTTTGGATACATTTGGCTCATATCTTGTTTTTAGTTTCAAACACGACTCTAAATTTTCATTTGTTAGTTGACTTCTTACTGTACTGTTATTTATATATGAATATAACACTTGCTCGCACGAATATGTCGATCCGAAGATAGTCAGTGATTCAAATGCCAACTTCAACTCACTCTAGCATTCTGGAAGATTATTCCATGCGTCGAATATAGGCTAAGTGCCTCAACTCGAGACATTTTTTTTTAAGTTGTCACTCTTGTTGCGTAATGTACAGACATTTCTGGACCTCCAACTTTTTCAACTAGCTTTTTGACTCTGTAAATTTTCCACTCCACAAAGCTTTACTTTTTAAATCGATCAATTGAATTTCTAGAGATCCAGTATCAATTTCAAATGGTTCAATGTGGATTACGTTACGATTTGTGTTGAGAGGATTTATTAGGAATGCTAGCATAGTTTTGTTGAACTGCTCAAATCTGTCAAGAAATTCATCTTTGATTTTTTTTTATAACTGTGCTGAAGTAATTTGTATCAATAGTTGCACTGATTTTATCGCGATACTGCTTTAGACATAATAGAAATAATAATTTTTCTTCAAAATAAACTAATTCTTCTACCAAAACATAGGCTGAGTTTTACTTTCCTTGCAGTTTTAGATTCAGCTCATTTCCTTTCACTGTTATATCCACCATAAAGAACAATAGTGCTATTGATAAGATGATGTTAACAATCTTGATTATAAAATTTATAACTTCAACTATTTCGGCCATAAATGTTTGGACACAAAGCGCTTCTTGGTGTATGTGAAATGTAAGAATTTGGTGGTTTATTTGGCTCGAAGAATCGTTGTTGCTCCTTTATTTTTCCTGTCATACTTCTGGCTCCATCAGATGCTGTTTAAACAATTTTATTTAAATCGATCTTATAGTCTTCAATATATACAGGCAAACACCAAAAGGCAGGCGACCCAAAGGCAGACCCCGAATGCGATGGATAGATGATGTGGAAGCAGATCTGAAGCAGCTTGGGGTTAGGGCGTGGAGACGAAAGGCCCAGGAGAGATCTGAATGGAAGGATGTATTAAAGCAGGCCAGAGCCCTCCATGGGCTGTAGCGCCACTGGGATGGATGGGATGGATTGTCTTCAATGCATTTCTGCACGGCATTCGCTCTATCTTCCCCTCTAGCTTGTCATGAGAGTAGCAATCCTGGAAGATCTTCTTTTGGACCTTGGGAAGACATATACCAGACAAAATGGGCAACCTGTGCCGTGCCTTTTATGCAGCAAGACTAGCAAGTGATAAGGCAGAAGAAAGTTGAATATCTTCCACCTGAAAATATGTTACATTTGAAGATATTTTAGCTATTCTATCTTGTACTGTTTTAGCAGATAGTGGCATATCTTTGATTTTTTTTTCAATGTTTCTGTTGTTTTTTTTTTTGTTTTTTTAAATCACGAAACAGTTCTTCAGACGCACGTAGGAAGCAGTCTTTGACATACTAACCATCTGAAAATGGTTTATTTTTTGGGTATCGCAAAGCTTGCCAGATTAGCATTACTTGTAGATTGCTTCTAACTTTAAGAAGATCATTGGCTTCTAACTCATATACTTGAAACAACAAACTATACGTCACAGCCAAAGCGTAGTGAAGATGCCGTTTCGTCTAGCGTCGAAAGCGAATTAAAACCTACTTAGAAACATCCGACGACGGCGTCATTTGAGAGCTTCCGACGACTGACGACACTGACGACGCGTGTAATGGGGGGGGGTATAAGGCTGAGATAGAATAGGTGCCTATTCTCGTTAAAAGATTCAGAACTGTTTTGAAAAATATTTCGATAAAATAAATAATATTTGCGTATGGAACTAAAGAGCCGCAGCTTCACATCCAAAGAGCCGCATGTGGCTCGCGAGCCGCAGGTTGCCGACCCCGGGGCTATGGAAAGACCAGGTGGTTAGTTCAGAAGCCTTCGGTGGAGAGTATTTAAATTAGGCCCTATATCCTGCTTTGAAAACATACTTTTTTTTCACCAAAGAAATGTCCCACCCATAGACTTTTCATGGACGGGGAGGGGGGATTTCCCCCCCCCCCCCCCGAAAAAGAAAATGTTTGTATGGATGGATGTGTGTGTGTGCATAATTAATCTCTATTACATTCTGACCCTGCATTCTTTTGCCCTAGAATAGGTTATTCCTGGAGTTAGTGGAAAAATTGCAGACTCCTAGTCCTCGCCAGGAAGGGGTCTGGGGGAGTGCTCAGAGCTCCCCTAGCGCAGGGCGGAGCCCCGCCGCCAAGCACATTTTCTGGTATTGAAAGCCAACTAAATGCATATTCTGAGGTACCTACAGTGCATTATTTTCTAATTAAAAAGTTTTATTTCAAAAGCTAATGTGCTGTTCTTACTGACTTAGACTCTCCCACGCCTTGCGTATTTTGACATTTGACATGACACGAGATAATATCGTAATATATAATATTTAATTTCAGACGCTCATTAAGGGGGCCCGCCTCAAATGGGGGCCAGGGGGATTTTTACATTTATACCCTCCCCCTCCCCCACCCTGGCTACACCACTGCCTTTACAATTCAGAACACGTGAAACATATTTTTCTATATAAAGAGTTCCGGTGACTAAACTTGAAAACGAGATTTTCGAGATTTTGTTTCATGCCTAATTCGAGTTCTGGTGAAACGTTACAGTGAACTGAGATAGACATTTTCTTTCAATTATGTCCCAAGATCAAAGTTCAAGGACATGTAGTTATTTTCAAATAGAAAGATTTAAACATTGCTACCCTAATACACAATGAAACAAGTAAAAAATATATTTTTCAAAAAAGCACCACACAGTCATATCTCGCAATACTTCAAGATTTATCTTCCCTTTTCCTATAAAATATAAAAAAAAACAATGACCGCTTAATGATTAGCTAATTGGTTAACTTATTATTTGAGTGATGTATTGTTTTCGATTTTTGACAATGATAATAATTGTGCTAAATTTCAACTCCCAAGAATGGGAAATGGGAGAAAAAAAACGCGTAAAAAAATCCCCCCTGACCGACAGAGAGACAGACGAACAGCTGGAGTAAGTTAATATTAGCTTCGTAAATAAATACATTAGAAGTAGACACAAAATAAAAAGGTTTCGGTGACAAGGCCTTCATCATCTATAGGGAAACAGCACAACTTAAACATGTAGTTTGAACTATTTCCGCTCGACCTAATGGCTAAAGATTCCCTTCGCTGTGTTTAGTAGATGCATTACAGTCGAATGTGACCACATTAGGACCAACTTATTTTGTTCCTATAAACAGCTTTTTCCATTAACCGGATTCAATTTATATTAGGATTAGTTTCGATACTTTAGGATTCAATTTATATTAGGATTAGTTTCGATACTTTAGGATTCAATTTATATTAGGATTAGTTTCGATACTTTACGATTCAATTTATATTAGGATTAGTTTCGATACTTGAGGATTCGGTTGGAATAAACGGTTGGTCAGATCTTGATTCCTCAAATAAGTATTCACACTTAATGACTTTGACTCACGTAATCTATGTTACGTGTTACAAGTTTGGTTTTGTCATGTGTAGATCTGACATTTCACTACATTCGGTTCATTCAAAGATTTGAACAAATATCATTGGAGAGAACGGGAGGGGATTTTGATATATACGCAGCGCAATGGCATTTCAGACCTCATGATATTTATATTTTTCGTTGTCCAGTCATCTTCTTACATTCTCTCAGTCATATTCTTACATTCTCTCAGTCATCTTCTTACATTCTCTCAGTCATCTTCTTACGATCTCCCAGTCATCTTCTTACAATCTCTCAGTCATCTTCTTACATTCTCTCAGTCATCTTACAATCTATCAGTCATCTTCTTACAATCTCTCAGTCATCTTCTAACATTCTCTCAGTCATCTTCTTACATTCTCTCAGTCATCTTCTTACATTCTCTCAGTCATCTTCTTACAATCTCTAAGTCATCTTCTTACATTCTCTCAATCATCTTCTTAAATGCTTTCAGTTATCTTCTTACAATCTCTCAGTCATCTTCTTACAATCTCTCAGTCATCTTCTTACATTCTCTCAGTCATCTTCTTACATTCTCTCAGTCATCTTCTTACATTCTCTCAGTCATCTTATTACATTCTCTCAGTCATCTTCTTACATTCTCTCAGTCATCTTCTTACATTCTCTCAGTCATCTTCTTACATTATTTCAGTCATCTTCTTACATTCTCTAAGTCATCTTCTTACAATATCTCAGTCATCTTCTTACATTCTCTCAGTTATCTTCTTACATTCTCTCAGTCATCTTCATAAAATCTCTCAGTCATCTTCTTACATTCTCTCAGTCATCTTCTTACAATATCTAAATCATCTTCTTACATTCTATCAGTCATCTTCTTACATTCTCTCAGTCATCTTCTTACATTTTCTCAATCTTCTTCTTACATTCTCTCAGTCATCTTCTTAAATGCTTTCAGTCATCTTCTTACAATCTCTCAGTCATCTTCTTACAATCTCTCAGTCATCTTCTTAGATTCTCTCAGTCATCTTCTTACATTCTCTCAGTCATCTTCTTACATTCTCTCAGTCATCTTCTTACAAACTCTAAGTCATCTTCTTACATTCTCTCAGTCATCTTCTTACATTCTCTCAGTCATCTTCTTACATTCTCTCAGTCATTTTCTTATATTATTTCAGTCATCTTGTTACATTCTCTAAGTCATCTTCTTACAATATCTCAGTCATCTTCGTAAGTGCTTTCAGTCATCTTCTTACAATCTCTCAGTCATCTTCTTACAATCTCTCAGTCATCTTCTTACATTCTCTAAGTCATCTTCTTACATTCTCTCAGTCATCTTCTTACATTCTCTCAGTCTTCTTCTTACATTCTTTCAGTCATCTTCTTACATTCTCTCAGTCATCTTCTTACATTCTCTCAGTCATCTTCTTAAATGCTTTCAGTCATCTTCTTACAATCTCTCAGTCATCTTCTTACAATCTCTCAGTCATCTTCTTATATTCTCTCAGTCATCTTCTTACATTCTCTCAGTCATCTTCTTACAATCTCTCAGTCATCTTCTTACATTCTCTCAGTCATCTTCTTACATTCTCTCAGTCATCTTCTTACATTCTCTCAGTCATCTTCTTACAAACTCTAAGTCATCTTCTTACATTCTCTCAGCCATCTTCTTACATTCTCTCAGTCATCTTCTTACATTCTCTCAGTCATTTTCTTATATTATTTCAGTCATCTTGTTACATTCTCTAAGTCATCTTCTTACAATATCTCAGTCATCTTCTTAAGTGCTTTCAGTCATCTTCTGACAATCTCTCAGTCATCTTCTTACAATCTCTCAGTCATCTTCTTACATTCTCTAAGTCATCTTCTTACATTCTCTCAGTCATCTTCTTACATTCTCTCAGTCATCTTCTTAAATGCTTTCAGTCATCTTCTTACAATCTCTCAGTCATCTTCTTACATTCTCTCAGTCATCTTCTTAAATGCTTTCAGTCATCTTCTTATATTATTTCAGTCATCTTGTTACATTCTCTAAGTCATCTTCTTACAATATCTCAGTGATCTTCTTAAATGCTTTCAGTCATCTTCTTACAATCTCTCAGTCATCTTCTTACAATCTCTTAGTCATCTTCTTACATTCTCTCAGTCATCTTCTTACATTCTCTCAGTCATCTTCTTATATTCTCTCAGTCATCTTCTTACATTCTCTCAGTCATCTTCTTACATTCTCTCAGTCATCTTCTTACAAACTCTAAGTCATCTTCTTACATTCTCTCAGTCATCTTCTTACAATCTCTCAGTCATCTTCTTACATTCTCTCAGTCATCTTCTTACATTCTCTCAGTCATCTTCTTACATTCTCTCAGTCATCTTCTTACAAACTCTAAGTCATCTTCTTACATTCTCTCAGTCATCTTCTTACATTCTCTCAGTCATCTTCTTACATTCTCTCAGTCATCTTCTTATATTATTTCAGTCATCTTGTTACATTCTCTAAGTCATCTTCTTACAATATCTCAGTCATCTTCTTAAGTGCTTTCAGTCATCGTCTTACAATCTCTCAGTCATCTTCTTACAATCTCTCAGTCATCTTCTTACATTCTCTAAGTCATCTTCTTACATTCTCTAAGTCATCTTCTTACATTCTCTCAGTCATCTTCTTACATTCTTTCAGTCATCTTCTTACATTCTCTCAGTCATCTTCTTACATTCTCTCAGTCATCTTCTTAAATGCTTTCAGTCATCTTCTTACAATCTCTCAGTCATCTTCTTACAATCTCTCAGTCATCTTCTTATATTCTCTCAGTCATCTTCTTACATTCTCTCAGTCATCTTCTTACAATCTCTCAGTCATCTTCTTACATTCTCTCAGTCATCTTCTTACATTCTCTCAGTCATCTTCTTACATTCTCTCAGTCATCTTCTTACAAACTCTAAGTCATCTTCTTACATTCTCTCAGCCATCTTCTTACATTCTCTCAGTCATCTTCTTACATTCTCTCAGTCATTTTCTTATATTATTTCAGTCATCTTGTTACATTCTCTAAGTCATCTTCTTACAATATCTCAGTCATCTTCTTAAGTGCTTTCAGTCATCTTCTGACAATCTCTCAGTCATCTTCTTACAATCTCTCAGTCATCTTCTTACATTCTCTAAGTCATCTTCTTACATTCTCTCAGTCATCTTCTTACATTCTCTCAGTCATCTTCTTAAATGCTTTCAGTCATCTTCTTACAATCTCTCAGTCATCTTCTTACATTCTCTCAGTCATCTTCTTAAATGCTTTCAGTCATCTTCTTATATTATTTCAGTCATCTTGTTACATTCTCTAAGTCATCTTCTTACAATATCTCAGTGATCTTCTTAAATGCTTTCAGTCATCTTCTTACAATCTCTCAGTCATCTTCTTACAATCTCTTAGTCATCTTCTTACATTCTCTCAGTCATCTTCTTACATTCTCTCAGTCATCTTCTTATATTCTCTCAGTCATCTTCTTACATTCTCTCAGTCATCTTCTTACATTCTCTCAGTCATCTTCTTACAAACTCTAAGTCATCTTCTTACATTCTCTCAGTCATCTTCTTACAATCTCTCAGTCATCTTCTTACATTCTCTCAGTCATCTTCTTACATTCTCTCAGTCATCTTCTTACATTCTCTCAGTCATCTTCTTACAAACTCTAAGTCATCTTCTTACATTCTCTCAGTCATCTTCTTACATTCTCTCAGTCATCTTCTTACATTCTCTCAGTCATCTTCTTATATTATTTCAGTCATCTTGTTACATTCTCTAAGTCATCTTCTTACAATATCTCAGTCATCTTCTTAAGTGCTTTCAGTCATCGTCTTACAATCTCTCAGTCATCTTCTTACAATCTCTCAGTCATCTTCTTACATTCTCTAAGTCATCTTCTTACATTCTCTAAGTCATCTTCTTACATTCTCTCAGTCATCTTCTTACATTCTTTCAGTCATCTTCTTACATTCTCTCAGTCATCTTCTTACATTCTCTCAGTCATCTTCTTAAATGCTTTCAGTCATCTTCTTACAATCTCTCAGTCATCTTCTTACAATCTCTCAGTCATCTTCTTATATTCTCTCAGTCATCTTCTTACATTCTCTCAGTCATCTTCTTACATTCTCTCAGTCATCTTCTTACAAACTCTAAGTCATCTTCTTACATTCTCTCAGTCATCTTCTTACATTCTCTCAGCCATCTTCTTACATTCTCTCAGTCATCTTCTTATATTATTTCAGTCATCTTGTTACATTCTCTAAGTCATCTTCTTACAATATCTCAGTCATCTTCTTAAATGCTTTCAGTCATCTTCTTACAATCTCTCAGTCATCTTCTTACAATCTCTTAGTCATCTTCTTACATTCTCTCAGTCATCTTCTTACATTCTCTCAGTCATCTTCTTACATTCTCTCAGTCATCTTTTTACATTCGTTCAGTCATCTTCTTACATTCTCTCAGTCATCTTCTTAAATGCTTTTAGTCATCTTCTTACAATCTCTCAGTCATCTTCTTACAATCTCTCAGTCATCTTCTTACATTCTCTCAGTCATCTTCTTACATTCTCTCAGTCATCTTCTTACATTCTCTCAGTCATCTTCTTACAAACTCTAAGTCATCTTCTTACATTCTCTCAGTCATCTTCTTACATTCTCTCAGTCATCTTCTTACATTCTCTCAGTCATCTTCTTATATTATTTCAGTCATCTTGTTACATTCTCTAAGTCATCTTCTTACAATATCTCAGTCATCTTCTTAAGTGCTTTCAGTCATCTTCTTACAATCTCTCAGTCATCTTCTTACAATCTCTCAGTCATCTTCTTACATTCTCTAAGTCATCTCCTTACATTCTCTCAGTCATCTTCTTACATTCTCTCAGTCATCTTCTTACATTCTTTCAGTCATCTTCTTACATTCTCTCAGTCATCTTCTTACATTCTCTCAGTCATCCTCTTAAATGCTTTCAGTCATCTTCTTACAATCTCTCAGTCATCTTCTTACAATCTCTCAGTCATCTTCTTATATTCTCTCAGTCATCTTCTTACATTCTCTCAGTCATCTTCTTACATTCTCTCAGTCATCTTCTTACAAACTCTAAGTCATCTTCTTACATTCTCTCAGTCATCTTCTTACATTCTCTCAGCCATCTTCTTACATTCTCTCAGTCATCTTCTTATATTATTTCAGTCATCTTGTTACATTCTCTAAGTCATCTTCTTACAATATCTCAGTCATCTTCTTAAATGCTTTCAGTCATCTTCTTACAATCTCTCAGTCATCTTCTTACAATCTCTTAGTCATCTTCTTACATTCTCTCAGTCATCTTCTTACATTCTCTCAGCCATCTTAACCTGCGATATATGTGGGCGGGGGTCTCTCCAAAAAAAGGAGAAATTTAGCACCATAGTTATATAACATATAACCAGGGAGCAATCTAGCACCATAGTTATATAACATATAACCAGTGAGCTATTTGCACTATAATCATATAACATTTAGCCAGAGAGCAATTTGCAGTAGTTATATAAGTTAACCAAGTAAAAAATGGATTAAAATCAATATTTTAAAAAGTTAGTTTTAAAATAGAAATAGCGTCACATTTTCATTTTGTTTTCGTAATAGACGTCTGAAAAAAGATTAGCATTAGACGTATCGATTCCGCCACAAAAATTAAATCAACTCCCCTTTGTTACATGTGGCTGGGAAAGAATTCATTAGCTTTTTTTCGTAACCTCTTGCTATACTGGATTAAAGAAACATAACTGGAGTTACTCGTTGTAAACAATCTTGGAGTTGTGACCCTTTTTAACGAGCGCGTTTTTGGATTGATTTGATTAGCATTCATTTTTTTCCCTTCTTTCTTCTCTGTTCCTCTACAGAAAAACAAAACACAAAAACATTCTGATTTGTATGGTCCATGCCCATCTTTTCCAAAGATTTCCCCTACCCCTCAAACTAGAGCAGATCAGGGCCGCCGCGAGGGTTGTGGCCGCCTGCGTGCGAAATAAACAAATTCCGCCCCCCCTTTTTTTTTCTCTAAGAAATAATTCCATTAACACTGAGCTGGACAGTGTTCCAAAAGTGGCCTTTGATTTTAATCCATTTTATTTGTAGACCATTCCATTTTTTTCCCTTGCTTATTCGCACCGCTGTTGCATCCCTGAAGTACAACTATGAACCAAGCACCAAGGAACAATTTTGGATATACGTGCCTACAGAAGTCTGACATCTTGGGTCTCACCGTCTATATGATGGACATTTAAAACTAATCTTGTTCTGACTACTGGCTTATGCTCCTGCAACGATTATAATTGATGAGCTGCGGCGGGTATATTAATATGAACAGCGTAAATGATCATGATCTCTATACAATTTCTCGATAACTTTGATTGCTCAACAGTGATATATGGTCTGAACGTGGATAGGTTAACTTGATGGTATTGTAGATTACAGTATGATAATAATAAAAAAAAGCTTGAAATACAAAAGCCATTGACAGTGGAACTTCTTCAATGTTCCGTAAATTTCCATAATAATTATCACGATTGTATTTTGGCGAAATGTGCATTGTATCAACAATCCTCTGACATACACGGATTCAGAGTTGCCTACAAATGTATCCAACTCAGCGCTGAATATTTTACTTGAGTTTAATACAAAGTAAATAATCCAAAGTACAAGTCACTTAAACAATGACTTAAAATAAAACATAGTAAGGCAGTGTTTCTCACATTCCCTGGTGGCGACTCCCTAGATAACAACATTTTCATTCGAGCCCCCTTTTAGAAGCTGTAGCGATGTAGGCTCACACAATGAAGTCCGTGTGTTTTTTTTTTTGTTTTTTTTTTAGAATGTAGTACAAACAAAAAAGAAACTTAGTCGCCACTTTTGAGGTTTTATTTTTCATTTAACCTTCTTGAAGTGAACACTGTCTATAGAAATGATAGAAACCAAATTAACGGCATGAAATTTTACTAAAAAGTTGTTTTTTCAGAAAGTATGTTGCTTATAGTGATACTAAAGTATAGTAAAAGGTTCTTCCTCGAGGTACAATTGAAGATCAGGTTTCCGCTCAAGTCGGCGAGGGGTCTGAACATTTTTTTCGCCGCCCCCCCCCCCCTTGTTGTTGATCGGTGTTGGCTTGTAGCTCAAGACAGCTAGTACAACTGAACCGATGTAGGCGTTTTACATTTATTATTAACTAAACTTTAAATAACTTGAACAAGTTCTTAGTGAACAAAAACTCAATATAACTGTTAGGCCTATTATTTACGATTTAATTTGAGATAAGATATAGATCTAATAGTAATGAAACAAACAGATATTTAAACCAAATCTAGCTCAGAACAAAAAACAAAGTCTGTACTCTTTCAGGTCTTAAGATCGTCTCACATTTACACTAAGTACGCTAATTGTATCGTCGTCACTGCATAACCACCAATCAATAGCTTCACCTATTCTTACCGTCGCCTAGGAAACACACACTCCGTAACACTCCACCTTTTGGTCAGTACGTTGCGCCCTCCCCAGTCCATATGAGAGGAATTAGCGCCCCCTTCCCTCCAGTGAAAATGATTTTAAAATTGACTTTTTTACGGTAATAGATCTACTTACAGTGCGGGCTATTCGACTCAAGCAAATGGTACAAACAATCTGCGGATATTCAAGGCCAGAAATGAGTAGGCACCTATGGAAAAACCCGTGGAAATTCCTCGTACACTGCTCTATTTTTTTGTTCTAGTTTTCGAAATAATTTCTTATGTAAGACTATCTTTTATATTTTCAAAGGATAATGGCATAATCATAATTTATATAAAATATTTAAGTATTTTTTTCATTTAACAAATTCAAAAAAAAAAGGAACCTTGGAATAATGATTTGGCCGCCCTCTAAAGTCGGCCGCCTGCGTGCAATGCACACATTGCACAATAGGTAGCGGCGGCCCTGCTGCAGATATATCTTGTTGGCCTTTTTACAGAGCTTATATCAACTCACTCTGTCTGTCCGTCTGGTCAAAAGTGTGTACACGTTATTTCTTCTACAACATTTCTCGGATCAAGCTGAAACTTCGCACAATTATTCATGAATGTAGACAAAACATGAATCAATAAACAAAAAGGAATCAATCTGACAATTAAATACTGGCAATTCATACTTTTGTTTAATACTCACTCCCCATTGATCTCATACAGGCAACATGCTACACCACTTTTAAGAAGAACATTAAGACCTACTTGTTTAAAACTTTTTTAGATTAGTTTATAATTTCCTTTGTCGTGTTTGTGTTTGTAATGTTGTTACAGCGCCTTGAGCCTACATTTTGTTTGTTAACAGCGCTTTATAAATACAATTATTATTATTATTATTAATAATAGCAACGAGGGAAAGTAATACGTTAGTATGCACAAATATGGCTAAATTTGTTGGGTTTGTTAAAGCTATTTCTACCTCCCCATTCTCCGATCACTTTGATACTTAAAAGATAATTTATTACATCTAACAAAAACATGAACCAATAAATAATAATACTCAATTAGTCTATTACTTACTGGTTTCATATCAAATAAGGGACATTACTTACACATTATAGGTAGATTTAGTTTTTAAGGACGGAGCTCTTCCCCTTTAGATGGGGGAGGAGAGGGAGAACTGTAAAATCCCCCCGTGCCCCCACTTGAGGGGGGCCCAAATGAGTCAGTTTTACAATAAGTATTCAACATTACGCAAAATGCAGGGGCCCCCAAAGAGGTCCAGTCCCTCCCGGGCCCCCAAATGATGAAAAATTCCTAGCTACGCCCCTGAATATTTTTTACTATTATTCTATTTTGCATTATTGATCATCAGTAATTTTAAATCCAGCGTTTCTCAAACTTTGGGTCTTCCCCCGTGGGTGGGGATGGCGAGTACCTTGAATTGGGGGATGGGGAGACACAGCTTCCTCACAAAAAGGGGGTGTCATAGAGTGTGTGTGTGTGTGTGTTTCCTGGTGGCGGTAAGAAGAGCTTAAGCGATTGGTGTTTAGGCATTGAGGATGATGAATTTAGCGTAATACAAATATGAAGCAGCAGACAATCTTGAGACATGAAAGAGTAAAGACGTTTTGTGGTGACCTAGATTTTCTTTAAATATCAATATATTTCATTAATATTACATCTCTATCTCAAGTTAAATATGTGAATATTGTAATAACAGTTAGGCTATATTGAGTTGCTCACATAAGAACTTTATTTTAAAGTGTATTAAGTTTATATATTATTATAAGGCTTGCCTTCGAGTCCCAAGATTAGTGACGAATGCAATTTTTCCCATGGCTGCGCAGTCCCAGCTGTGACCTACATATTTTGCCACATCCAGGGCAAGCATAACCACTGTCCGCAGGTGGTCGATTTAGTTTTTCTTTTCGCGTCTGCGTTTGTCCTCGGCAGCGGATTTTCTTTTGGTCTCAAATGTGTATCCCGCGGCCTTCGGGAGTGAACTCCAACTGACTTGTTCTGAGGCCGCATGAAACCAGGTGCTCTCTTCTATGTCAGCTAAGCAAAGTTGACGCCTAAGCTGGTCTTTAAAGCTTTTCTGTGGGGCGCCTCTGTTACGTCGACCACCTTTTAGCTCACCAAAAAAAAAAAAGACTGCCTTTGGCATACGTTCGTCTCCAATACGGGATACGTGCCCTGCCCAGCGTAACTGTCGGACCATAAGAAGTCCCTCTATACTATCCTTACCGGTAAAAATATAAAACGCCTTTATTGGTTCAATTGTACTAGCTGTTTGTAAGCGACAAACCAACGACCAACTAACAAGGAGAGGGGGCGTCAAACAAAAATGTTTTATTTTCAGTGTAACTTATCTGAATATTAGTATAATTACATGTTTAAAAATTAAAGTATATTAAGTAGGAGATGTCATTGTATCTTCTAATAAGACCTTGTCAACTGAAGTCTGCTTTTTGCGAGGTGCGTATGCACAATATGGGTCAAAACGTTTTGAAGAAAACATTTTAAAACATCTCCGCTATTGAGATTCTTCTGCATTTTTTTTGTCTCAGAATAGTCGAATTTCGTCCGTATATTACAATTTATTATATTATATGTGTTATAGTGACGACTTATGTGTGCACAAAAAATCCTCGATAGAGACGTCTTTACAGGAAGAATATTTCTTTAAAAAGATCACGCCCAATATAGAAGTACGAGCACAATATGTAGGCCTACCTAGAATGTCCCTTGCATAATTCTATAGGCTAGGTCTGCCTCTTTATTATCAGTGTCACAATCATCAATTGTGGATGTCAGATGTCAAGATCTATGAAGATGCTATGATAGATATCACGTTGAAGATTATCTTGATCTATATCACACTATCAATGATCGTGATTGATGAGGATCTTGAAATCTTATTTTAATAAGATGATCGTATAGAAGTAGCTAGATCTAGTTGATAATACGATCATTCAGAATGTTGCCAGTTGATAAGAGGATCATCTAGAAGTTGCCAATCGCTAAATCGATCTAAGTATGTTACTATATTCAATGAAGAAACTTCTCTTCGTCTAAAACAATTACTTTAATTCAGAACTTGAAAAAGCTATTCACAAA
Organism: Biomphalaria sudanica; assembly: GCA_036873155.1. Classification (NCBI taxonomy): domain Eukaryota; kingdom Metazoa; phylum Mollusca; class Gastropoda; family Planorbidae; genus Biomphalaria; species Biomphalaria sudanica. Next base: position 445,395 of record JAZGLO010001818.1, on the reverse strand, counting down.
TAATTACAATGGTTAAATGTACTTGAATAAAATAACAGATCTACACAATAATATAATTGAGTTCTAATACAAAACTCTAGTACATATTCTCACTAACACGTTCCATACAAGACTGACTAAAACTCTAGAACCTTTCGCCGGGTATAGCGTTGTCACGTGTCTAACGCGCCTCGTTGCAATGCCAACCAATAAATGCAGCTCAATGTACAAAAATTAATATTTCAAAACCAATCACATTTATTCTGACACATAGCCCTCTGCGTGATGGAATTTCCCGAGGTCTCTGACGAGCTAAATATAGATACTGTGTACGTGACAATTAGATTTAATATGGCCCTCGACTTTGTTTTTTATTATGGTGAATAGTGCGTTCTGAAAGAAAGCACATCGATATTAGTCTTTTTAAAAAATTCTCTCTTCTTACTAAGAGAAAAAGGTTAGAATACGCTTAGCGCCGAGTCACGCCCACAATTAAACCACTTGCCGACTTGAGCGAAAACCTGTCGCATCTTATCTTATCTTCTTATCTTATATAATACAGACGTTACTTCAAAAAAGAAGATGATTACGTCCTACGCGTCATGCATTTAGTCATGCATATTAACCAATGACTTAAATTCTGCCAAGTCACTGGTTTTTCTGGCTAGCTCAGGCAACCCATTCCATGCTCTAATAGCACTAGGGAAGAAGGAGTATTTGTACAAATTTGTCCTAGCATATGGGACGAGGAATGTGCCTTTATTTTTCTGTCTTTCAGAGTATTTTATTAAATTTTGTTTTTGTATTTGAAGATTATGGTTCAGTGTTTTATGTATAATTGCTACTTTACTTTTGAGTCTTCTGTCCTGAAGGCTTTCTAAATTTAGTGATTTTACTAATGGTGTTACCCTAGTCAAATGTGAATATTCGTTTGTTATGAATCTCACTGCTCTATTTTGTGTTTGTTCCAGTTTCTTAATGTTTTCTTGAGTTGAGGGGTCCCACACGGTGGATGCATATTCTATTATTGGCCTAACCAAGGTTAAATAACATTTTAGTTTTATGTTCTTATTTGATTTATAGAAATTTCTTTTAATAAACCCTAATGCTTTGTTGGATTTTTTTATAGTTTCATCAATATGTGGATTCCATGACAGTTTTTCATTTATTATAACACCTAGGTATTTTGAGTTTTTAGTCTGTGTTACTGGTTTGCCATGAATAAGATAAGTGGAATTAATTTGTTTTAGTTTTTTTGTTACTCTTAACAACTGACATTTTTCTGGGTGGAAAGACATGCTCCAATTTGATTCCCATTTCTGTAATTCATCTAATTCTCTTTGTAAAATATCTGTGTCTTGTTTTGTTTTTATTGTTCTATATATTATGCAATCGTCTGCAAATAATCTGACTTTTGTTCCTGAACTAATGCAATTTGGTAAATCATTTATGTAAATTAAAAATAGTAGTGGACCCAAGACTGTTCCTTGAGGTACACCTGAGTTTACTGTTATTGGTGTTGATTTAGAGCCATTTATTATTACAGTTTGTTCTCTCCCTATCAGAAAATCTTTAATCCACTGATGCAGTGGACCGTTAATGCCGAAATATTTTAATTTTTTAAGCAAACTATGGTGGTGAACTTTGTCAAAAGCCTTGGAAAAATCTAATAAGATAGCATCTATTTGTTCACTATTATCTAAACCTTTTGAAAAATCATCAATTCTATCTCCATTAAGACATTTTTACAACGCTTAAAATGTATGTAGGCAACATTATTTTGGACAAAGTATTGCCCATAGGCCTATTATATACTGCAAAGAATTTTTTAAAATTTGTTTTATGTAGAAATTCAAATGAAAGTGTTTTAGCTAATAAATTGCATTAAATCTTATAACTTAATTTTGCTATTACATAATTTCATAACATCGTACCGAGCCGAACCCGAACTTTAGACCTGACCGAACCGAACCGAACCCGAACTATAGTCGTCATCGAACCGAACCGAACTCGAACTTAAATCTGACTGAACCGAACCGAACCCTAACTTTAAAAGTTGGGTTCGATTCTCATCTCTAATTTTCTAATTGATTGTTTCACTTTGCTAGGCGAGATGCCTAAGTGTCACCTACTCCAAATTGTCCTCCCGAAGCCTTTCCCATATTTGGGCTTAACAGCATGGTAAGGGAGGTTAGCAAAGGCGTAGTGATGTGGGGGGGGGGGGGGCGGCACAATGCTCTGGGCTCCACCCTAAGCGGGGCAAGGCGCCACCTGCAGAGAGGCGCCAAAAAAAATTATTGTAGATAAATTAGTCAGGTAATACATTCTAAAGTTATTTGTATTATATAATTATTAATTTTTCCATTTATAAGCCTAAAGTTCTATTGATGTTCATGGAACATGGGAAGGGGCGCCAGTAATGCTTCTTGCCCCGGGCTCACGTTTTGCTCACTACGCTTCTGGTGGTTAGGATTCAGTTTTGCTTCTTCTAAGAGACTAGCTAAAAAAAGCTAACTAGTCCCAACCTACCCTAACCCTGCATCTCAAGATAAGTGGGGTGAAGCTACCAGGAGAAAGAGAATTGCAAGGACGCGGCCCATAACACACGTGTAAGAGGTGTTTATTGTAACACTACTGGAATGAAGTTGGCCGCCCAATGCCGCTAATACATTCGCCTAGTGTGTTACCACTTCAAGTAATATTGAACTAGCACAGATAGATGGGAAGTGCGGTGACCGAGTGGCTATGCGCACAACTTCTGAACAGGGGGACTAGGTCCACTCAGCTCTAATGGGTACCTTTCATTAGTTGGAGAAAAAAGTAAAGGCGGTTGTTCGTTTGTGCTGGCCATGTGTCACTCTCGTTAACCGTGGGTCACAGATACAGTTGACCTTTACATCATCTGCCCAAGGTCTGAAAGGGGAACTTTACTTTACTTTTACAGATATATGTGGGGAGGGGGGGGTGGCGGCCTAGTGAAAAGCGCTTGGCTTCCGAGCCGAGTGATCACGGTTTTAAATCTTGGTAAATACTTAGATTTTGAATTTCGGGAATTTAAGGACGCTCTTGAGTCCACCCAACTCTTATGGGAACGTAACTTTGGATGGGAAAAGTAAAGGTGGCTGATCAATGTGCTGGCCACATGACACCCTCGTAAAGCGTCGGTGAAAAAAAAAACACAAGACATTAACATCATCTGCCTTATGAATTCCAAGGTATAAAGGTGGTACCTTACTACTGCTACTACTACATATGTATATGAGTGTACGTGATTCAATTGTATGTCAACATAGAGATTGTCTATCCATAATACAGGATCAAATGACCCTAGAAACGCAATCCTTCATCGCACAGCCCCAGGCAGACAAAACAAAAGGTGGGAGGACGACATGAGACACTTCACTATGGGCCCTCCCCCATTCCTCACGAGACACTTCACTATGGGCCCACCTCACGAGACACTTCACTATGGGCCCTCCTCACGAGACACTTCGCTATGGGCCCTCCTCACGAGACACTTCACTATGGGCCCTCCCCTATTCCTCACGAGACACTTCACTATGGGCCCACCTCACGAGACACTTCACTATAAGCCCACCTCACGAGACACTTCACTATGGGCCCTCCTCACGAGACACTTCGCTATGGGCCCTCCTCACGAGACACTTCACTATGGGCCCATCCCCCATTCTTCACGAGACACTTCACTATGGGCCTATCCCCCATTCTTCACGAGACACTTCACTATGGGCCCTCCTCATGAGACACTTCACTATGGGCCCTCCTCACGAGACACTTCACTATGGGCCCTACCCTACTACTTCTTATCCACCTCCCTCCTACTTCATAAATCTCTATTTTTTTTAAATTATCTATGACTGTTTATCTACATGTCAAAAGTATGTCTAAACATATCAGCTTCCCCCCTCCTCCCTTAATGTATTTTTTTTTTATTTTCTTTTTCGGTCACGGCAAACATAAAATTAATTCCGGAAATCCGTAAGTTTGTTTCAGTTCAATGAAATGTGAAATCATAAACAAGGGAGGTAACAAAAAGATATTTTTAAAAAAAAATCATTTTTTTTTTTTATAATCCTATATATCTAATTGACATGGATGGCTTTGTTATCTTCCGACACTATCTAAACTATAAATTATAGTGTAAACACAGAACATTTATTTCTAGCCTTGATTTTAATTTTTGTTTTAAATAATAGTCAGTAATATATGTTAATAATAAATACCACTTTTATGACATATTTGATCTCGTTTTAATAATAAATAAACAAATAATTATGTGGTCAAAGAGTATAGATAGGCAATAGAAGAATACACAACAAGCAATATTTTCGTTGGTCATAGGCGACCCAAAGATTGAGAACTCCTGCAGTAGACGAAGTGAATTGGTTTGCCCAAAATGAAACATACAAAAAAAATTAAGACCAAAAAAAAAACAACTTTCTGTATCTATATCTACATAAGCAACAAAGTTAAATTCATACAGCACCATTCCCGTACTTTTTAATTAGCGTTCCGTAAGCTTCTTAAACCTATTCGTACAGTTGTCGTAAACCGATATTTCAGCACAGTGCAAGCGCCAATAACACGAATGTGCTTCATGGACGATTCATGATTACCAAACCAGAAATAACGTTTCGAATTTCACCAGAAGGGAAGAAACAATGGTCTTCTAGTCAACGTAAGTCTAACAAGTAGACCCAAACATTCGGGGATAAACCGTAAATCATAGTAGAGACCTAGAACTAGGCTAGTAGATAGAGTTCTGCTATGTTTGACATTTAATCAATGTTTCGCAGTTGTTGTTTTTTTTTTCTAAGTATCAATATTTCTTGTCCTGTGCAAGGTCCTGTCAATGTTTAGTGGGCGTTGACGTAGTAGTGTAATATTACCCATGAGACCTGTGACTATTAGTATGTCGCGGATGTCGTAGAATGCTGGGTTCGTGCTTCCTGGAGTCACGCTTGACCGTGGTAGACAAAATATAAAGTTTATTTGATAACCATAATAATACCGCACTTCTTGGTAGTAACATGATCCAATAAGAAACAAGGTCACATCCGCATAACAGCGGGTATCAAATATATCCAACATATCAAATTCTCCAAAATAGACTTCAAATAACGTCCGGGTTAACAGCGGGTAACAAATACTTTAATAATAATAGTATAGAATAATAACTACTAAAAATACATGTCTCGAGTGACCACTGGCTTCGACTGCCCAAAAGATACTTCTTAACTCAAAATTACTACTTGACTCTCTAAGTCACTACTGTCCAGCCCTGGACCAAAGGATACTACTTGACTGACTAAAAGTCAATTTAGTCATCCTTACTTCCTGTTTCTAAATCAGGAGTTTCGCGTGTCTTTTTCACCTACTTAACCCGAGGTGAACAGTTAACAGGCAATGTCAACTGAGACTGTGACAGGCCCCCGCCAATCGGAGGCCCTGTTGTGTGTATGTACCAGTGTCGGGTATTATTACTATATACCATTGATGCCCAAACTAAGGTCTGCGGGTCATATCCGGCCCCCTCGGGACCATCTGCACTTAAGATTAATTTCCAATGAATTCAACTGTCTGATACGTGATGATACGACCCGCTTGTGGCGAAATACACAGGCCCGGGACAGGCCGTCATGCTAAAAAAAAAAAGGTTGGTCACCAGTGCTATAAGCTATTTTGTGAAAACGTTCTTCCGTTCAATTTAATAATTCTTTTATTACCCCGATTTAATACTTGCACTCAGTTAAAGTGCTAGCATACAGTCAAACGTGTGGCGGTCGTAAACTAGCACAACATGCTTTGGGCGCAGTAATCGAGAGTGAGAGAAAAAAAACACCCATTCCCTGAGACATAAATATTCTCTCGGATGGTAACAGGAGACAGCCATATGTCACATGACTAATGCAAGAAGGACCCACCCCGGCCATATATCTCCCCTCCTCAATGCGCACAAAAAAAATGTCGCGCTGAACAGTAAACACAAAATAGAGCACTGTGGATCCTAGTGACTGCGCCTAATTAAGTTTGAGTTTAAAAATAAACAAGGAAAATAACATAAACATGTTTATTACATACTATGTGCATTGTATTCCTTTGGGGTATTGAATAACATTGAATATCTAAATAGTAATATCCATATTGAATATCACATTGTTCTAAGTTATTTGCTATTTGGTTACTAGTGCTAGTGTACTCTTGTTAACTAGTAGGGTTTCACAATCATGGGAGTTAACTTTGCGTAAAAATTGTTTTTTTTTTCCCATTGTAAGACATATAGATGTGGCATCATTTGTGTCTTTTTTTTTTTTATGAGCATTAAAATAAATTTATCATGAAGAATCCTTAATTACGTGGCTGATAAGGAGTTTTGTCGAATTATATGTACTGTTATAGATTTTTTTACAGTTTTTTTTTCAAGTTTGTAACTTCACTTTTATCATTGTAGGATCCTTTTGCAAGTTATAAGCATTAATGCTTAATGCTATTCCATAGTGTTCTAGATTTACCTTTACATAAGCTATAGCTTATAGAACCACAGAAAGGTTACATGGATATGTTCAATCATTTTTTTTTTACATTTTTTTTTAAAGAAAAAATAAAGGAAAATGCAAAACAATGTTGGATTTATATCTCAAATAGCTTTGGGTCTCATCAAGTGTAAATCCGGCCCTGATTACATAATAGACATTAAAAAGCAATAGTTTAACATTCATTGATGGATTCAGAATTTCACAACTTATCACTTGATGTTAGATCAGATTATAGACATCCCAAATGATGTAATTGGAAGGAATCTAAAAAGAAAAATGGCACAAGGAGACAAGGCCTGTACCATGCTGCAAGAAGGCCTAGACTGGGAAAAGGATCTACATCATTCCGTCGGACTGAGGAGCAGCTTGGAGGATGTTGGGACGAATGGTGGACCAAGTCACTTACTAGAGGACTAAGTTAGTAACCAGCGGATCTTGCAATTACCAAGCGTGATAAGTAGCTGGTGACTATACCGTAATACAACAAACAAATTCGAATAGTAGGACGCTGTTAGGGTAAGTTCTTTAATATCTCTGAGAAAATGTGTTCTACAATTGTCCATTATATAAAAGAAAACATTTACAAATTTGTAGTAAAGACCTAGGTAAAAAAAAAAATTTTTAAATAAAGTTGACGTAATTATAGGTCAGTGCTATTTCATTCAAAAATATTAAAGACAAAGAGTACACAAAAATACATTTAAAACAAACTTAAAATAAACTTAAAATAAACTTAAAATAAACTTAAAATAAACTTAAAATAAACTTAAAATAAACTTAAAATAAACTTAAAATAAACTAAATTTCTATGTTTTCCTTTAGAACAAAAAATACCACAAAATTTATTTATTTAACTACGAAAATATATTTTTTAAAAATAATAGTTATTTTTATTTATATTTTATATCCTATGATTATATAGTCTTACTGAAGAATTGTCTACATATGTGTACAATTTGAACAGAAAATAACACTTAAAGAGTCATACTGTCATTGACAGTGAACAAGTAATTTACGAACAAAAAATAATCATTTCCTACTTGATGCGTAACTAATATGGCAGATTAAATACTTTTTTTTTTCATTGAACTATAACAAGAAAAAAAAATGCACATGTGATGTTGAAGACATGACAATTGCGTTATTAATGCGACGTCCTAATAGACTCGGCTAAGCAAATATTCTATAAATGTAAAATTTTAGTCTGACATCGGCTCGCTTAGGATTGTTCGAATTTTAAACCCAAAATAAAGGTCTATTTTTTTCTTCTTCCTTATTCAACCAACAAAAAACATTTCAAACATTTGAGACTCTCTGCCCCTTTGAATGAAGGGATTGTAAGCCAATAGTACATAGAAATTGGGGTCGCGGTGGCGCTTGGTTTCCGAACCTGTTGTCCTGTGTTCGAATCTCGGTATATTGAACTTCAGGATTGTTAGGGTGCTCCTGAATACGCCTGACTTTAGTTGGGGGAAAGTAAAACGCGGTTGGTCGTTTCGCTGGCCACATGACAGCGTGCTCGTTAACGGTTGGCCAAAGAATCAGATGACCATAACATCATCTGCCTTATAGACCGCATTGTCTGAAAGGGAAACTTTTAGTAGTATCACTGAAACAGATGTCTATGCAATAGTTTGACTCGTGTTAGAAAAAGAAATTTTGAAAAATAATTTTGAAAACATTTGACCTTTTTGCGAATTTAAATGTTTTATTAATTAATAAGTTCGAGTCTATTACACAATATTTAAATAAAATGCATTGCTGTCATCTTCTACAATAGATACCAACTAGTCAATTTCTGGAGCTCGAGATAGACGAAAAAATAACATCATACATTGATATTCATTTTTAAATACATATACCGAAAACAAAAATAAAAATTACTTAAATAGTGACACATTATTAATACGACAGATACACCAGTATTGAGTTTTAACGTATATTTTAATTAAAAGAGAAAGTAACACACGAATCTTAATGGACTATTTTATAATTAGTATTCTTTCAAGCTTGTTTGAGTCACCTAATTCTTAAACATCTTAATCGTCTTACAGTACTCTAACATCTTTGCACAGATTTCGTGTTTTAAATGTTGACGGAATCCAAAAAAAAAAAGACTGATATCCTCAGACTAAAAAAAAAATGGTGGTTCTTTTTTAGCCGCGACATCGCCTCAAGAGATTAATTTAAACTAAATGAATCGACGCCATAACGGGGTTGCCTTGTATTATAGCCGAGGCTTTACTGACCAAATTTGAATAAAATCTAAAAGCCGAGGTCACATTGACCAATAAATGATCAAGTAAAGAAGACTGGTCAAAAGTTTGATAAAGTTCAGAAACTACTCTACTAATCAAGTTTTTAAAAAAATGGCCTAGAAACCAAAGCTTTAATAATAAATTTATAATGAGGTCTAGAAACGAGACATTAATTCATGACCAACATTCGATAAAAACTAAAATCGAAGTTTTAAATTTATTTAAATAAAAAAATAAATACTATATATCCAGATTATGCCATATTCTTTGCTGTGTACTGTGGAATATTCTAAATAAACACGTTGGCATGTACATATGTTAAATACATTTGATTTAAGAAAGCTCATACACATTTTGAATAAAATTACTTCAGGAAACTTGAAAACTAAATGTTTACTTACTTCGTAACATTTCTTCGTTTGTTTTCCAATTTGATATTTGTCAGCACAAAGTAATTTTCCCTGCAGGTTTTTTTTTTTTTGTTTCGCTTCTTTTCTTAATTAAACATTATTTTGACTGTTTTTAGCTGTTAGCCATTTTCTTTTCTCTGTACGGGCAAGAGAAACAACAAAAAAATGTTGGGAAAAAGGGGACGGGGGGGGATTGGTTTGGAAGGGGGGTACCAAAAGTTGTAATTGGTAGAAAAAAAAAATCTTTCCATTGAGAGCGTGTCGTTGGGGCGTTGCAACGAGCACTTTGATTGGTTCAAGCGCATATCACGTGGTACAACTGGGGGTGGGGGAGTGGGTGTGTCTGGGTTGGCAATAATAGGAGGACGCGGAGCTGTTTACTTGAATTTGGTTGACGGCGACATTGGGAGATACAACAGAGAGAGAGAGAGAGAGAGAGAGAGAAAGAAAAGAAAAGAAGAGAGACAAAGTGTAAAGAGATAAATTAGAGAGAAAGTCTGGACAGAAAGACGGAAGGAATGCAATGAGCGTAATGAAATACATTTTATAATTGTTTCTATTGTAATAAATGGATTGAACTAGTTAGTAGAGTAGTGATGTTTATAGCAGTGATTGGAAGAGTACAGAGAGAGAGAGAGAGATGGATATAGATATAGATAGATGTAGGCCTTTTTATGCATTTATGCAATCTGTTCTATACCACAAAAATGGAGGTAAAGGTGTCAAATATAAAAATTTTAAAAAGTTCATGATGAGCACATAGTACACATTTATATCGGTATAAGGCGCAATTTATTTAGGTAAGTAATTGGAGATTTATGGCTGAAAACTATACATAACTCGCTACTTTGGTGTCTCAGTTATTGATAAATAGCGTATATTTTAAAGCGTATAATAATGTTTGTGCACACTTTAGCACTGTAAAATTAACTTTCTGAGCTATTTCGCATTACAGTACTTCTCAATCAACGCATCAATCAACGCATCAATCAACGCATCAATCAACGCATCAATCAACTTCTCAAACAACTTCTCAATCAACTCATCAATCAGCTTTTCAATCAACTCTTCAATCAACTTCTCAATCAACTCATCAATCAACTTCTTAATCAACTCATCAATCAGCTTCTCATCAATCAACTCATCAATCAAATTCTTAATCAACTCATCAATCAACTCATCAATCAACTTCTCAATCAACTCATCAATCCACTTCTCAATCAACTCATCAATCAACTTCTCAATCAACTCATCAATCAACTTCTCAATCAACTCATCAATCCACTTCTCAATCAACTCAAAACCAATACACGTAATCGTCTTTCCATTTCCATTTTAATTGAAACATTCCTCAAGCTCAGAGGCTGTCAAAACTGTGCATGGCATTGTCATATAAACAAGAAAATACTTTTTAACAATACAAGAATCGAGATGTAGCAGTACACACCGGCTACGCCCGTTAATTTGTTAGCTTACGCAGGCTTTATATTCTTTATTATGGTCGTTAATTTGTACAGAACACCCCCTTCTTTTTTGTATTTTAATAAACGGGCCATGTTTTAACGATCAACATACTTTTTTAGCCCGTGAATGAGTGTATCTCTTACAATGAAATTTTATGTCCATGTCTCTTTTTTCTTCTTCTTCTTCTTCTTCTTCTTCTCTCTCTCTCTCTCTCTCTCTCTCACTTTCGCTATCTGCAACCCACAATTTTTTAACATTTCTCCCATATAGACTTTTGACTTGATTTGGAAAGGCCCGCTTCATAATGCGCCTTCCGACACATACACGCTCTAATATTTTGAGCCGTTTGATTTTAGTAGCACTTCTACATATCTTCCTCTCTCCCGTCAACATAAAAAGTGAGTCTTTCGTGCACATTCCTGTTACCATTTCTTCAATTCTGTTGGTATTTCGTTCTCTAAATAAAAATAAATATCAATTTGGTTCTATTCATTGTAATCGTTTATCTGACCACTTTTGCATGTAGCGAAATGACAATTGATCTAGACCAGCGGTTCTTAACCTTTTAAGCTCGGCGACCCCTTTTTATACCCCCCCCCCCACTATTTCGCGACCCCCACCCACCCACATTTACACAGCAATAGAAGAATTGACAAAAACAATCCATTTATCGATGGTCTTAGGCGACCCCTGGCAAATCGTCAATCGACCCCCAAGGGGGTCGCGATCCACAGGTTGAGAACCCCGTCAATGCTATCAGGATTAGTTGTTTGCTTTTATTTTGATAGTGATACAAAGTAACATTATTTGTTCTCTCTCTTTCTCTCTCTCTCGCTCTTTCTTTCTCCCTCTGGAAAACAAAAAAACAAAAAAAAGACTAGACCTATCTCATTAATGCTATAAGGATTGGTTTTGAGGTCTATTTAGACCGCGTCTAAAAGGGAAGTGGAAATGGCGTAGGGCAAATTCAAAGTAAAAATAAGTAGACTTAGGGGTCGTTCGTAAATGACGTCACGCTCTAGTGGGGGGGGGGGGGTGAAGGGGGGTTGAGAAAATGTGACACTTTGTGACAAGGGGGAAGCGGGCGGGGTAGCGATTTAGTGACGTCACAAATTTAAAATTCAGAAAAAAAAACACAAATAAAATTATTTTTTTTTAATCTTCAAAAATCTTCTAAAAAAATAATAACATTTTTTAGGTACTCATTTCAACATGAACTTCTCAGGTAGTTTTATTCTCAAATAAAAAGCATTGAAAATAGAGAGATTGTTCAGTCTTGTTTGAGGAGTTCAACTGAAAACATTATGTTGGCACTGCCGACTGAGAGTTTCACGTTGTTCTTCTCAAAAATACTAAATCTTAAATTGCCGGAAAATAACGACGTCAACGTGTTTTTTGAAAATTCAAATCTCTAACCGGATAACAACATCAAATGGAGAAAAAAGTTCAATTCAATTTATTTACCGAAAGATCAGCTTTGACGTGACGCAGGGGGGGAGGAGGGGGGGGGGGGTCTGAGAATTTGTGATACTTTGTGACAAGGGGGCAGGGGGGGTTAGAAAAGGTCATTTTTTGAGTGACGTCGTTTACGAACGACCGCTTAGGGGAAAAGAATTGGTTTAAAAAATACGGATTTAAAAAAAAAGCTTTAAATATATATAGACTGTGGCCTTTTGGGGAAATACCGAAAATAAAATGCAGTTTTTCCCGAATAGCAGACGTCAGGCTGCGAACTCGTCAAATCGGGTTCTTAGCAAGCGTCTAAGACGTAAGGGCAACCTGTGTACGAAATTTCATGCGGATACGTGCGACAGTTTAAGGCAGCGGTTCTCAAACGTTTAAGCTCGGCGTCCCCTTTTTATATTCCCCCACTCTGCCGCGACCCCCTCCCCCCCCCAAAAAAAAAAACACAAACACACATACAGCAATAGAAGAGTAGACAATACCAATCCATATTTTCGATGGTCTTAGGCGACCCGTGGCAGATCGTCAATCGACCCCCCAAAGGGCTCTCGACCCACAGGTTGAGAACCCCTGGTTTAAGGGATCTCGTGATCAACCAGTGAGGGATATATGGTAACTATATTGTAGACTGGAAGTACACACCGGCTACGCCCGTTGATTTGTTCCCAGCTTTGTATTAATAATTATGTCCGGAACAGTCCCATCTTTGCTGTTTTCTTTCTTTTTTGTAATGTTACATTTATATGTGTATTTATGTTTATGTATGTTGTGTGTGTGTTTGTTTGTTTTCATGTAGTCTCCCTTGTTCTACTGTTCAGTATGTTCACGTGTTCACGGTTTACTCTTAAGTGTGTCAGTAGTGTGTATTCACTGTGTATTAGTCTCTGCTGGTTGGTCTCTCCTTGTTTCACGTTAATAAAAAATGGAGTGTAACTTTTAAACATCAATATTGTTAGTGTATTGTGATAATATAACATTTAATAGTAATGAAAGGGCCACATTTTAACGATCAACTTCACATTTTCCTTATAGGTTCATCCAAGTCATTTATTAAGAATAACATTATATCGTGAAAATTTATTTTTTTTTTAATTTCTAGATCTAGATCAAGGTCAATCAATTACTGGGTAATTAAATTAATGTATTTTAAAAAGCCTTTTTTAAAAAATAAAGCTATATGTATCAAGATCTTTATTATGGGAATTTCCAAAAGAAAAATGATACATATGTTCCCCAAGTTAAGGTTATCATGGTTAGGTGGAGGCGATTTGCATCTATAATATATTTGGTTTTCAATGTAATTAAAAAATAGTGTTTATTTATGGTGTATGTTATTAAGAATGTATAAAAAAGAATGCTTACTTTTTCATTACAATTCCGGAATGTAGACTCTATTGAGCTGTGAATAAGTTGGGTGGTTTGCGATTTCGCAGCTGTGTCAAAGTAAAATTTTTTTTTTTTTAAGGAGCTAATTGTCATCCTTATTTTTAATAAACTGTTTCTTTTGGCGTTACGTCGATATTTTTCTGCTCAACCTCTATCCCCCCTCCTTTTCGGTAGCACTGTCGGTTAGTGTCAAAACATCAATGGAGAGACCAGTTGAAGTGCCGTCAAAAGTCCATGCCGACCAGCATAATGATTAGCCCCTGACAACAACCTCAAAGACATCAAAGGCAAGTTGAACTCGAAGCCGCTGGTACATACCAGACGACACAGCCTTCAGTTCTGCTGATGGTATTAAGTTCACTGTATAGTGTAAAGTTTGTGATACTTTGGTTGAATTTCAAACACCATTTATTGTCCAAACAAAACAAAAAATTAGTACAACCATTTGGGTTCGGGTGTCAAACTACTCCCCCCCCCCCTTTCCCATTTTTTTTCTTTTTTAAAAAGTAGATTGCTTTACAAATTAAAAATGTTGCGATCCGACCGACCCGTTTGGTGCCGGCCCAATGGGCATTTGCCAGTCCGCCCCTGCTCAATATCAACAAGTCGTGTTGCACGACTAAGCTGTGACCATATTGTGTGGGATCGTATCCCGCGTGGGTATTGCGACGTAATCCTCTTCATTCCCGCCTATTCAACCTGTTTTCTATTTCCAATGTTTAACTCTTTCTCTCCTAACCGACGATACAAACGTTGATTCCATCCGAATGTGGTAAATAATTACGGAGAGAAAGAGTTAAAAAGCTGTCTCCCTCTGGTCAAGGTACTAGGGCCTTATTATTATTATTATTATTATTATTATTATTATTATTATTATTATTAGTTTAGTGGCCCTCAAAGTGTATTGGAAGACAACTTGATGAACAGCTTGCTGTGACGTCTATATTTTACTTTCACGGGAGTCCTTGCATGTAGCCGCAAACCAGGTAGATCTAAAAATCTGATGACAATTTCAATAGCTTTAATCAAACAAGAACTGACGGGGGGTCCATCTTCGTCATCAGCTGCTTAACAATCGTCTAAGCCCAGGATAATAAAATCTGCACCCATACTAAGCGACTCCATGAGACACACAGAAGTGAGCTCTGTTGGAGATTTTCAAGGGCGTTAACTTCAACTTCAATGTTGGAACTAAAATTTAAGCTACCAACGTACAAACTTAGAAAGTTTAATTCTATAGTACCTGGTCGTGCGGTATGCTCTCGCTGGATTGCCGTTCTTTTCTCGATGGTCCCGGGTACATATCCTGCCCGCTGACATTCCCCGTCGTCCTGCGGGAGATTTGGGTTAGGACAAAGAATATCTTCAACTCTGAAGGAACATGCGAAACATGTCAAACATTTCATATAACTTTAGAAAATTAAAGCATTGCGTATCAACAATTCAACTGTGCACACCGGATACACCAAAAAACTTGCTAATTATAGTTTTACCGCCCTGTATGAAAATCTTTAAAGAATACCTAAGACATACTTAGCTGATTCCGTTGCTTTTATACCGTTATGGAAATGATTTCTACTGTCTCATATGCAAAAATTAATGCTTCGATTGCAACTCTTCAACTATATGGCCACATAGCAACGTCTTCAGGTTCTCTTAAATACCTTCCTTCAGGATACAGTACCAGGAAAAAGAAGAGGCAGACAGAGAAAAAAGTCCCTATTTCAAACTTTGCGATCTATAGGGCAGATGATGTAAAGGTTACCTGTTTCTGGGGGGGGGGGGGGGGTCTTCTTTTTTTTATGGAGGAATCATAGTTTGTGAACAAAATTAGTGAACAAAAATATCTATATAATATAAACTACGTATTGATATGTGAACCCATTTGTATATTATATTGCCCCACATTCTAATCTCAAATTTTATGATTAGTAAATATAAAACGAAAAAGGAAAACGGTGGGGGGAGGGACGATACATGCCATCTCCTTTACCTCATCGGATACAACAATATTTTTTCTTTTTGTATTATAGCTAAGGAATTACAAATTAAAAAAAAAATCTATCACTAATATAATTTATATATGCTATAAATTAAATTCTTATATTGAGTCGCCCCATCCCCTATACTTTAATGCCTAATGCAATCATTAGCAGGAATTATAAAAAAAGGGCGAGGAGTAATCGTTTTCACTCTACCGCCCCACTCCACTTTCCAGACGTTTTCACTCTACCGCCCCCCCTCCACTTTCCAAACGTTTTCACTCTACCGCCCCACTCCACTTTCCAAACGTTTTCACTCTACCGCCCCACTCCACTTTCCAGACGTTTTCACTCTACCGCCCCACTCCACTTTCCAGACGTTTTCACTCTACCGCCCCACTCCACTTTCCAGACGTTTTCACTCTACCGCCCCACTCCACTTTCCAGACGTTTTCACTCTACCGCCCCCCCTCCACTTTCCAGACGTTTTCACTCTACCGCCTCCCCCCTCCACTTTCCAGACGTTTTCACTCTACCGCCTCCCCCCTCCACTTTCCAGACGTTTTCACTCTACCGCCTCCCCCCTCCACTTTCCAGACGTTTTCACTCTACCGCCCCCCTCCACTTTCCAGACGTTTTCACTCTACCGCCCCCCTCCACTTTCCAGACGTTTTCACTCTACCGCCCCTTCCACTTTCCAGACCTTTTCCCTCTACCGCCCCCCCTCCACTTTCCAGACGTTTTCACTCTACCGCCCCCCCCCCCCACTCCACTTTCCAGACGTTTTCACTCTACCGCCCCCCCTCCACTTTCCAAACGTTTTCACTCTACCGCCCCCCCCCATCCACTTTCCAGACGTTTTCACTCTACCGCCCCCCCTCCACTTTCCAAACGTTTTCACTCTACCGCCCCCCCCATCCACTTTCCAGACGTTTTCACTCTACCGCCCCCCCTCCACTTTCCAGACGTTTTCACTCTACCACCCCCCCTCCACTTTCCAGACGTTTTCACTCTACCGCCCCACTCCACTTTCCAGACGAACACATGACGTTTTCAAACAGACTAGTCAAATAGGGCGACAGAGTTTATGTCATTGCAAATGAATTTATCATAATTATTTTAAGAAATACTTTGTTTTGGAAAATTTAGAATTCATTCGACATTTTTTTAGTATAAGTGTAACAATTGAGAGGAGTTTCTGACCCCAATAATTCTTTTCCTAGTCGCCTTTTTCCAAACTTTACTCAATCTGATAGTTTTCAAGTTAAATAAATTAGGGACCGTAACTCACAATGTATGCTCGAATCCTAAAATTGCAAAAATATTTAGAGTGGAATCTTATTTATCCACTTCATTTCTCCTCCCACTTTCGACATTTTTTGTTTAGAGCTTTCAAACTGTAACAAAACAAAGTTACAAACATGCCTATTGAACAAAATGTATTACTTACAAATAAGCTTTATTTTTTAAATATTATTTTTCGAAGAATTTTGTTTTCGGCGGCGATCCTCAAAGCCCAAATTTAAATCTGTCGGATATCTTGTCTTTTCAAGGTAAAGATCGATTGTGATTTGCAATGTAGTAAGGGTCTATACGTTCATATTAGAATATTTTTCAAGTCAAACATTTTTCAAAAGGTCCCTTTTTAATAGGATGAATAATGAGCTGGAGATGTCAGGAAAATACGTTCGCAGGGAAAAGAATTGCAAGAAAGCACACACACACACACACACACACACACACATACGTGTGTGTGTGTGTGTGTGTGTGTGTCATGTGTGTGTGTGTCATGTGTGTGTGTGTGTGTGTCGTGTGTGTGTGTGTCGTGTGTGTGTGTCGTGTGTGTGTGTGTCGTGTGTGTGTGTGTCGTGTGTGTGTGTGTGTGTCGTGTGTGTGTGTGCATAGGGTTAGGGTTTACTGGGCGTCAGAGTTAGGGTTTTGAAAAAAAATCGCCCCCCCCCCACCAAAGTTCTTGATCCGCTAGTGACTTAGAGGCGGCCCACTATGGGTCCGCGAATGGATTCTCTGCTTAGTAAGACTATTAGATCCCGAATGACCCAAAACAAAACTAGCGCAACTACATGTGTGCTGGTAATCAACTCTCGCTCCAGTCGCTTAGCTATAGGTGGCGTCGGGGTAGGGTCGCCCGTAATAGAAGAGGCTGTCGGCGCCGCAGATAACATCCGCCAAGCCATTGGCGCTGTCGTTTTCATGCAGTGGGCGCCCTCACATTGCGGCGTGAGGAGCAACGAAACTGCAGAGGCCCTCGCAAAAGAGGGAGCTTTGGCAGCCACTCCCCTCGAAGCACCAAAGCATGTTTTTGCAAGCAACC
The DNA here is from genome assembly GCA_036873155.1 of Biomphalaria sudanica. NCBI lineage: Eukaryota > Metazoa > Mollusca > Gastropoda > Planorbidae > Biomphalaria > Biomphalaria sudanica. Next base: position 427,563 of record JAZGLO010001818.1, on the reverse strand, counting down.
GCAGAAATCCGAGCACTCATTAATGAGAAGTGGTTAAAATCCTGGGAGGAATCCCACAGAGCTCGTAGTGTCTGGCAACATATGCGTCACCCAGATCGCGGCGATCCGTGGTGGCGGTTAGGGAGGTCAGAACAAGCAATCATTGCACAGTGTAGGACTGAACATTGTCCTGTTGGGGCATACTTTGCCTTAGCAGGTACTCAATAAATTGTAGAGATCAATCTTAAAATGACAGTTACAGTAAGTGTATTTAATTAAGGTACAGGATACTTGGTTGTCTACCTTTAATTCTTCAGATCTTCCCCTACCCCAGTTATAGTTAAATAGTGCGGTGTTTCGGCATCTATCTGGTAAAACCTTCATAAATTTACTCAGTAGACTATGTAGGCTTTTCTATTTGTAACAGGAAAACAATAACATATATGGCATAGAATGTTAAAGAGTCTTTCACTACTATCGAAAATGGCAAATATTATTACATTATTAAATTTTAGTCAGACCTCTATATTTCGTATAATTTCGAATTCTTTTGTAGTCCTCTATCGTGTAAGGTATCTCTCATAAGACAGGCTTCAGACAGGCCCAGATATTAATCAGGGTCAAAGGTTACAAACAATTTTAAATGAAATACATTTCTTTCAGGGCAGCATCTCCTCAAAAAAAAAAAAAAAGTAAAACATAAAAAAATACATTTAGAAAAAAAGACTATTCCTCGTTTTTACAGCTTTACTAACTATCAATGTTAGATTTTAAAAATAAGAAACTTCCCCTTCCCCCCATCTCCCAGACTCGAGTATCTACAATTCAAATGATAAGCCTATAGATCGAGACTTTGGAGACGCCGTGAAAAATGTTTCGGAACTTCTATTTATTTATTCCCCTCTTTAACTCTTTCTCTCCGTAATTATTTTCCATGTTCCGACGGAATTATTCATTTTGTTCATTTGTAGTTCACTTCTAAAACTTTTTTATCAGAAAATGTTTTATTTGGTATAGAATTAAATGGGAATGCATGCTCTTTTTATGTGACACAAAGTGAAGTTTATAAAAACAAAAATTAATTTCATGGGGTCAATCAACGATGGTATCGTCAAATCGGAGAGAAAGAGTTAATTAATTGGAACGACATTCCGGTCATGGCTATAAATGACAGAAGAGCCAAAGGCGAGTAGCAGGCCAGAAGTGCGTTGGCGGGGGCGTTTACTTTATTATATTATTATAAGTATATTAAAAAAAAGCAAGGGGTGTCCACGGTGGGTAATGCTAGTAGTAATATAAGCTCATTATGAAGTATACTATTTTATTTTGATAAGAAATTATTATATTATGAGTTAAAATTTAGCTCCCATTTACGTTGAAACTTGACTGCTGCGTCTATTTATGTTGAAAACACTAAGGCAATTGTATGGAAGTCGATTAGGGGAAAAGGTCCGGCACTTGTTTTACCGTGCGACCAAACTAAAGATTCGGCAACATCTGGTGTCGCACTTGGTCAGTAACGACCGCTGAGCATGACAAATGTTTGGCGTGAATGTTTCTGCCATTCCTTCAAGAACTCCAGCTGTAAACGTCTGAACGTAACCTTTTCAAAAGTCGCGCCGCAAAGACTTTCTTACGAAACAATATTGGACCAAACAAATTTCATTCCATACCTGCAATAAAAAAACGACTCAATTTAAGAAACTGTTTTAATTAGACTGGAGGGGCGCTGAAGAGACTTTCTATTCAAACCTCAAAGCACAATTACATTTAGAATGAATAGAACTTAAAAGCAACACTTCAGACAGGTAGTCGTGTCCCAACTGCTCATTTTTTGTTTGTTTTGTTATTACAAAAATGGATTTCAAACGAGTTCTGGAAAGTTTGACCTCTCTACTCTAACAAAGCATTCAACCGAGCGAGGCTAGGTCACCTGGTACTAACACAAGTAATGTCGGCTGCTTTCAAACTAATTTAAATACATTAAATATAAGTAGGAGGAAAAAAATGGAAAGAGGGAGGGAGAGGGAGAGAGGGAGGGAGAGGGAGGGAGAGGACAAGAGGGAGGGAAATTGAAAACAAAACAAAAAGTAACTTGAACCTTTTACCTATACAGTTTTTGTTTGAATACTGAAATTATTTACCCATAAGGCATTTCCCTTCCCTTCTGTCCCTGCCAAAGATACACACAAAAAGTTTTCCCGCCAAAGGTTTACGACACGCATGTATGCGAATATATAGCAACAGGACGCCCAAGTCTGTGGACACCTGCAAAGGCTTAGCTACCAAAATGTGCGCCCCCCCCCCCATTTTCCATGAATGTTACTTAGAAGTAAAAGGCTTATCAATAAAAAAAAAAAGTATTTAATAATATTAGAATACAAATATATAGTTCGTCGATCGTGGTTCGAGGATGACCACTTTTGTTATCCAGGGGGCTGAGGGCTTTGCACTGGGGGGGGGGGGGTTGTGCCTCCTCATGTGGCTGGTGAGCCCGGAATGTTCGGCTGCTCACTGGGCAGGTTATTCCAATTGGAGCTAGTGTCATTGGCCTTTTTTTTTTTTTTTTCTGACGCTTTTTTTCGGCCAGCGCTGTTCTCTTGTCCTCAGCAATTTGTGCGCAAATTTTCACAGCGCGACGACATGATGCTCTGTCATGTGCTTCTGTCTTCCAGGTGGCTGGGTCAAAGCTGAACGCTTTCAGAGAAGTTTTGAGGATGTCCTTAAAGCTTATTATTTGTCCACCCTTTGAGCGCTTTCCTTCCCTTAATTAGACATACAGGAGTCGTTTAGTGATGCGGTGGTCTTCCATTCTGCAGACGTGTCCTTAACCTTAGCATGTATTACCAAACTAAAATACAAAACTATTAAATATTTTTATGGCGCTTCTCTGCGTGTGGCGCCTCCCTGAGGGTTGCACCCGGGGCATCGTGCCCATTTGCCCCCCCCCCTTCACTACGCCTCTGGGCAGCTGGACATGTATAAAAGACTTTCTTTGAAGAATGAACTAAAATGAAGTCTAAGGTTCAGCAATGCCCACAAGTACCTCTATATTGATGACTGTCTCATGATCTTCAGGTAAGATATTCCTAGGCATTTTCTGCCCAAGAATCTCTTTGGCTGCAATATTTTTTGGGTTCGCCAGTTTCAGCTTTGTTTGATCTGAAATGGTGAAACATATCCAAACTTCAGCCAGATGATGTTGCATCTATGAGACCATTTTGTTCTTCCTTGAATAGCCCAATTCTGACAATGGGTTGTCTGAGAAAACTTCTGAGTGTGACAAAGGAAATTGTCTGCTTCTGGATGACATTCAAATGAAGACTTAGAGGATGACAATTTAAAGTCTCTTAAGGATTTGGCTGATGTCTCTTCAGAAGTAAGTAGCGAACATCCACCTGTTGCTCAACCAGTAGCATTCGAGTCTTTTTAAAAATGTTTGAGTTAGGGCTAGAACTGGAACCCACAAGGAAAGAGGAAAGTGGGCAGACCCAAGCAAACCTGGAAGAGGTCAGTCATCAGTGAAGCTGAGGGTACTGGAATGACATGGGAGCAGTTGAAGAGAGCTGCTCAGAACCGATTTCGATGGAGAGGTGTGGTTGCGGCCCATGCTCCCCTGGGAGTACACAGGATTAACTTAATTAGGACACATTGGCATCATGGGAAATGAAAAGACCGATAAGCTATTTAAGGCGGGTTTATCTGTGGCACGATTAGATAGACCTGTTAACTACATCACCTCAAGGTCAATGTTAGTCAATAATCACAAAGAGAGTACCTCAACCAATGCTCAGGAAACACACAGGGCAGAGCCATGTACAAAGAAAGGACCATTATTAACTTCCTCCCCCGCAAAGAGCGATCTTCAATCTTCCAACTAAGAAAAGGACACAAACCTCTGTTGAAATACCATCTTAACAAAATACATTTCACACAACTCCCCCTTTGTAGACACTGCGCTCAGCCTTATGAAACCGTAAACCATATCCTCTTTGAATGCCCCTTCCTAATCCACCTTAGGCAGACCCTACTATTTTACTAGAGCCCAACATAACCAACACCCTGTAGGGCAGAACTGAACAACTGAAGAAAACAGCACACTATTTTTTTCCTTGGCACAGTCTGCAAAAGAGCTTGCAGCTCAGCAGCGACAAAAAAATGCTTAGAATAAGAAAATGTTTCAGGGTCTTTGCCATTCTGATGATCACTTGAACATGTACATTGACTCAAGGTAGTCTAAATGTTTTACATGTTTCGGATGTTCCTTCAGAGTTGAGGATAATTACTTCCTAGTCCAAACCTCCCGCAGGACGACGGGTGATGGGAGCGGGCAGGGTTTGAACCCTGGACCATCGATAAATCTGAACGACAGTCCAGCGCGCAAACCGCACGACCAGGACAAACTGCAGATAGTGTCAAACATAGCTCTACTGAGCTGTTGAAGGGGTAGCAGGATTTGATAAATGACGTCCGGGTAGAATAAAATAAACTCGCCCTGTCTGCTATGAGACACGTAGTGAGTGGGGCACGATCCCCCGGGCGCCACTTTCAGAGGGGCGCCACACATAGCCTATATTTTATAGAAATTGGGAGGGGCCCTTGCCCTGGGCGCACGCATTGCTAACTTCGCTTCCAATATTTATCTTCACAATTTTATTTAAGAGTCTAGCTAGTGTAGAGTTGTAGACTGGAATAAAAAACGAAATATATAGAATTAGAATAGATCTACATCTTATTTCAAGCTACACTTATAGTAATATAGGGAAATAGTGAAGTGAAGCCCCCCCCCCTCTCCTTTTTCAGCACATGTTGTCTATAATACTCTGAAAGACACAAAGATAAAGGCACATTCCTCGTCCCATATGCTAGGACAAATTTGTACAAATACTCCTTCTTCCCTAGTGCTATTAGAGCTAGCCAGAAAAACCAGTGACTTGGCAGAATTTAAGTCATTGGTTAATATGCAAGACTAAATGCATGACGCGTAGGACGTAATCATCTTCTTTTTTGAAGTAACGTCTGTATTATATAAGATAAGATAATGTTAAGGTCATCTGTTTCTTCGGCCAACGGTTAACGAGCACAATGACCAACCGCCTGACTCGAAATTCAAAATCCCAGTCCTCACCGAGACACAGGAAAATTGGAAATTATTTAAATAAAAGTTAGACATTAAAATATTGTATAACCTTGCCTTGCACCAGTGCTTGTGTTGCGTACGAGCGCACCATTGAACCAGAACAGCAAGACGCTGGGATAGAGAAAAGAACAGCGTATCACGTGATTGTGAAGAGTCTGAAGTGTTGGGGAACTAAGGAGCCGTCTTTTGTGCTGCCTGAAGACTTTAGTGGGGAGCTGGAGCGAAGCCGGGAAGGCTGTCGTTGGTCCGTATTCAGATCTGGTGTAGAAAAGACTAGTAGAATTAGGAACAAGACTCATTGAATGCAGAAGGTTGTTATGTATGCGTCCTGTTGGGTAAACGCACGTATTTATTTAGTGTAAAACTTCGTTAAGCTGCTTGACGTAGATTTACAGCAATATTTATCATTAAGACTGACTAAATAACGCATTTTAACTAGATGAAGTATCGATGAATATTTAAAGAGTTCTTCAAAGTTAGAAGATGAATAGAGAGATCTGTCGTTGAAAACATAGTTCAACGCCTCCAACGTATAAGAAAATAAATTAAAGTTCCCTATTCACACCAGGCGATCTATGAGGCAGGTGATGGCTCATCTGTTTCTGTGGCCAAAAGTTAATGAGGGTGCCATGTGGCCAACCGCCTTTACTTTTCCTCAGCTAAAGTCAGGTACCCATTAGGGCTGGGTGGACTAAGAGGTGCCCTTAAGATACAAAAATTAAAAATCCAAGTCCACACCAGGATTTGAACCCAGGACCCCCCCCCCCCCCCCCGGGCGTAGACTTCTTGAATTTCACCGTAAAGCGTAAAAAATAAACTCGCCTGTGTGTTGTCCACATACATTTTCCTTGTTCAAAGTTACCCCCACACACACACACACACACCAAAACAAAATTAAGAAACAGTCTATCCCATTTTATGTTCATCTATGACCTGTACATTAAGACCGTCAAATAAACTTGTTTTTCAACTAGCTTACACAAGGGGAATCTTTATTTCTTAATCTTGCTACAGTAGTTGATTACTAGAGCAGGAACCTGTGTATACATCAATAAAAGGAATTGAGGAACTGAGCCGTATCATTTTTCTTATAAAGCTCCGGCATTTCAATCATACACATGCACACACACACACTAATAGAAAATAGTTTATATTCAGTGTTAAGGACTTCACGCATAAACGCACACACACACACAACATCATATAGTCTACCTAACCTGAGTGTTAAGGATTTCGCGCTACGGATCAGTGATATCTTAAAATAGACATTTTGGCATAAACATTTTAGTCACTTAGTGGGCAAAGTGCACGAATGTTTATATGTAAAATAAGCGAAATATTTACAAAAAAATAATTTAAAAAAAAAACAACTTTCTATTGAGTGTAGTTTGTATTACTTAGTTTGGATCAGTCATGTAATTAAATTTGTAATAGATCTAGACTAACAATCTAACAATACTCCATACGCTAATATCATATCACTTGTCTGAGCCAGTTGGAAAGGGGTAGGTGGGAGAACGAAGGGGGTATCTGGGTGATCGCTTTTTGAATCTATTTCTTTAAAAAAGTGAGTGACCTGAATTCGAACTCGAGGGCTAAGGGCTCCTCAGCCTCCTCAAACCCCTCATGTCTATACGGTAACCACTGTGCCAGGAGGATCCTTTATAAATATGTTTGCCTGGTAAAAAGCTAGTACACGTTATTTTTCCCACACCCAATCTCGGATTAAGCTGAAATTTCGGACAATTATTTCTTTTACCTGACAACACAAGAATCAATATTTAAAAAAAACAGTTAATCAATTAAATATTGGTAATTAATTATTTTGTTTAGTATCGTAATCAAGAAAAGAAATTGTACTTGACAGATGTGGTGGTAAAAGTCGAATTAGTCCCCCTTCAGTACTCTTGAGCCTGGGCTTACAAAAATAACTTGAACAAACTTCTTTGGTGAACAATAACTCATTATAACTGTTATTATTCACAGATTTAACTTGAGATGAGATGTAGATCTAACAGTCTTTACCCTTTCATGTCTCAAGATCTATCCGCCGTTTCACATTTGCACTAGGTACGCTAACTTCATCATCGTTACGGCGTAACCTCTTCTTACCGCTGCATAGGAAACAGACACACACTTCATAACTCCCCTTTTTGTCAGGACATTACGCCTCTCCCCACCTAATAAAAGGACCTGGCGCCCCCATTGAGAAACGCTGCAGTAAAGATACAGGTGATCAGTAATCCAAAACAGAATATTAGTAATAATAATGCATTGTGGAATACCTGCAACATTAGAAAAAAAAATAAAACGCTAAAAGATATCTTTATACCATTATATATATAAATATTAAGTATATCTAATATTAATTTAAAAAAAACAACTGATTTGAACAAGTATAACTACGAAAAGAACATAATTAAAATGTATTTTTAAGTACAACTCAAAAGAACTTAATGTGACAGCTATTTAAAATAAAAGTGAAAATGTCTTTAAAATTGATTTTTTTTTAAATTACCAGTACTAGATCTACTTACAAGGCGGGCTACGCGACTCACAACAGACATTACAATCAACCCGCCAAAGTTGAAGGCCAGAAATGAGTCGACACCTGTGGGGAAAAAAAACGCGGGAATCCCTCGCTCGCTTCTCTATTTTATTTGATTTGTTCTAGAGTTTCCAAAATAATTTCTTATGTAAGAAAATCGTTTTTTTTTCTCTAAAGCTTTCAGAAGATAATGTAATAATTAGAATTTATATAAAATATTTCAGTTTATTTTTTGCTAAAGTACATTTTAAAAAAAAAAAGGAACATTGGAGTAATGATTTGGCCGCCCCTTCAATTCGCTCGCCTTCGTGCAGTACACACATTGCACCATAGGTAGCGGCGGCCTTGTTTGCGGTAACAGGGTTAAAGTGTTGACACAGACTTAAAGTACTTGTCCCAGCCCTATATGCGTTTACCCATTGGGACTGTTTCTAACTTCAAACACAAAGCTATAGAGACGAAACAGCGAATGTGGTCAACAGGTTTTTTTTCAATACTAAGTAAAACAGCACATCTGAGCTGCAAATAGATGTATATTATGTTTATAGTCTGACCCTGATGATAGTTCATTAACTCTAAAAGTCTATCAGATATTGTACTTCGATGAAGTCCAGTAGGGGATCGGCGCCGTAGGCGCCATTATCCCGTTGATGGTTAGAAAGGCTTTTATCCAACCACCAGGCCTGGACATGGGGCTCTTCACCCCTGTCCTGTCTGAGGGCTCCCAACGGTAAACGGCCATATCAGTTCCCTGACTGGACGAAACCGGACCGTGCCGTGTACGCAGCGCACCGTCCCCGTTCCTGGACCCCACTCGCTACAAGTGGTCGGGAGCAATGCTAACTGCGGGGAGCTTGTCTCATATTCCTATACTGTAACCGCCGCTATTCCGTGCAAGGACCGCCATTCCAGCTAACGGGACACTGATGACGGCCCCCATGTGGAACGGCGCGGCGGACTTTTTGGACTGGGTTGCAGGTTACTTGTTCCATCCCCACCCCGAGTGAGATAAAAAAAACAAAAGCTCACCCAAGGAGACCTGCCAGAAGGCCTGGTTCGCTACTCGTTCTTAGCCTATCTAGGTCCACCCCTAGACGTTTCCACCGGAGGCGCCACGCTGAGGCGACGGGTAGCTGGAAATCCTCCGGAGATATTGTACTTGATTTAATCAGACTGCTGATTTTTGTTACGCTTCATTTCAAATCAGGGGCGGACTGGCTATATGGGCAAACGGGCTTATGCCCGGTGGGCCGGTACCAAATGGGCCGGTCTGGTCGCGACCAAAGAAAAAAAAAATTCAATGCAGACAACTTTTAAAAAAAAAAGTGACATCAGCAAGACATAAAGGCCCGAACACGTTTTCTTGTTTTGTTTTTTTTTAATTCTTATTACAATTAATTTTGTTTGAAATTGAACAAGAATATCCACACAAAAAAAAAAAAAACAACACTATACATTGTACATATTATCATTTGCAAAACGTTAGACCGTACTTTCTGCTATGCACGAGCGGCATGGACTGCTTTGATGTCTTCGAGGTTGTGTTTGGCCTAATCATTTTGCTGGTCGGCATGGGCCTTTGATGGCACTCCTATTTTTTGTTTTGCTCCTTCCCTCCCCCGTCTTTAATGGTTCCAATGAAATTTAACTATAAAGAGGGATGAGAGAGGTTAAGTTAGAAAATATTGATATAACGCAGCAAAAAAAAAAAAAGCACGACAATTAGCTCTTTAACAATACTTCATAGAAATTAACTCCAACACATACACACAGACGCGAAATTGCAAACCACCCAACTTATTCACAGCTCAATATGGGTATAATGCTCTATTACTCTACTTTGAAAAGAAAAAGTAAGTTTCTTTTGGTTTATTTTAATAACATAGATCCAAAAATACTACACTTAAGGCTTACAAAAAAAAATTTATTTAATTAAAAAAATAAATCTAGACTAGATCTACATCAATTTTTATACTATTATAAATAATGGCAAACTTATGCTTAGTATGAAGTCATTAATGATGAAAATTATTACAATATTTACAATAATTTATTATACGCTGCGATATTTAATGAAAGGAGATTTATATCTATATATATAATGTAATAATATATCCGAAACATTCAAAACATTTTACAAACAAACATTTTACAAACACTAAATAGCAGGGCCGGACTTAACCATTGTGGGGCCCTATGCGAAACGGATTTCGTTGGGCCAAGTTTGGGTAGGGAAGCGGATAACTTGTGAGATTTAAGAGTTTGTATTAGAAAATAAATTCGTCTATGTATTTTATTCATTCTTTACTACGTACAGAATTGAATAGAATACGTTATGTAATCCTACGAATGCATACATCCAGTTTTCGATGCGTTATCAAACTTTATATATTTGTAGAGAATTAAGCTTACACCTATAATATAACACATGGGCGTAGCCGGGAGGGGAGGGTCTTCAAACCAACACTTGCCTCAGACCTCATTGTCTGAAAGGGAAACTTTACTTACTGCCCCAGTGCAGCCAACTTAAACCATCTACAGTCACCAAATTTCATGAGCGTAGCCAAAAGTGTTTTTGTGGTTTCCCTTCCCCCTCCAATACAAAAACTAAAGCATTTTACCATTTTCTACCAGTCGCTGGACTCCATTGAATAGCAGATTTGGTTTTTGAATTTTTTTAGCGGAAGAGTAGCAGGCTAATTGCACTGTAGATACTTCAGAATATGCGTTTATGAAGCTTAAAATAACGGAAATTATGCTTGGTTTCGGGGCGAACCGGACTCCCTAGCTGCTCTTTGGCGGTGTGTACTGTCTTTCCACTAATTATAGGAAGAGAGTATTCTAGGGTAGAAAAAAACATTTGAAAGAATGAAAAGATCAGAATGTAATGAAGATTAATTACATATATACACACACTAATATATATATATAAATTGCGGAGTGGGGTAAAAATCCCCCCCCCCGACCGAAAATATATGACATGGCATTTGTGGGCCGCTTTATATGGTAATGCCCGGGCCGATTTTGATACGCAGTCCGCCCCTGTTTCAAATACAGTGGCATAAAGATCGGAGCGCTAGAAGATTTCAATTCAATCCTCTTAGTATTGTTGATGGTCTGTTTCTGTTGATGATTATATATGTTAATGGTGCATGCGAGTTCGTAGAAGACACAACAACAGAATGAATAAAGAATATACTTGATAACGCAGGCTGATAACTTCCAACAATTTAATGAACAATAAAAAGGGCACAGTCCTCTGTCGTGGCTAGCTTAGCGTCGTCCTCTAAGGCGTCTTGTCCCTTACTCTTCTAGTTCCGTTCTCCTACTTTTTAATTACTCGTCACGTCACTAAGGAAAAACCCGATTACTCCCAACTTCTACACATCTTTTTGTCATTACAGTATGTTATCTATAGTGCTAGTGAGAAACTAAACGATTCTGTGAATTTGTTTTTCATACCCCCTCGACACTCTGCTGTGTAATTGGCAGATCTTTTCTCTTTATTTAGGCTTATAGTAGTCATATATAGGCTAAAGGAATACTTTTACAATAGTCGGTACCCTATAAGGGCAAACTCTATTGTACGTGAAACGCAGCTCGAGTTTGACCGTTATTATTGTCAATATGCACATTACATTTAATTTAAATTTGGCCAGAGAACTAGAACATACTTGTGTAACAACAAACTCTAAGTCTCCGGGCATTTCCGCGTGTACATCCAAATGAAGAATGTCTTCCACTATTACATTCAGGTCTACATGAAAAGCAGCTCAAGTGCTGACAGTAAGCAAGCAAATCTTCATCTCTATTTTTTTTTAAGTTCCCCTTTCAGACCTTGTGGTCTATAGGGGCAGATGATGTAAAGGTCATCTCTATTTGGCAATTTCGAAAAGATTTGGAGTATTCTCTTCACAAGTATAGTTTGTACAGACATTTTCTTTTTGCAACAAACGCAGCAATATCGCTAATACCTGTGGCAGGTAGAAATTGGCACATAAATCAGGCTATGCCATTTAAAAAAGTAAAGCCATCCTTTCAGACCTTGCGACCTATAGGACAGATGATCATTAAGGTCATCTTTTTCTTGGCCAATGGTTACCGAACAGGACGTCATGTGCCCAGCAAAAATAGCCAAACACATTTACTTTTCCCCAACTAAAGTCATTAGAGGGTGGAATCAGGGGCGCCCTAAAAATCGCGAAACTCAAAATATCAGTGTTCACCGAGATTCGAACCCAGGACCCCAGATTCGGAAGCCAAGCGCTTAACCACTCAGCCACTGCACCCCACTTGCCATTTTTTTATAAGTTAATTGCCAACCTTTGGCTTTGGTTTCCAGGAATTCCAAAACTAAATCATAGGTGAAGGCCTCACACAGGACTCTAAACATTTTTTTAGAGAAAAAATACGAAAAATGTGTCCAATGTTATTTGTTGGAGTACATTAGGTATCAAATAAATTTCGCAATTTTATTATTTTTTTTAAAGTAAAGTTCCCCTTTTAGACCTTGTGGTCTATAGGGCAGATGATACTGATTTCGGTTAACGATGGTGCCATGTGGCCAGCGCAACGAGCTTTACTTTTCCCCAACTAACGTCAGCTACTCATTAAAGCTGGGTGGACTCAGAGGCTTCACCAGGATTCGAACCCCGGACCCCGGTTCGGTAGCCAAGCGCTTAACCGCTCAGCCACCTCGCCAATGTTATTTAATTGTTGTTTTTTTCGAAATCATTTGGGGGCCACCATGTTCAGTTCACCTAGGGCCTCCACTTCTGTAAAGCGGGGCTGGTACTTAATTTTGCTGTGTCGTGTGGTGCAGTTTGCAGAGAGCCTGTCATCCTTGTACAGTGAAAGTCTTTACAATATTTCTTCACCTAAAGTAGAGAGATCTGCCTCATGAAAGAGGGGAGGAGGAGGAGGGATAATAATGAAGTGTCAAGCACCGGGCGTCATTATGCTCGCTACGTTTCTGTTTGCCTTATGCCTAGTTCTACACTGACATCGTCAATCTAGGTTTTTGTTAGAATAAAGTAGTTGGGTTTTTGTGTGTGTGTGTGTGTTCATTCAAAAGGATTTAAAGCTTTCATTTAAATTCAATCATCAAGTGAATACGTCTACCGGGTGTAATTGGGTGAAGTTGGTATTCAAAGCTAAATTAAATAAATCGTCTACAATGTAACAAATAGTAGCCCCACCCCCAATATAAATGTTACGAGAAGAAGTGTAAAATGTTTCAAATCTAAAATATTACCAATCGAAAATGTGACAAATACAGCATGTTGCCGAATATAATGATACAATCTAAAATGTCAAAAATGTAAACTCTTACAATGTTACAAATCTAAAATGTTACAAATCTAAAATATTACAAATCTAAAAAGTTACAAATCTAAAATGTTACAAATCTAAAATATTACAAATCTAAAATGTTACAAATCTAAAAAGTTACAAATCTAAAATGTTACAAATCTAAAATGTTACAAATCTAAAATGTTACAAATCTAAAACATTACAAATCTAAAATATTACAAATCTAAAATGATACAAATCTAAAATATTGCAAATCTAAAATGTTACAAATCTAAAATGTTACAAATCTAAAATGTTACAAATCTAAAATGTTACAAATATAAAATGTTACAAATCTAAAATGTTACAAATCTAAAATGTTACAAATCTGAAATGTTACAAATCTAAAATGTCAAAAATTAAAACTTTTACAATGTTACAGATCTAAAATATTACAAATCTAAAATGTTACAAATCTAAAATGTTACAAATCTAAAATATTACAAATCTAAAATATTACAAATCTAAAATATTACAAATCTAAATTGTTACAAATTTAAATTGTTACAAATCCAAATATTACAAATCTATTACAAATCTAAAATGTTAGAAATCTAAAATATTACAAATCTAAGATATTACAAATCTATTACAAATCTAAGATATTACAAATCTAAAATGTTAGAAATTTAAAATGTTAGAAATCTAAAATGTTACAAATCTAAAATGTTACAAATCTAAAATGTTACAAATCTAAAATGTTACAAATCTAAAATGTCAAAAATTAAAACTTTTACAATGTTACAGATCTAAAATATTACAAATCTAAAATGTTACAAATCTAAAATGTTACAAATCTAAAATATTACAAATCTAAAATGTTACAAATCTAAAATGTTACAAATCTAAAATATTACAAATCTATTACAAATCTAAAATGTTAGAAATCTAAAATATTACAAATCTAAAATGTTACAAATCTAAAATATTACAAATCTATTACAAATCTAAAATGTTACAAATCTAAAATATTACAAATCTATTACAAATCTAAAATGTTACAAATCTAAAATGTTACAAATCTAAAATATTACAAATCTATTACAAATCTAAAAAGTTACAAATCTAAAATGTTACAAATCTAAAATATTACAAATCTAAAATGTTAGAAATCTAAAATTTTACATATTGTTAAGGCTTCCGCGCGGTGTTGATTCTATGAACTATAACTAGTGTAGATCTACGTCTGACTGGAAGTAACACTGAACTCAAACTACTTCAGTAACACCGGCGAAAGGCCGAAACAATCAAAATATGTAGTCGACGCTGATGTTGTTCTACAAATATATTTAATAATCACGAAGGGAATCGTCCAATGTAAGCTATGTCCGTAAATCCGTATATCTATTCTACTGCTCTACACGAAGCGTCTTCTTTGTAGCGTCACTTAGAGCGTTCCTCTTTTTTAAAGATCTGTCACGTGACTTGTCGCTAAGTAAAACTTTCCCCTTATTCCCGAAACAAATAACTAAATCCTAATCATGTCATAACAATATCTAAAATGTTACAAAATCTAAATGCTTATTTCTAAATAAATAAATAATTCGATTCCTTTTTTGTTTTCAAAGCTAGCTGCATTATAACGCAACTACTGATATAGAATTGAGCAGTTGGCTGCTGGCGACTTCACAACGAGACACCTGGAGAACACGTACAAAAGTCACGTGATACACATTCAATACCAAAAGAAAAGTCACGTGATAAACATTCAATACCAAAAGAAAAGTCACGTGATACACATTCAAGACCAAATGAAAAGTCACGTGAAACACATTCCATACCAAAAGAAAAGAACATCTAAATCGAAAAAAATCAGGCGCTGTTCCTCAAGGGGCCGTTACATAAATGGCGTGTCCCGCACTGGTTAGCCTGGTATAGAAAAGGAAAATGGCGGGGATCTTAGTGTACGCGGTCTCTTGCAGTGAGTCTGACCCACCCGTCAGACAGAACAGTGTACACTGTTCTCATTCAGGCCGGTGAGAGGGAGCTCTTGTTCATTTTTGCTGGCCTAGAGTTCCAAGAGCCCAAGGCTCAACTCTACCTGACAGTTTCAAGAAGAAGAAGAAAATGCCTGCGCTAGATGGGGCAAAGTATGCCGCGTAGCCACGGAAAATACTGCATTCCTCATTAATCCTCGGACTCAAAGGCAAGCCTTATTTTTATTATCAAAGAATGAAACAGAAAAAAACAAAGAAAATGTAGATCTCGTTTACAAAACCAACTTATATGTTTGTATCTTAAAATTCAGACGAAAGAATATTCGATGATTTAGTTACTACCTACGTCTCTTATTGAAAAAGAAAGTCTTTTATGTAAATACAAAATTCAGATTAGACTTATGGAAAATATTGTTTCGTTTTTATTTTCTTTCGTTTTTTTTTGTTTTGTTTTTTGTTTCAGATTTTACCCCTGAACCATATATATATATATACTAGACTAGACTATCCTATTTCGTATCATTGCTTTAAGTAATGTATCTTAAGAAGACAGATTTCATTGGGCACTCACACAGTACATACTAAAGTGTATCTGAACGACTTTTGAAATAGAAAGCAATAGTAAAGTTAATTTATGCTTGGTCGTATCGGTGGGTCCAAGGTTTGAACCCTGCGAGCCGCCGTCCAGTGAGACATTTGGGGCTAGGATGTAATCATCTTCAATTCTGCAATATATTTATCAGTATCAGGGTTGTAGGATCTGATCCGTCATGTTAAGTTGTTGATTTGTATTTGGGATAGGGACAAAGGAACTAAGGTAACGATTCTCTAAAGACAAAATTGAATTCCAAACTTATAGAAGAGCAGAAAATTCACTTTATTGATTTAAGTAAAATACAGAAAACGTATATAAGAACCAGAGCAGGGCCGGCCTTAGATAACTGGAGGCCCTAGGCGAAAAGAATTTGGGGGGGGGGACAAATAAAATAGAAAAATAAAAAAAATAAACAGTGAAAACTAAAATTACGCAATTAATTTCAAAACTAGTGCACTCTAACAGTACCAATGGGGACAAGTTTCGCTATTTCTTCCCTTAAAAAATTAAATATAAAAAAAAAATATTAGGAGTCCTGTGGAGGCTCCCACCTATCTGAGGCCCTGAGAGGCTGCCTTGTTTGCCTATGCCTAAGGCCGGCCCTGACCAGAGGCTGCTAGCTAAAATGTGTGATCTTTGCATTATTCTTTATTTATTCTTTATTTATTTTGAGATTGGGGAGAGTTTAAACTAACTCCTAATAATGATAAACTCCTTGTTCATAGTTTTTCACTTGTACCTTAGTCTTTTGGATCAACCATTAGGGGCACACACACGTGATCTGTTTACCATTCCGCTCCATTCTTTTCCATATTATATCTAAATTAGTCTCTTTCATTAACAGGCCTATTCCTTCCTTGATTCATTCTCAGAGTTGTGGCTGAGTGGTAAAGCGCTTGACTTCCGAACTGGGGGTCCCAGGTTCGAATCCTGGTAAAGACTGGGATTTTTAACTTCGGGATATTTGGGCCCTACTGAGCTCTGACAGAAGTTGGGGAAAAGTAAAGGCGGTTGGTCGTTGTGCTAGCCACATGACACCATCGTTAACCGTGGGCCACAGAATCGCAAGGTCTGAAATGGGAACTTCTATATTACACTGCTACGCCTCAGGTGAATAATCTTTGCGTGGCCATGTAATATGGCCCTACAATCTTAGGCTACGATTTTTAGCATAATTTATGTACAGTGTAAGTTTTGTAACCGAAGATAGCAACAATGTCCAACCACTGCCCCCCCCCCAAAAAAAAAAAACATGTTGTATTGGTGGGTGATTGAATTCCTGTTTAATGCACTTGTCTATTGTACAATCAGATAAATCTGATTTTTAGCTTTTCGAAATGGAATAGAATGTTAAATGTTGTTGCTTTTATCTCCCTTGCAAGAACTAATGTACAGAGTTAATGGCCTTCCATTCCACCCCTGACAACCCCTTTTTATTTTCTATGAATCTGATTGGACTGTCTGCCTGCTAATTAATAATGCCCTGCTAATTAATAGGCTGCTAATTATTTTTTGTGTGTGTGTGTGTGGTCCTTAATTAGTTTTGTATACGCGTTTAGCTTTGTTCCCAATGCCGAGTAACTAATGTTCGTGGGGAAGGGACAACGAATAGGAGAGGAGAGGGTGGCGCAGAACTAATCGCTGATACACGTCTCGCGAGACGGCGTTCAGAGCGAGCTATCTCTCTTCTGTCTTTAATTAGTTCATTTCTCTTAGGATCAAACTCTAGGTTGTGATATTTAAGACTCTGCCTTATAGAAGAAATTCTTCGGGAAATAGTGATAAAAGGGAGATTGTTAAGTGACCAAGTGGGGATGAGGGGGGGGAGCTAAAGACCAGAGGATGTCAGACAGGGGTAATGACTTGTTGTGATAAGCTTAGATGGATCAGTCTAGATGAGACCAACCCAGCTAATTAACCCCTACGTTGTTTTATAGTTCCTAATGGTCTGGGTCACGTTGGCTTACCAATAAATATACGATACCTATCTATCTGGTACTCATTGCATTAAATCTAAGATATAGAGCTTTGACTGTTATGTGCGCCTTTTCAAAAGTGGGTTAGGCTACGCAGCGCCGGATTTGAAGGTCGAAAGGCCCTGGGGCAACGAAACAGTGGAGGGCCTTAATTATATTTCGAATAATAGAATACATTTTCTTCCGTTACTTTTTTCTACATTTTATTGACAACAAATAAAATTATCATAACAGAGAATGTAGTCATAACAGAGAATGCAGTCATAACAGAGAATGCAGTCATAACAGAGAATGCAGTCATAACAGAGAATGCAGTCATAACAGAGAATGCAGTCATAACAGAGAATGTAGTCATTACAGAGAATGTAGTCATAACAGAGAATGTAGTCATAACAGAGAATGCAGTCATAACAGAGAATGCAGTCATAACAGAGAATGCAGTCATAACAGAGAATGTAGTCATTACAGAGAATGTAGTCATAACAGAGAATGTAGTCATAACAGAGAATGTTGTCATAACAGAGAATGTAGTCATAACAGAGAATGTAGTCATAACAGAGAATGTAGTCATAACAGAGAATGTAGTCCTACAGTCATAACAGAGAATTTAGTCATAACAGAGAATTTAGTCATTTGTCGAGTACAATGTATTAGGCCTAAAAAAACAAATTAGGTGTTAACGGATTGAAGTTTGCAAGCATTTTTTGGACGAAATCGTAGAGGATTTTGCAGAAACCTATCTCCTGGAGAAAACTTTCAATGCTAAGTGTGGGGGTTAGCTTCTATCTCCCGGAGAAAATCACTTAGAATGCTAAGTGTGGGGGTTAGCTTCTATCTCCCGGAGAAAATCACTTAGAATGCTAAGTGTGACGGTTAGCTTTTATCTCCCGTAGAAAATCATTTTCAATGCTAAGTGTGGGGATTAGCCTCTATCTCCCGGAGAAAATCACTTTCAATGCTAAGTGTAGAACTTAGCTTCTATCTCCTGGAGAAAATCACTTTCAATGCTAAGTGTGGGACTTAGCTTCTATCTCTCGGAGGAGAAAATCACTTTCAATGCTAAGTGTGGGGATTAGACTCTATCTCTGGAGAAAATCACTTTCAATGCTAAGTGTGGGGGTTAGCTTCTATCTCTCGGAGGAGAAAATCACTTTCAATGCTAAGTGTGGGGGTTAGCTTCTATCTCTCGGAGGAGAAAATCACTTTCAATGCTAAGTGTGGGGGTTAGCTTCTATCTCTCGGAGGAGAAAATCACTTTCAATGCTAAGTGTGGGGGTTAGCTTCTATCTCTCGGAGGAGAAAATCACTTCGCTTCGATAGCCCTATTTGTCCTCTCATTGTTCGAACATATTCTTAAATCATCTTCTGAACACGTACAGCTCTGTAACGAAATTCAAGACCCAATAAAACCAAGTCCGTCCTAGGCTAGGTGGCTGAGCGGTTGAGGGCTTGGCTTCTCGACCGGAAATCCCGGGTTCGAATCCTGGTGAGAACTGACATTTTTTTTTGAAATTTCGGAATCTTTGGGCGCCTCTGTACCCAACATTAGTTGATGAAAAGTAAAGGCGGTTGGTCATTGTGCTGGCCACATGACACCCTCGTCAACCGTAGGCCACAGAAACAGGTGACCTTTTACATCATCTGCCCTAGAGATCACAAGGTCTGAAAGGGGACTGTTACTTTACATTCCTAGCATAATTTGAATGTTTGAGAACGTAGCTCTGATATCTAATAAAATTTCGGTGAGTCCCCGCTATGATCACGCTACCACCGGACACTCCGGACACTTCTTAACCACGACAGTGTTGCCAACTGTAAGACATAAAGTATTAAAAATAAGAAAAAAAAACTTATTTAGAAATAAAAACAATGTTAAAATTGCTGCTCCGTCAAAATTTGGAAATATTTTTTTTTTCTCTTTTGTTTTGGCCCTTCTCTTGTGGACACCCCGGGGCAGTAGCCGAGCCTGTGCTCTCCCAAATCCGGCCCTGCGGCTACAAGCACAAGCAAACAGGTTAATTTTTAGTACACGACTGGAATCATTAGTCACTCGTGCTTACAGAAGACACTTGTGTTTCGAGAGTATGTTAGTACATTTATTTTGTGCTATTGGAGATGTTCTAGATGCACTGTACAATGTCAAGGACGCTAAAATTGAACTTGTCGTGCGGTTTGGGCGCTGGACTGTCGTTTATATTTATCGATGGTCCCGGGTTCAATCCTGCCCGCTCCCAAACCCCGTCGTCCTGCGAGAGGTTTGGACTAGGAAGTAATTATCTTCAACTCTGAAGGAACACCCGAAACATGTCAAACATTTTACATTTTACAACCAAAAAAAAAAAAACAAAGCTTAACAACATTCCCTTTATTTTGTACACCGGATACACACAAAAAAAACGTTTTCTATTTTTAGGTTTTCCACCATGTATGAACATCTTTGATTGGGTATATTTCAGTTATCTGCCATTTCCTTTACATTTTTTTGTTTTTAAAATCCCGTTCACGTTCTTTTAACAACAAAACACGGTCTGAGAGAAAAAGAAGACAAAACGATATGAGGAAATGTGGGAATCAAATAATGAAACCTAAGGAAGCCCGTTCGTGCTAGGATGTCATTATAATCTTCAAATTTGAACGAACATCGGAAGCATGTAAAACACTCCTCACCCATTCTTCGTTCTACGCTTGCTGCTTCACAAACTCGCGGATTTTATTTTTTTTTTGTTACGAAATCATAAGCCGTTTGAAGCTGAAAAACGCACATAATCGCTCTAATTGTTAAGTAAAAATGTCAGCTAGCACAACAGAAACAAAAATTAGATACTCTGGATAGACAATCAAATCTGAAGTCTCAATCTCAAATCTTTTGTGTGTTGCAATTTTTTTTTTAGTGCTACTGCCAAATTTTAAAGCTTCCCTCCCTTACAACAGTTGCAGAACAAGGATTAGGAATTTTTAAAAAACTGACATATAATGTCCGGTTATCGCCCAAGCCTAAATAGCTAGAGTATTATATATATATATATATATATATTTTTAAAAAAAATGTGTATGTACATAGTCTAAAAGTCTTACGCCTTCTCCCTTTTTTTTTTAACAGTATCTCTTAATGTAAGTCAAAACCTCATTGGTTTGGTGGAACCTGTACACTGATATCAAAAACGGCTGAGGATTACATACACAGTATCCAAACATATAAGTCTCCTATAAAGTTGATGTAAAACACTCAGTCAAGACAAATGCGCTCCGTGGGAAGTCTGCAAGTTTTTAGACGATGTATCTGACGGTGTATCTGAAGCTTCAGCATGTGGCTCGGAATCCTAGTGCGTGACATAGTTGTCCTAATGACCTTGGCTTTTTAAATGCCCCCACAAGTGCCCTGGTAAACACTGGTTTAGATATATGTTTGATCACAGACCAACTTGAAGGCGACTGTGTTTGGAGACCACTGAAAAGAAAGAAAGGCCATTTAGCTTCCGGGATGAACAGAGCAGAAAACTCAAAGCTGTTACAGCAAACGAAGCGTAGAGACATTCAAGTGTGCTCGTGAAACACTGACACGGGGGTCATGTGACACGTGACGTGAGCACTAGAAAAATTTTGAAGTTGAGCACATTGTGTGTAACGTGATTGTAGTGTAGGCGTGACTTTAGTGTGTAAACAACTTGTTGGTAGTACAGACTTCATTGACCTGAGGGACAATCGTGTAGGTATATAATTCAAACTGAAACATAATCTTCCAGTCGTAGCAGTCTTCTATCTTTATAAAATAAAAACTGTGATGGAACATGTTTATATGTTTGAAAGATAGAGTAAAAAATAGAAATATGTTGTGATACTTATTTAATGCTCTACATAGATGTGTTATGAAATCAATGCAGTCTATTTAATGCTCTACATAGATGTGTTAGAAAGTCTATGCAGTCTATTTAATGCTGTACATAGATATGTTAGGAAAATGCAGTCTATTTAATGCTCTACATCAGTGGTTCCCAAACTTTTTTGTCTCGTAGACTCCTTGCCACGTTTTCTGGTTATCGGTAGACCCCCTGCTTAACTTTCAAATTTTTGCAAATTCAACTTTTTTTTTTAAAACTAATTTCTATCTGTACAAAAAGTAAAGTTCCCCTCAGACCTTGTGGTCTATAGAGCAGATGATGTAAAGGTCATCTGTTTTTGTGGCCTACGATTATCGAGGGTGTCATGTGGCCAGCACAACGACCAACAGCCTTTACTTTCCCCAACTAATGCCAGGTACCCATTAGAGCTGGGTGGCCTCAGAGGCGCCTAAAAGATCCCGAAATGAAAAATCCAAGTCTTCAACAGGATTCAAACTCGGGACCCCCAGTTCAGAAACCATGCACTTTACCGCTCAGCCAAAACGCCTCCTAATTTCTATCTGTAGAGAGTTGAAAAGTGAAAAAGTAATTTAAAGCTACATATTAGAGACTTTAGAGATCTCTCTTTTTTATTGATAAAATTCAAAACCAATTAAAATAGCAATATGTATTGCTGGAATCTCCAAACACAATGGCCTTAAGTATCATTGTAAGAGTTTTCGTAAACAGCAGTTTCTCGTGTATTTGTTGACGTTTCACGAGTGGCTCAAATATTGTGTCCGCGAAGATGTTATCACATTGGGAGAAAGAGCGAAGGCGAGTGACTGTCGCCTAAACCATTAAGTTTCGAGCATGAAGGGCTCATTAGTCTTGGCTGGCTACCCACCTAGCAGAAGTAAAACTGAATTCAAAACTCTCCTGTCTTGCAACTCAAACATGGGAAAGGTTTTGTGGGTTAACCTGAGGAGCCGGCGACCATAATGCAGTTTGCAGCACACACCACTACATCCTGTCAGAACCTGTGACGCTGCTGAGCCCAAACGTATATATGTAGTTTGCAAAGAATTACATATGAAGCTTTTAATTTTATGACTCATGCCACCGAAGCAACCTTGAACTGTATTGTTGCTTAAAGAAATTCTTTTAATAATATCAGATCTGGGTTTGTGTAAAACAGATTTTAAAACTACAACGGCTGATAAAAATCAATGTTTTACCTATGGTGTTTTCCGCATTTTGCCATAAATAAGTAAATTTCCCCTTTCAGACAATGTGATGATGTTATGGTCATCTGTTTCTTTGGCCAACGGTTAACGAGCAGGGTGTCACGTGGGCAGAACAACGACCAACCGCCTTTACTTTTACTAACATAATTCAGGTACCCATTAGAGATGGGTGGACTCGGGGGAGCCCTGAAAATCCTGAAATTCAAAATTCACAGAGATTCGAACCCAGGACCCCAATTACGGAAGCCAAGCGCTTAACCACTACCACCACACCCTTATTTTGCTATAAGTGAACAGATATTGTAAGACTCATGAACCAACATCTTCTCTACATGATGTTGAATAGAGATTTTATGGGTCTATTCTGAACTTTATCTTTAAATGTTCAAAAGTTTTTCAAATCTATATCTTTTTATCTGGGTGATATTGTCGCAGATGATCCTTAAGCGTAATTAGTTTCATATCGTCATAAAAAAAGCAATCGGTAACCGCTTGGTTGACTAGGAAAGAATGAACAATTTTATATAATCAACGCTAGACAGTGTACATTTCTTTTTGTTAAACATTATTTACATGAAGACAAAATTAAGTTCTTTTAATAAGTATTGAAATTAAATACAACAATTTTTCGTTTGAATAGCAGGATAAATATTTAAATGATTAACTTAGTTACAAATTATATATAGTGTGAAGAATTACATTAATGGGATGTAAAAATTAAAGTCACGACCTGCTTATATGAAATCTATTATCATAGACCCCCTTGGACATCTCATGGATCCCCAATTTGTTTTTTCACTTTCGTAGACCCCTTGAAAGTCTTCGTAGACCCCTGGGGGTCTATATAGACCACTTTGGGAACCACTGCTCTACATAGATGTGTTAGGAAATCAATGCAGTCTATTTAATGCTCTACATAGATGTGTTAGGAAATCAATGCAGTCTTTTTAATGCTCTACATAGATGTGTTAGGAAATCAATGCAGTCTATTTAATGCTCTACATAGGTGTGTTAGGAAATCAATGCAGTATATTTAATGCTTTACATAGATGTGTTAGGAAGTCTATTCAGTCTATTATACATATTTTCCTACTGGTGCTAAGTGGAAAACATAACAGTGCCATGTGGAAACATAACAGTGTTATGTAGAAAACATAACAGTGTTATGTGGAAAACATAACAGTGTTATGTGGAAAACATAACAGTGCTATGTGGAAAACATAACAGTGCTATGTGGAAAACATAACAGTGCCATGTGGAAACATAACAGTGCTATGTGGAAAACATAACAGTGCTATGTGGAAAACATAACAGTGCTATGTGGAAAACATAACAGTGCTATGTGGAAAACATAACAGTGCTATGTGGAAAACATAACAGTGCTATGTGGAAAACATAACAGTGCTATGTGGAAAACATAACAGTGCTATGTGGAAAACATAACAGTGCCATGTGGAAACATAACAGTGCTATGTGGAAAACATAACAGTGCTATGTGGAAAACATAACAGTGTTATGTGGAAAACATAACAGTGCTATGTGGAAAACATAACAATGCTATTCTTATTTCGCTGTTAGAAGCTCCATAGAATAATAGACTTAAGCTCTGCACACCTACTTACGCTAGAAGCAGTGGGGATTTCATTCTGACAGTTTTAGCTAACGATTATATAAGTAATTACAATTCTTAAAATCCATTTATAAGCTTTTAAGTGATGTCATCTGGATTTATTTTTCCATTCTTCTCTTTACGACATCTTCGATAACGACATAACTCTCATTCGTAGTGCTAACGTTGAAGATTGATATGTTGTGATCACAGACTTATATATTATATGTAAGTCTATCTTTGTGATTTTCTGATTACTAGGGTCTATGCTACTTATCTTATCTTTTCGGAAAAACTGGTAGCATGTTTCTAATAACGCTAGTGGCAGGGGACATAACTATGAAGCAATAAGATAGTAGTAAAGTCTATTTCCTGTGATTATTTTCAGAAGAACAAGCAATAATAAAAAAAATGCTTTTGAACAAAGCAAAGATTATATTCAGGGTATTAAGTAGTTCCGATCAGACATGTCATTACATTTGTAATAGATCTGGACCAGTGGTCTTCAAGGAGACGCTAGCGCCCCCTAGGAGGGCGATTTCATGTAATTTGAGGGAGGGGGGAGAGCTGGGAGCCAAAGTGGCGATAGGGAGCGATTGTCACAATATGGGGCGGTAGGGGACGTCTAATTTAAGAGTTCGGGAATCTCCCTTTTCTATATTTAAATATTTACTCTGTTTCTGTAATCGAAGGGTATTACTATCTAATGGCCTCAGAGCTTGCGCGCGTAAACGTTTATGATTTGATAAACAAACCACTTAATATGCTTTTTAGGTTATAGTTTATTTTATCTACATATGTTAATATTTTAATGTGTAAATGTTAATTTAAAAAAAACCCGCTCAAGATAACATTGGAATAGAATAATTGAACTTTTTTTTTGTAAACAATGAAAACATTGACGAACTCGAGCGTGACGAAAGCTCGCTACATTTTATTGAATTGTCACCAGATAAAAAGTATTCCAATGTTCTACTCAGTGATGCCCAAAATAAGGCCCGCGGGCCAGATCCGGCTCGCGACGTGGTTCCATCCGGCCCGCAGAAACATCGGCCCTAAGTGTAGAAAATCACGTCCCCACAGAAAAAAAAAGTTTAAAAAAATCGTTCCCTCCCCTAGGGCTTTCACTATTTCTTTGATGGATTGTGTTACTGATAAAAAACCAACATTTATTTAATACCGATAATGTGTCTCTTTTGAAAGAGCATAACACCCAACATAATAACCCAACAACAAAATAAGGCGGATAGATGAGAATATCTACCAAAAAGAGACAAGAAAGTAAGTCTGCTGGAAGACTAGCTCCAGAGCTGCTCATATTATCAGCACAGAACGAAGACATCTTCAGACTTTGAATGCGTTAACAAAAAAAAGGTGCTTGCTTGCAGTGAGTCATGAAATGAAAGAACGCAGTTGAAGCTCATGACAAGGAGGGTGAAGGATTTTTGGTCTACAAGCTCCTTTCAAACCTGAGACACAGGGCAGCAGATTTTGAAATGTTTTCTATTGCCGCTAACGAGTCCAACGACATATCTGCTACTGATCCAACGGCTTGGTATTTATTCGCGGCACAAACAGCAATTTTGAAATCCTAGAGAAGTAAGTAGCTTTTATAAACATGCATTAGACCCCCACTGGCAAAGAACTGTTTAAAGAAGTTTTAACCATCACAAATGATGCTCTAACTTTCTGTTTCATTTATGTAGCAAGATGTGACCCGCGACACGAGAGTTGAAAATTAAAATGGCCCGTAGGCCGAATAAGGCTGGGCATCACTATTCTACTTTGAATGACAGCATTTTCAAATAAGTTTATGAAACCAAGTTAGCTACACGAACATTGTTAAAAAGTGTTAAAAACTTATCTGTGACACACACACACAAAACTTTTGGGGCGGGGGGGGGGGGGTAGGGATGAACTATTATTTGAAAATTGTGTAGTTGTGTAGCTTATTGCGACTTATGGGGCACCATCAGTGGTCGGACGCAACAATGGCTTCGTAATTAATATACAATAAAGAAAATCCAGATCTATTCACTATTCACTTTCTGAATTGTGTTGCACAAGGCGACATCTTGTTAAAATTTAGCACACGCTCTTATTCCTATTTGAATCCAATTATAAAAACAGTAAATAGAATGCAATCCCACGCCGAAACTAACAACAGTCTGTGTTAATTAAGATCTCGGTTCACAGTCAGCAATAAACAAACAACAACCATTAGTGTCATGGCGGAGAATGATACTTTATTATATTGAACGCGTGCTGCACCTTTGCGCACCAGAGTAACATCCCCTTTTTCTTTAAAAAAAAACATTTCGGGGGGTATCATAAAAAATAAAACAAAACCACAACATAAACAACTAAACATAACATACCTATATACGCTTCAATGAATATGAAACATATCACATTTAAAAATCAACATTCAATAGTTCATTAAGACACATAGTCATTGAATCTTGTCGGTTTCTTCAACTGATCCCTTGGTCGCAGGGAATGATGAGTTGATGAGTGGCGAATGTGTTGATCATGAGTTCTATTGTCCTGTATGTTGTCATCAGTATCTTCTTCTGTTTCTCTGTTCGGGTTGATATGCACTCTGTTTCTTTGGTACACTGCACCATTGTCACCTTGAATAATGTAAGCTCTCTGGTTGACTTGAGACTGGATTCTTCCACGTCTCCATGTAGGGTCATTAGGAGATTGGAAATAGACCATCTGTCCAGTTCTCAGCTGACTTACATTTCTTGACCTCTTATCATAAGATGTTTTTACACTCATCTGACGCTTTTCTTTCTTTCTCACAATGTTTTCTTGATATGTAGAAATCTTAATGTTACTCCTTTTGTTTGGTATCAGTGTTCGAGTCATCCGACCAAAAAAACATCTGAGCTGGGCTTAGATTTGTGTCTTGCCTTGGAGTATTTCTAAATTCCAGAAGAGCTTCATAAGCATCTGACTTTGATTCTCTAGATTTCTTCATTATGTTCTTCAAAATTTTCACTGCTGACTCAGCCTTTCTATTGGATTGATGGTGTCCTGGGGAGGATTTCAAATGAGTCACTCCCCATTCCATCATAAATTTGGAAAAATATTCCGATGTGAACTGAGGTCCGCTATCAAGATATACAGACTTTGGGCACCCCATATCTTGCAAATAAAACTTTCAGTTTCTTTATAATTGCGTGTGTTGTTGTCAACTGCATGTTTTCTACCTCTATGAAATTTGAATAATAGTTCACTATAACTAGATATTGTTGGTCACACATTTGGAATAAATCAATTCCAATCTTGTCCCACGGATTAGAACCTATTTCGTGCTGTATTAATTCTTCTCTCTGATTTGCTGGTTTATTTTTCTGACATATATAACATGAGTTGGCTATTTCCTTTATTCGAGCTGATAATCCAGACCAGAAAACTGTTTCTTTTGCTCTTCTTTTCATTGAGTCTACTCCCAGATGTGCTGCATGGAGTTTTTCTTCTGTTTCCTTGCGAAAAGATATCGGTATGATTATTTGTTCTCCTTTCAACAAGAGTCCGTCTTCGTATGTTAACATGTCTCTTAGTGAAAAATATTGTTTGAGTTCAGGTAAACTATTATGTTTGTCTGGCCATCCATTTAGGATATACTGAATAAGTGTTTGCATTGTTCTATCTTTCTCTGTCTCGATTCTGACTTTCTCCAGCACTGCATCTGTTATTGCCAGTCCCACTGTATTGACACAAACATCAGGGATATCCCTCTTTTCCTCTGATGGGTCTCTACTCAAGGTATCAGATATGAACAATTTTTTGCCTTTGACATATTGATATCATATCATAACGATAAAGACGCATCATTAGACTTTGTAGCCTTCTCGGAGCAGAACTGAGTGGTTTTTGAAGGATGTTTTCCAGTGGTTTATGGTCATTCTGAACTATAACTGTCCTGCCATACGTATACTGGTCAAAACGTTCCAAACCAACAACCACTGCCAACAATTCTTTTTCAATCTGTGCCCATCTTTTCTGAGTATCAGTTAATGATCTAGAAGCATATGTTATTGGACTGCCCTCTTGTAATAACGCTGCTCCCAACCCATTTTGGCAACTATCTGCTTGTAATGTAAGCTCTTTGTTAGGGTCAAAATATATCAATGTGCCATGAATGGATATTTTCTGTTTTATCTTGATGAAAACTCGTGGGCATTGATCAGACCAAACAAATGGTGTGTTCTTTCTGATCAACTCTGTTATGGGCTGTAAATCTGTCGACAAGTCTGGAACAAATCTTGCAAGATATTGAACCATGCAACAGAATCTACGGACTGATGAAATATCTTTTGGAGCATTCAAACTCCAATCGCAGATACTTTGTTTGGGTCTGGTTTTATTCCTGCTTCTGTAATAATATGACCCAAAAAATTAATCTCAGCTGTTCTAAAAACAGACTTTTCGTGGTTCAGTTTAATCTTCTTTTCTTGACATCTCTTCATCAGCTCTCTTAGGTTAATATCATGATTTCTGAGTGCCTCTTCTTTCGTTCTTCCTCTTCCTACCACTATAATATCATCAACGTAATTGAAACAGCCTTTCAGTCCTTCTAGTGCTAGATTTAATCTTCTCTGAAAAATTTCTGAACTCACTTTCAGACCAAAAGGTAATCGTTTCAATTTGTATCTACCAAAAGGGGTTATCATTGCTGTCAAATTAGATGACGCTGTGTCTAGTCTGACATGCCAGAAAGCTTCTTGCACATCCAATTTGCTGAATATTTTGGCGTCGTTCAAATCTGCCAATATGTCATCTAAGTAGCAAGATTATAGAATTCCCTTAGTAAAACTTTATTCAGGGCTTGTGGATCTATACAGATCCTAATTTTTCCATTAGCTTTTTCCACAATTGCCATCTGACTCACCCACTCTGTAGGCTCTATCACTGGTTCTATGATTCCTCTCTGCACTAGAGTCTTTAACTGCTCCTTAACTCTTTCTTGTAAAGCAATAGGGATCTTTCTACTCGGCAGAACCTTGGGCTTAATGCTGCTATCAATCTTTAAAGACACTTCTCCTAAATCCCCCAAATCACCAGTAAACTTTGGACTACAGTCTTCTTCTTGGTTATTCACTACTGATGCTATGAACCTATCTTTATTGACTTTAACTAACTTCTTTCTTGTTAAAGTTTCATGACCTAGAAGGCATGCTAGATTATTTGGTACAACTATATATTCCACCTCAAATGTTTCGTTAGTTTTCTCATTTCTCGTCGTTAGAGTGGCTTTCCCTATGGGTCTCATTTCAGTCTTATTCCACATTAGTAATCTTTGCGTTGTCTTTTCTATCTGATTCTTATTTACGTATTTTTCCTGGTTGGTATTTACATCCGCTCCACTATCCATTTGAAACCTTACACGGTGACCATTCACTGTCATAACTGCTGTCATCCTTTTCGTTTTGTGGTTCTCCAAAGACATCACCCATTCATTTTTTACCATCATGACATCATCTCTTGTGTCCGATTGTAGCTGTCTTTCACCGTTAGACATATCATCTGACACCTGCGGAATTTTCTTTTTGCACATCACAGCAAAATGATGTCTCCCCTTGCACGCTAGGCACATTTTACCCCATGCAAGGCACTTTTCTTTAATGTATTTGTGAATCCTTCCACAATACCTGCATTTACCTTTCTGAATGTTTGTTCTTGAGGGTGTTGATACTATCTCAATGATTGGAGGGTCGGCTTGTATTTGTCTCAACTGTTTGTTGGCGGTCTAGTATGCCTGCAATTATCTCTGCACCTTTCCAATGTGAGACTATTATCTTGTAACAATTTCATTTTGAGGCATTCATGTCTAATACCAAGAACTACTCTGTCTCCAATCAAGCTATCTTCCAGGCCTACATGTCTAACACCAAGAACTACTCTGTCTCTAATCTAGGTATCTTCCAGGCGTTCAAAACTACACGTTTTTGCTAGTCTTCTCAGATTTGTTATGTACTTTTCAATGTCCTCGCCTTCTTGCTGTTCACGAGTATTGAAAACATATCTCTCATAAGTTTCATTCGTTTTTCCAATGCAGAAACTTTCCAATGTGTTCACTATTTCTTCCATCTTTCTTTCTTTTCCCTTCTCAATTTCAAGACCTTCCTATATGTCCATCGCTTTTGTTCCTAGAATTGTTAGAAAGGTAGCCACTCTGACCTCTGATTCTTCCGACAATTTAATGGCTAACTCATAGTTTCGCCAGCTCCGGTGAAACTTTTGCCAATTAGCGGCCATGTTTCCTTCTACCTCGAGCGGCTCGGTTACAGGAAGGAAATATCTAGCTGCTATTGCACGGCGTAGCCTTGAATTGTTGCCTATTTATTATTGCAAACAATAAACCTTTATATACTGATTAATGATTACCTCTGATCAGTAATACACCGCTGCCACCATGTTAATTAAGATCTAGGTTCACAGTCAGCAATAAACAAACAACAACCATTAGTGTCATGGCGGAGAATGATACTTTATTATATTGAACGCGTGCACCTTTGCGCACCATATCAACAGTCTGTGTGAAACAAATGATGAGCCACACGTTCAACTCTTAGTGTTCTATATCAAATGCTGCTTTGAAAATGAGTTCTATTGCTCGTTTTGTTAAAACTCTTTAATATAATTTTGGAATAATTTCAGAAGTAGGACGATCAGTCGGTTGGCGATGACTTATAGAAGGCAAAAAAAAAATTGTTTTACTAGGTAGGCATCTAAAGCCAATGAATGAAACCGACCTCCGAATGCATGGAAAGAAATTGACTTTAATTAATTAAATAAATTCTTATTATTGAGATATGAAATCTACTTTAACTCTTTCTCTCCGTAATTATTTACCACATTCTGATGGAATCAACGCTGCTATCGTCAGTTAGGAGAGAAAGAGTTAAAGGGTTTTACAATCTCACATGACTTATTTGTTGAGTAATTAATTACTGCTATTCTACTCAATGCAACGTCTGTGCAATTCACCTAACAGTGCTCTATGAAGAACTAAAGATTCGCTTCTAGGGTGTAATAAATTTAAACATTTAAATAAATAATGACAATGTTTAAACTTCTGTTACTCATGTTCATATTGAGTTGCAGGGGAGAAAAAATCGAATTAGAAACTTTTGTCTTCAGAAAAATAAAAATCGTTTAAATAGAGTGGCACAACAGAGATAGGGCTGCACTGCAATGATCCTGTAAACTTCCAAAAACTGTGGTCGAAAATGGAAAATTTTTTAACGTTTTGGTTTGGTTTGGTTTTGGTTTAGGCACATCGGGACAATTTTAGGCCATGTCGTGCCTGCATCCCCTTAAGGACTACTCTCTCTCTACATAACAAGGGCTAAATTCTATACAGTTAAATCATTAAAATCAAGTTCTATTCACAGTTAAAATGGTAAAGGTAGTAAAAATTTAATAATTTGGTAAAAATCTAATGTAAATAGTACATCTTCACAAATTCATAAATCAGATCTTCGTAGACAACCCCAGTTCCCGGATAAGCCCAGTACCTTCCCAGGAAAATACGTGTTACAAACTTACAAAGTAAGCATAGAAATGGACTGGACGTAGCTACCAGAGGAGACATTCGCCTTACTTTGACGACATTTCTACAGGAGGCAAAATGTTCCCATTAGCTTATTTTTGTTCTCTAGTAAATCGAGCAATAATAAAATTTAAATTAAAAAAATTAATTAATTAAACCTAAAAATAGTAGGCCCTAATATTGATTAGTTAAAAGGGGGACTTGGAAAATAATTCACGACATTGAGATTAGTTTTTGTAGGTAATCACTGAAAGGTATTTGACATCATTTTTGTAGGTAATCACCGAAAGGTATTTGACATCATTTTCGTAGGTAATCACTGAAAGGTATTTGACATCATTTTTGAAGGTAATCACTGAAAGGTATTTGACATCATTTTTGTAGGTAATCACTGAAAGGTATTTGACATCATTTTTGTAGGTAATCACTGAAAGGTATTTGACATCATTTTTGTAGGTAATCACTGAAAGCTATTTGACATCATTTTTGTAGGTAATCACTGAAAGGTATTTTACATCATTTTTTGTAGGTAGTCACTGAAAGGTATTTGACATCATTTTTGTAGGTAATCACTGAAAGGTATTTGACATCATTTTTGTAGGTAATCACTGAAAGGTATTTGACATCATTTTTGAAGGTAATCACTGAAAGGTATTTGACATCATTTTTTGTAGGTAATCACTGAAAGTTATTTGACATCATTTTTTGTAGGTAATCACTGAAAGGTATTTGACATCATTTTTTGTAGGTAAGCACTGAAACGTATTTGACATCATTTTTGTAGAATAGTTATACAATCAACGATCTGTTGATAGCATGGAAATTAATAAATAAATGACATTTTATTCAAATTTGCCTTCCCACGTTTTTTAATTCGTAAATTTTCTTTGAGAGAAGGTTTTCAAGAAGAAGCTACGGAAACTTTGTGGTAGGCCAAAAAAGGTTGGAGACCACTTATCTAGAATAACAATAGGAATAACAAATCCGAGCGATTTAGAAATATGTGTTCACCAATTGTTTTAGTTTAGTGCGATTTCACGCTTTTAGCGTTTCGCAATACGCTATGATCCCACGATAAGCTTTGTAAAAAAAAGGAAATAAATTCTATATTGTTGAGATATATATTTTTATATGTGGAGTTCTTCCCCTTAGATAACCTTCGACATTTTTTTAAAAATAGTGTTTATAAAATATTTTTGCTTGTTTTAAGTCTTTCTTGAAACCTGTCGTCCCAAGTCTGTAAAGGGGAAGTGTCTGTACATTAAAATTGCAATTGACCTGATTAATCATCACTTCAACGGCACGTGTCTCACACTGGTAGGCTACAGTGTGAATCATTGGATGTCCATTTTTTTTTTCAATAAATTATTTCTATTTCCTAACATATATATAAATATTTATGACATTTACACGCAGACATTTATGGCATACGTTAACAAATGAGGTCACTGTTGTAAATAGTGCACTGCACTGCACTGAATAAATGAGTAACAAACGAGAATACCCACGCATTGAATTACATCATTGACGTTACATAATAGCTAGGAGGAAATGTTCTATTGGGATAGACCTTGTCGCTCTATTTTTACAAAGCTTATATCAAGTCACTCTGTCTGTCTGTCTGGTAAAAGGTTTGAGATGTGGATGTATATATGGATTTAATCCCCTTATTACGTTTCGACACTTTTTCGCCCACTTCCATTCTCGAATCAAGTCGAAATTTAGCATAATTATTTATAGTCGATGACAAGACATGAATCATTCCCCCCCCCCCCAAAAAAAAAAAATTAAACAATTATTCTGATTCAACCATCAGTCTGATTATTTTTTATTATATCGAAATTAGGGAAATAAATTCTACTTAATGAGGTATGTGGATATATATATATATGTATGTGTGGATTTAGGGTGGAAATACAACAAGGTGTGGTGATTACATATGCCCGAACTGTGACCGCAGCTGTGTATCAAGGATTGGCCTCTTTAGTCACACAAGAAGTTGCAAAGGGAAAATATGACATCTCGAGATGTAAAATGCCACAGAATTACTAGCTATCTGGCCACACTGTGAAAAAAAGTTGAAAGTTCCTCTTTCAGACCTTGCAATATATAGGCCAGATGATGTAAAGGCCATCTGTTTCTGTGATCCACGGTTAACGAGGGTGTCATGTGGCCAGCACAACGACCAACCGCCTTTACTTTCCCCAACTAATGTCAGGTACCCATTAAAGCTGGATGGTCTCAGAGGCGCCCAAAGATTCCGAAATTAAAAATCCCGTCTTCACCAGGGTTTGAACCCTGGACACCGGTTCAGATGCTACACTCTTTACCGCTCTGCCACGGCGCCTCCTACTGTGAATACTGTGTGAATAACACGTGACAAGATCTTGACAACAATAAAGGGATGTAAATGTATCAACAACTATAAATAAGGATTGGCTGGTTTATAAGGAAGGAATACTCTTCGAGGGCTTGCACTTTACAAAATGAAAGTTTGCATTTAGCTCGAAACTGAAGCTGACCATACTTTAGTGCAAGTATGAAAGACAGAGAAACAGTGAACGGGGGAGAGACAGAGAAACAGAGAACGGGGGAAAGACAGAGAAACAGAGAACGGGGTAGAAACAGAGTAACAGAGAAACAGACTTATGTTAATTCATCTGCTTGTTCACAATTTTTTCAACGATGTGTAGACTAATTGTAATTAGTAGCACTAGTGCGGGAGAGGTGGCAGAGTGGCCCAAACCGCTTGACTACGGCTTGGCCACCTAAGAATGGGACTCGAGTTCGAGTCCTCAAAAGAGTACGAAAGATGTGCGATAGAAAAGATTAGTAAAAAAAAAAAAGTAACACCTTTCTCAAATAGTCACCTATACTATCAATCACCCAGGTACAGGTGAAGTAAATACTGGTGCTGATGACAAACATCTTCATGTGTTTGACACGCGCCAAGTGACATACATTATGATCACCACTGCGAACCCCAGGCTACGGCATCTCTACGTGGTCTGGGCTGCTTTGGAAAACGTCGGCTTTGGAGGTCTGGTCTACGGCTGGGGTTCTCTAGTGTACGTCTTAAGGGATGAAGGCCTCTACCTGGATTTGTGTGAGAATCTTACTGATGTAAATCCTGGGTTCAGGTGAGCTGTTTTAATAGTATAATATATACTGAAATAGCATTCAAAAAGTTTGAAAATATAAAGATTTATGCAAAATAATGTTTATTTCAGTTTTAAGATTGCTGCTAAAAAAAAAAGAAATATATGTGTAAATCGTTTTAAAAATCAATGTTAAGTGTGTAGTGTGGGTGTGTAGTTTGGGGTGTGTAGTGTAAGCTATTTTTTTTTAAAACGTGTATTGTGTTTTTATTGTGGTGTATAGTGATTGTAACGAACAGAGTGTAGATCTAGAGTGTGGTGTGTATTGTATCATTGCATTTATGTAACATGTGTGATGTGTGTTTTTAGTGTTCGGTGTGATTGAATATAATGAGCGTGTGTAGTGTGATGTGCAGTGTGTGGTGTGTAGTGCTTAGTGTGTAGTGTGTAGTGCTTAGTGTGTAGTGTAGTGTGTAATGTGTTGCGTGTAGTATGATGTGTTGTGTGTGGTGTGTAATGTAGTGTGTAGTGTGTGGTGTGTAGTGAGTGAAGTGTAGTGTGGGGTGTAGTGTGTGGTATGCAGTTTGTGGTGTGTAGTTTCAGGATTGTATTATGACTTGAAGTGTGTTATGTGTATTGAATATAATGTACAGGACGTAGTTTGCGATGTATAGTGCGTCTTGTTCTTAATGTGCGGGGTGTAATGTGTGGTGTAGAGTGTGTGATTTGTAGTTTATGTCGTGTGTGTAATGTGTGTTGTGTAACGTTTAGTGTATGTGTATGTTTTTGCAAAATTTTTGGTTGTTAGACTCGCGACTTTGTCATTTCAGGTCATAATCTATTCTTAGACTCGAATACTGCTAAAACACACAATAACACTCTGATGTGGTGCAACAGTCTAGTCATAGCTCCTTGCCCACCAGGAAGCAGAAACACAGAGAGGGGGGGTTGTGCCCATATCTTTTACCAAACAATGCACCTGTACATAAAAATAAGTGCAGTGCAATGCATTACGGTACATTACCTATTAACAACTTTAATCTACGAATCTCATTGTCTGGGACAGCCAAATCAATACATGTGTGTTATCAGACAACTATCCTGCTCCCCAAGCTCTTTACATACTTCTCTTTTCTTTTTTTTTTTTTTTTGCAAACTTAGAGCTATTCACTCTGTCTCTTGTTAGACTCTTGATCATGGGCGTAGCCAGGGGGGGTGGGGTTAGGGTTCGATCCCCCCCCCCCGAGAAAAAATCTTAGCTACGCCCATGCTCTTGATAAAGACCATATTAAAGTAAAAAAAAGAAGCCAAATGAAGGATGCGTAGTGGTGTACACCAGTGATGCCCAACCTAACTCAATTTGCGGGCCATTTTAAATTTCCAACACTAGTGTCGCGGGCCACATGATGGAAAAGATACATAAACTTAATGAAATTGACCTGAAACTATTTTCTTTCAAACCCGAGGATCTAGTACTTACATTGAAGTATTGGGAGAGTTGAATGTTCTCTTTAAACTTCAAACAATGGCGTACGTTCTGTTTATATCTTATTGTTCTTGTGATTGTTAAAACCAGCCGCCAGACTTTCTTTATAAAAACAAACATGTTGGCTAGCAATGGTATCATGTGCTCCAAAAATTAAAGATCCGTTCACTTCTTCTATAGTCCTATTTCATGAACGCACAAATATTAAATGAGTTGGTAGTAATCCATTAGAAAAAAAGGTAAAGATACATTTTGAACCTTTTTTTTTTGTTTGGAGGGAATTGGGATTTTCTATATCTTGTGCCGGATGGAAGCATATCGCGGGCCGGATTTGGCCCGCGGGCCGTATTTTGGGCATCACTGGTGTACATCATTGGGGAAAAAAATCACTCGCTAGTCAGCCATAAAGTGAAAACTTTGCTTTAAACGTTATAATTTTGTTTGGAATTTAAATTTAGCTCAGGTCATGATATCAAATTAATTGTATTGTTCCAAAAGGCGAAATTATTTTTTTTCCATGAAGTCACACGGCTTCAACGGTAATACTCCATATATATATATATATATATAATATATATATATATATATATATATATATATAAATATATATATATATATATATATATATATATATATATATATATATATATATATATATTGAATGAGAAATTATCAGCGTCATAAAGATGGATTTTTTTTGGTATTACTGGTTTTTGTTTTTAAGAGTTACTGTGAACAGGTCCGAGAACCCCTAAAACAAGTAAACTTTTTTTTTAAAGTTGTTTTTTAAATCTATTCTTCCTCTATTAAGCTGATGACTTTTTTTTACGAACGATTACTTCGCATTCAATAACTAACGTATGATAGATTATAAAAAAAAAATACTTTACCCTTCAAGATTATTAGAGAGGTACAGTACTGTAAATATGCCACAATAAAAGTCTACACTAAATTTCTTCTCTCTTTAAGGCATTTAGGATTCTGGCAACGCCAACGACTAGATTACTTTTGGCACATTAGATCATAATTAGTTAATTTTAAAGTTAACTGTATATACTTAATGCTCTTGCAGGAACGAAACAAATAAAGATTGCCATGCCAGGTCCTCGAAGCTGGAGCTCGTCTACACGTTCGCTTCCGTCAGTGTGGGCGTCGGGAGCTTCGTCTTAGGTCAGGTCAACCTCAAGTGGGGAACGAGAACGTCCAGGATAATAGCCTCGTAAGTTCCTTTTAATGTCATGGGGACCTCAGGCTCAGTAACCTGCATGCTAACGTGTTGTTGTTTTTTTGTATATTAATAAAGCTTTTATAAACTCACGCTGTCTGTCTGTCTGTCTGTCTGGTCAAAAGTTTGCACACGTTTTTTCTCCCACACCCAATTTCGAAATAAGCTCAAATTTTGCACAATTATTTCTTTTACCTGGCAACACAAGAATCAATTTAAAAAAAACAACAATCTGTTAATTAGCTTTTGGTAATTAACTAGTTTGTTTAGAATCTCGAACAAGGGAAAGAATTTGTACTTGACTGAAGTGATTGTATTAAATCAGTCCCCTTTATAGGTCGTGGTCTGAGTCTTATTGAACGATAAGAAACTCGGAACTTTGGGCCCATGAAATCTCCCCTTTATTGGATTGTCTAAACTACTGTCTGGGAGGATCCAAGCAGAATAATGTGTTACATCCCTATTACCGAAGGCTCGTATCCCAAGACGCTTGGATTACAGGCGAGGCCGACGGTCGAGCACACTGGGGAAATACCCACATATTTCTTCTCTGAACTACATGTATGATTAGTCTCATGCAAGAGACATGAATTTAGAATGCACATAAGTAACATTAAGATAATCGAATATTTCCTTGGATGATGCGGGGAGGAAAGCTTTAGGTTCAGCATTAGAAAACCACATGAAGGTGCAGAACTATTTCGTCTGTAACATTCACTCTTCACGCATACTGAATCAGTTAAATCTTCTTTGGAGATAACGATCAATAACACTCATGATATAAACAAGTTATCCTTTCAGACCTTGTGATCTATGGGGCAGATGATGTAAAGGCTACTGCTTCTAAGGACCAAAGTTAACCAGGGTGCCATGTGACCAGTTCAACAACCAACCGCCTTTACTTTTCCCTAACTAATGCCAGGTACCCATACGAGCTGTGTGGACTCAGAGGCGCCCTACAGATCCCGAAAGTAAAAATCCCAATCTTCACCAGGATTCGAACACGGGACCCGGTACGGAAGTCAAGCGCTTTACCGCTCAGACTCCAACAATCATAATATACCAGTTTGAACCATTGTCATTTTAGGAAGAATAAGCTAAAGAAAAATATCAGATCATGTACCCCATTAGCAACAACAACAACAACAACAACAACAACAACAACAACTACAACTACAACTACAACAACAACAAAAGACTTAGTAAACCACGGCTATACACCGGCTGAAGGCGAAACAAGATAAATACAAAAAATCCTTTTTTAAAAAACAAAGCTTCCTTACAACTATATCTATCAGTAATGTAAAAATTATTTCCCTTATTCGATATCACACAAAATATTTAACTACGAATAATTAATTGAATAATTGTTACTTTTTTTATTCAATTATATTTTGTTAGGTACAATAAATAATTGTTTAAAGTATCAACTTGATCGGAGAAAGCGTGAGGGAGAAATAGCGTTAACAATTATATAAGGGGACTTAACCCTACAAATTTTGCCATATATGTTAATACTAAATGATTAGTTTCCCTTGTTGCTATCAAACAGATTAATTAATTGACTAATTGGTTAATTTTTTTTTATTGATTCAATTTTTTTTTCTCAATACTTCAAGAATATTTCCCTTTTTCTGTATAAAAGAGAACAATTAAATAATTAATTAATTAATTATATTTTTTTTTTGTTGCTTTTAGTTTGGTGTTTATGATTGGGGCGTTCATGATTGCAAGTGTAACCAATGGTAAGCTATTTTTGTTTATGTGTAATGTCGCACCTAGAATGCCATACATTTGTGTTTCAATGTACTTCCGAAGAGAACAAGTGCTACCCAAACTTATTGTTACAAATCAGGTTCTATTTTCTTCACCCTTTTGTTTTTCTACAGTCTATTTTATTCTATTTCGATCTAATAGTAGTTCTCTAGCCCTACCAGCCGGCCTTGCTTTCAATCAGACTTCATCTCTGGCATTACCAGCAGGCCTAAGATCCCTGCCTTGCCTTCAATCGGAGTTCATCTCTGGCATTACCAGCAGGCCTAAGATCCCTGCCTTGCTTTCAATCAGACTTCATCTCTGGCATTACCAGCAGGCCTAAGATCCCTGCCTTGCCTTCAATCGTAGTTCATCTCTGGCATTACCAGCAGGCCTAAGATCCCTGCCTTGCCTTCAATCGGAGTTCATCTCTGGCATTACCAGCAGGTCTAAGATCCCTGCCTTGCCTTCAATCGTAGTTCATCTCTGGCATTACCAGCAGGCCTAAGATCCCTGCCTTGCCTTCAATCGTAGTTCATCTCTGGCATTACCAGCAGGCCTAAGATCCCTGCCTTGCCTTCAATCGGAGTTCATCTCTGGCATTACCAGCAGGCCTAAGATCCCTGCCTTGCCTTCAATCGTAGTTCATCTCTGGCATTACCAGCAGGCCTAAGATCCCTGCCTTGCCTTCAATCGGAGTTCATCTCTGGCATTACCAGCAGGCCTAAGATCCCTGCCTTGCCTTCAATCGGAGTTCATCTCTGACATTACTACCAGCAGGCCTAAGCCTTCCTACATTGCTTTCAATCAGACTTCATCTCTGACATTCCTACCAGCAGGCCTAAGCCTTCCTACATTGCTATCAGTCGGAGCTCATCTCTGGCATTACCAGCAGGCCTAAGATCCCTGCCTTGCTTTCAATCAGAGTTTATCCCTGCCACTTCAGTAGGTC
Organism: Biomphalaria sudanica; assembly: GCA_036873155.1. Classification (NCBI taxonomy): domain Eukaryota; kingdom Metazoa; phylum Mollusca; class Gastropoda; family Planorbidae; genus Biomphalaria; species Biomphalaria sudanica. The sequence goes on along the minus strand of JAZGLO010001818.1, from coordinate 387,279 downwards.
TCAGCCTTCCAGTCTTGCTGTCAATCAGACTTAATCTCTAGACAAAGCCGTTGTCGGCTGGCGATCTGTTTAAATTTCTTTTAGTGCATGTTGATTTGAGACTTAAACTCTACGTCATTGACTTTCCTAAACTGTACTAATTGTGTTTTTCCTGCCTGATTCAGGTGACAAAGAGTCTTTATAGTATAACAAGGGAGACATAAAATATCCCTGAATCCTGTCACCCCCACCGCTTTATTTTTAATTGTTCTACTAAGTTAATTTCTAATGTAATTCAGACACACCCTGGCTGATATTCCCTGGACTCTCCTGTGCTGCTTTTGGTGGCATTGCTTTTCTCACCACAAACTACCAGATCGCAAACTTGTTCACCGTGGGCAGAGGGGCAGTGGTTGGTATACTGAATGGAGCCTTCGATTCATCAGACGGCATACAACTGATGATTAAAGTAAGGATCTTTTATACATAGTCTGTTTTTGTTGTACCAACCTATTTTTGCTTAGTGTTTACATGTTAACTAGGCTAGTCATGATTGGGTTGTGTTATCGCGCAAACATGAAACAACTCACGTGGTTGGAGTGGAAATTTCCAAAGGCTAAAAATAGCAGTCTAATAATTACGCCACTATTGCTACGTGAAGAAGAGATGATGATAGTACATTTGACAAGTAATACTTTCTCCTCAAATAGTAGCCTATGGACAAGTACAACATAAATAAAAACATAATTAAAGTTATCCAGTACCTCTACACGGTTCAGTGTACTTCAACAATAATATTGGGGACTGGTTCAAAACCACAGTTGGAGTAAGACAAGGCTGCCTACTTTCACCAACACTTTTCAATACCTTCCCTGAAAGGATAATGGAAGATGTTCTCGATGGCTATGAAGGTACTGTAGGCATTGGAGGAAGAAGAATGACTAGCTTGCGCTTTGCAGATTCTATGACATTGATGGCCTAGCAGGGAAAGAAGAAGCGGATCCTAGCAATGTAATTGAGATGCCACAGAAAGGTCCTAGGTATCACATTCAAAGACCGCACCACAAACCAAAAGATTAGAGACAGGGTTACTGCAGCGATAGGACCCCATGCTGACCTGCTTACTATCGTAAAAAAAACGCAAGCTAAAAATCTATGGCCATATTAGATCTTCGGGGCTCGCAAAGACCTTCCTTCATGGAACAGTACCGGGAAAAAGAAGAGGCAGACAGAGAAAGCGATGGTAGGACAACATGAAAGAATGGGCGGGCCTACCATTGAGAGTAGTTCTAAGTAAAGCAAAAGACAGAGAGGAATGGAGAAAGACAGTCGACGAATCTTGCATGGTGCCCCCAACGGTCCAACAGACTAAGGGATGGGTAAAGGTAAAAAAGTAAGTAACAGATGTTAAGGTTTGGTCTGTTGCCGATACACTTCAAGTGAGTGAAGGAATGACATTTACCCACAAATTCCAAGGTCATGATCTAATGACTTTTAATCTATTTCTTTTGTAAAACGAAATAAATAATATACTGATGTGGCTCTGTGGCCGAGTAATTAAGCGCTTGTCTTCGGAACCTTGGGTTCTGTGCTCGAATCTCGGTGAAGACTGGGATTTTGAATTTCGGGATGTTGAGGGCGCCCATCCCAACTCTAATGGATGCCAGACTTTAGTTGGGAAAAATTAAAGGCGATTTGTCGTTGTGCTGGGCACGTGACAGTCTGGTCGTTAAATTTTTGGCCAAAAAAGGAGATGATCTTAACATCATCTGCCCTATAGATAGGGTAGACAGGGAAACAATACTGCTAGATTGATTGGTTCATTTTGGTAAATGGATGCTGATTCTCCGTTAGAGTAAATCGTTGATGTATTTCATTTGCTTCAGTTTGGCTATGAGAGTGGTGTATCAAGAAGAACATCCTTCCTGGTCCTAGCCTGCACTCACACCTTGACTTTTGTATCTACGTGTTTCTTTCTGCCTAAAGACTACATTCATTCTCCACACCAGCCTAGCGAGCCACTCGACTGGGACCAAAGTAAGTCCACACTGTCTCACATTTCGACCAACAACTTCAACTACAAAAAAAAAGAATGAGCCAAGGGAGTTAAAATAAGCAGGAATCTTTCCAACAGAAGGTTCTGGTTCTTGCATTTCCTTTTGAGAAGCTAATTTTAGAGATGGTATATATATATAAGCTATATAAGTCTACTTTTGTGAATCTAACATTAAAATTTAGTTGTGCGTTAATAGCGAGTGTTTAATATTTTCATAGTTTCTAATTAGAGAAATAAATTGTATCATTTCGTAAAGAGAAATTCTGTAAGGTCTTTACCTCAATAAAGTTTTCTTGTGTACATTGAAGTAATAAACTACTGACACTCTTTGTTTGATACTGTACTATGAGGTTGATGTTACTTATTCCACCGTGTTGTGGTACTGACTTCAATATTGGTTTGATGACAAGTCTAATCTGGAAACCTGTGCCGGTCTGTCTCCTTATGGAAGTTTCTCTACTAATAATTTGGAAAAAGCAATCAAATTAATATTTCCTTTGGACCTTTTAGCGTGTAAACAATGGCGCAAGACACACGATTTATACACAACGTGATTATGACTGAGTGATGTCCATGAGCATTGTTTGCGTTAATTAGCCCACTTTTAATTATATATTGTTTTAAATGAAAACATTTACAATAGAAATTCATGCTGATGTCAGCTGATAAACGCACCAACAATAACTTTTATCATTATGTTTCTCGCAATTTTGTTTGGGCTTCCAGGTCTCCATAGAAACGAAAGACAGTTACTTTCAAAAGGTTACCAGTTTCAAGGCCCTCGTTTGCATGAGTTGTGAACCACATGTATAATACATGTGTTCGTACATGTGTCTACAATAGAGAACAAAGTCATTTGAACAATATCTGAAAACGTGGAAATTACTGTTTTAGCGGTCTCCGAAAGGGGAGAAGACGCTATTAATTTTGTGTGGAGTGTCCGTCCGTCCGTCTGTCCATCTGTCCCGTTTACATCTAATAAAATAGAAAAGATAGTGAAAATCCCACATCATAATATTTTAGACCATTCAAAGTTCTAATGCAACGGCTACTTTTTTCTTTTCTGAAAGTGAAAAATCTAATTTTTAAAATAATTTATACAAGCAGTTTTTTCACAAAAATACACACCACTTTAACAACTATTCACTATTAGTAGTAACAAACTCTGGCGGCCACCTAGTAGAGGAAATCGGCAATATCCATATTTTTAACACATTTATGCAAACGGTTATAGAATTTTTGTCAAATTTTTTTTTTACATTTGTATTGCCAAAGTAAGTTATGTCATACTAATTGATACATTTACAAAAAAAAAAAGGTTACTTTTTTAAAGAGAAAAAATCTATTTAGTATGCATATAAGTTGGACATAATTTAAAACAAAATAATTTCATATTATCGCGTGAACTGCAGCGCCATACCATGTGACAAATACATTTAAATAAAAATATATTTTTTTTACGGAAATGTTATTTTACTTGAGGAGTAAGATATTGTCCCATTACAAAACAATTAGAGCAATTATATATTCACTATAAGACATTAGTTAGGCCAGGTTCACATCTTACTTCACATTCACTTTCACATATCCCTTGGTCAACCTTCTTTCTCCATTCTTCTCTGTCATTTGTCTTTGATAGAATTTCATTCTGATGTTTTTTCTGAAAATATTGAAACCTGCCTTTTTACCAGCCTGGGTGGACTACTTCGGGGGCTAGTTTTGTAACCTTGTTTCTAGTGTGTTTGACAATGTACATATGGAATCGATGACTTTAAACTATAAAATGTAGATATCAATAACTCCCCATCTTAAAAACTAAATCTCCTGAAGTAATTCAAAAAGAATTGTTTATTCTCAACTCCATAAACCTCTTCAGATGGTAAGATCTGAACTATTTTTTTAACTTACGTTGTCTACTATACGCATTGTCTATGGTACATATTGTCTACTATACGTATTGTCTATGGTACGTATTGTCTACTTTACGCATTGTCTATGTTACATATTGTCTACTATACGCATTGTCTATGTTACATATTGTCTACTATACGCATTGTCTATGTTACATATTGTCTACTATACGCATTATCTATGGTACATATTGTCTACTATACGCATTGTCGATGGTATGTATTGTCTACTATACCATTGTCTACTATACGTATTGTCTAAGGTACGTATTGTCTACTACACACATTGTCTACTATACACATTGTCTATGGTACGTATTGTCTACTACACACATTGTCTACTACACACATTGTCTACTACACACATTTTCTACTATACGTATTGTCTGCAATACGCATTGTCTCTGTCGAAAAACAAAAGGTTTCTTGTTTGTTTTACAGAAGACCCCAGGAGAAAGCAGTCAGCAGCAGAGCCAGAAGGAAGCTTCCGGCATCTATTTCGGCACCTCTGTAGCTCAAGATATCTCCTCCATTTGTGTTGGTTGTCAGTTCTGTATCTCAGGTTCAGCGCAGTCCTGGGCTCCATGAACAGAACTCTGCAGAGGCAGCTGGTCTCACAAGATGAAGGTTAAAGTCAAGACTAGACACAGACAACATAGACATCTAGATACAGATGCTTCTAACCTCTTCAAAATCAATACTGGGGTGGAAGGGGGGGGGCGGTACATCTTCTTTAGTTTTCTTCTTCATTTTGAGCAGAATTAATAGGACCTATCAGATAACTTCAATCTGATATAAACTGTAACTATATAACACAAATATACATTGCAATATATGAAGAGTCAGATAAAGTTACATGCTCCTTTTCATATCTATAGGACAGACGGTGTAAAGGTCAGCTGTTTCTATGGCAGATAGTTTACGATTGTGTCATGTGGCCAGCACAACGACCAAACACATTGTCTTTCCCAAACTAATGTCAGGTAATCCATTGAGTTGAATGGACTCAGGGGCGTCAGGAATATCCCGAAGTCTTTACCGAGATTTGAACCCGAGAACCCTGGGGCTGGAAACCGATCTCTTTGACACTTGGCCACTATGCCCCCAAAGAGTCAAATATCTTGTCCGAAATTTACAATTGACTCGATAAGTGAATTTCATCGCTAATGTTATTACCTCCTTTTCATACTTGCTCAAAGGCGTTTGATTTTTAAATTTTTTTTTGACAGAGGGTTTTCTTTACATTTCTAACGACTGTTTATTTCTGATTATCTTGTTCTCATATATAAAATAGAAAAAAAAAAGAGAACTTTTCATAGAATAATATCTTTTTAAAAAGTTATGTTTATGTAACACTTCATTTGCAAATACAATTTTATATTGAAAATATATTGATTTGATTTTAAAAAAACACACCACTGCATGTACTGTTGCACAATGGAAAGTATATATTGTCTTTTTTGTTTGTTTCTGACAGTGAAACGCTACCCATATTTAGTAAGATTAGATGTCGTTTTAAAGGGAAGAATACAATATAAAAGACATGTCTAAATAAGTTCAAAGGTGATAGTTTAATTAATAAGTCATGTGATCAGTCAGCAGGTTCACTAACATTCTGTTATACACCATGATGGGAGGCATTGTGACGTCACCGCTATCAGGGGCCTTCCTGGAATTAAACGTCATCTGCTTCAAAAGTAAGTAGCATTTACATCCCTTTATTTAAATTTATTGTATGTCGACCTTAAGCGGACTCCAAAGTTCTGGTGCAACAGCTCCATCTTTTTATTCTCTGAAAGTGAACCTTTTAATTTATTTAATTAAGTATGCAAACAGTTTTTTTTATAATAAAACTCCAATTTATACAACTATCCACTATTAATACTATGTAAAAGACACTAAGACTAGTGTAAAAGACACTAAGACTAGTGTAAAATGTAAAAATGAGCGCAATGCTATAGTATTAAAACATTTGTGTAAACGGTTTCGCTTCTTTATAAAATAATGTTATAGACTTTAAAAAAAAAAATATTTGTATTTCTAAATTTAGATTACTTACTAACATTTTAAAGAAATTGTTTACTTTCGTTTAAAACGAGAAATTATTCATTTAGTATTTTTAGTATAAGTCAAGTTTTTTCTCAATATTGCAGACTCATCTCCCTTTTTAATATAAAAACAATCATTTTTAATAACCACTAATTAATTCACTTTTTAGTTAAAAATTTATATTGGTTCGTGTGCTGTCACCCACAAAGTTTTATTTATTTTAACTTTTTTTTTTCTCCTCTTTTATTTAATTTTTTTATTTTACTATTAAATCTGAGTCGCTACCAAATTCTCTTTAGATTGTAGCAGATCGGCGTTTGCTCAAAGTATGAAGCCATTGGTGATTCCCCTAGCATTGGCGACTACGTTTGGCGCTGTGATGTCAACTCTCGTTCTCTTTGAGAACCCTTCCAACTTGTACGCTGTTTTTATCTTCCTCTTGCTATTACGCTCTTCCCTCTTCACTTTCAGCTGTGCCTACATAATACACATGTAAGTACTCTGAAGTACACGCCTACCTAATACACATCTAAGTACTCTGAAGTATACGCCTACATAATACACATGTTAGTACTCTGAAGTACACGCCTACATAATACACATGTAAGTACTCTGAAGTACACATCTACATAATACACATGTAAGTTCTCTAAAGAACATGCCTATTTTTTTTTACATATGTAAGTACTCTGAAGTACATGCCTACATAATACACATGTATGTACTCTGAAGTACATACCTACATTATAGAATTGTAAGTACTCTGAAGTCCATGCCTACATTATACACATGTAAATACTCTGAAAAACAAATTGCATGGTTACTTTTAATTGTATAAGTCATGTTTTTAATTCAATAAGTCATGCTGTTAATGTTAAACTTAATGTTGTTGTTTATTTGTCTACTGTCAAGGTTTCCAAGTCATTACCTTGTCAGCATAATTGGTATCACGACATTGATTGGTAGCTCAGTATCGTTGTTCCAGCATGCAATATTTGAATGGTCCGAATACAGACCGGAAATACAGGTAGGAACATACTTTCACTTTGTTGAACTTCAGCATTGTTTTCAAAAAGCTTATATCAACTCACTCTTCCTGTCTGTCCGTCTGGTACAATTTTTTTACACGTTATTTCTCCCACACCAATTCTCGGATCAAGCTGAAAGTTTAAGACAAGAATCAATCGAAAAAATTATTTATAAGTTTATTAGTATTGGTAATTAATTACTTTGCTTGGTATCGAACAAGGGACAGAAATGATTGTACTTGACAGATATGGCGGTATAAAGTTGAATTACTATATATACTTTATGTAGAAAATAAGTTCGTTGTTTGAAATTGAAAATAGTTAGATTTGAGACCTTCCATTTTCATAAGCACTTTGCTAGCACAGAGGTTAGTGTATTGACTTTTTATAAATTGCTTTTAAAAAGCTATCACGGTTACCTTCACCCACATGCACGTTTCTTTTTGTCCCCTCCCACTCTTTTCTTAACCTCCAGACACGTGATAGGATCATAGCGCATGGAGAAAGCTAAAATGGCGCTAAACAAAAACAGATGTATTATTGTTAGCCTAGATCTAGTACAAATTTAATTACATGACTGATCCAAACACATTAATACGATTATCAATGACACTTTATAGCCGCTTTTTAGTACTATTATTATTTTATGTCTTTGTTGTTTTATCTCTACTTCCCCATCTGAAGGCCAATGTGTTTCTACTCATTCTGACATGTTTGACCTACATTCACCCAACCTGGCAGCTAATCAAATGCCACACATTGGAACAGCAAACATTACCAGGATACGATACCATATGACACAGCCATAGACATAAATAAAAATAGACTGGCCGATTAAAGAGTTTTATGAAACGAAAATTTGTGACTTGCAATTTTGTGTACTTTGTTATAATGCATTTATGAGCAGTATAAAAGTTAAGTATTCATATCTATTTCAGCCGTAACCTATATAAGTATTACAATATTCTCACTAGTGTTTTTTTTTAAATCTCTCAGCGTGAAGATCAAGCCATTTTTCAAAATTCGGAAATCCGAATACAATAGATATACATGTTTTCAAGTTACATGAAGTTACTTCCTTTTTCCAGTCTATACTTATGTATGTCTATGGACACAACATTGAAGTTAAAAATGTTGATTTGCGAAAGGAATAAAACAATTAAAGCCTCAAAAATATCTTTGTGTTTTCTATTTGTTGTTGTTGTTTTGTTGTTTTCCAAAATGAAATCATGTCACTGTGACAAGTCAAAAGCTTGCTGTCAGAGTCACTCAAATTTATCACAGCATTAATTATTATTATGTATTATGTATTTATTTCATTTTAGTTATTTCCCCGACCTATACCCAATTTCTTCACCCGCCCCCACCTTTCCCTCTCCAGACTAGACTTAGTCCACCGCCTTGGCGGCTTTTTTCACTTATCTCCCCTTGATCGGGGAAAGATAAACACAGTATCTTTGATATTACCTGCCGGATGTCTGAAGGCCGCAGTTGACACCACCTTGGGTGGAATGCAAAACAATCTTTCCTCCCCCCCCCCTCCTTCTCCCACGTCTCTCTTTGATCAAAGAGATTACTCGGGTCAACGCGCCTCGTGACACTCCAAGGTGCGACTTTCGTCGGACTTCACCCACGTGTAAGATAATTCTTAGCCTAGGACCTTTCCTGTTTCCGCCCGTCTCCCAGGCCTTTATAAGGTAAATTAAATCAAAGCTATCGAGTCTGGACTGCTTCATTTATTCTTTCTCTTAGAGGAATACCTGGTGGTAAGCCGAACTTAATCACAAGTTCCACCTTAATTACTTTGTGTATATTTCTCACTGGAGATTATCATGTGTATTTTATTATTTTATTTACATTAATTAGTGCATTGTGAATTTCTCACTGTCGTAAGTAGAAAACATAAACATGGCCTATGTATGTATTTAAGTATTGCATTGATCTATTAATGCTACGTTGCTCAATTGATGCATCCATGTATATATTTGTACATCTTATTTTATTTCCTTTATCTCGGCTGACCGCCTTGATAATTTTACTAGCGCACTAGTACTGCGCTTAGAGAAGATATATGAATTATCTCCCCCTTTACTCATTCTACTTGAACGAGAGTTGCGCCCCTTGAACGGACACCCTCTCCATTCAAGCGCGCTCCATTGTTCTTGGCCGACGGTTTTATGTAAACAAACCGTCATGTTCGCTGACCATCGCCCATCCCCCCCCCTTTTCTCTTCCACCTTGTGTTATTTATTTGAGTTTATTATTTCCCTTTTATGTACATTTTATATTGCTACTATCAGCCCTCTATTTTTCAAATCCCATTTGTCACCATCTCCCCATTGTGCTCAAAAGCAATTTTACCAATCTGACGAATGCTCCTCAGTCGAGGGCATCCACAAGATGCATGAGAGACATGTCCTAACTTGTCTTTGTTTATCCGCAGCCTCCCTCAGGTGTCTGCCTATTTACCTGCCTATTTATTTGACATTATCTGCCTATTTATCGGATCACTTGCCCACTTGCTATTGAGTATCCTCTACTGCCTACGTGGATCTACTCAACTCTACTACTTGGCGCTATCGGATCTACTTGCCCGCCTATTCGACAGCCCACCTGTCAATTTATTAGGTGCGACGTCCCTATAGACCCAGATCTGTGCGAGACGTCATAGCTACGCCAAACCATCTGCAACTCACTGGACTTATCCTGTCAACTACGCTGCCCACGGCAGATCAGCTCTGCCCGCAGTAACCTTGTGCCCACGGTAGCCGGCCACCCGCCCTACTGTGCCCACTACAGATATCAGAACTTTGGATTGAGACTCCACAAGAACTGTATCACCGGCGTCCCTCTACCCGCTAGAGCGCCACCTCCAGCTGCAGAACCTCTAGCCAGGATCACAGCCAGCTGCGACATCAACAGGACAACCAGCTAAGTTCAGAAGACAAAGTGACATACTCTCTTATTAAGTGCAAGAGTGATGATTAAATACCGTATCAATTAGAGATAGATGCAAACCCTCCCCTTTTTATCCTTCTATGTAAATATTTATGTAAATAAATATTCTTCATTTTTAACTTTGTATCTCTCTTTCATTGCTTGTCTCGTTGCGTGCCTGCTCCCGATGTATATGCTGACTGGTTGGTGAGTGATAGCTTCAAAAATAATCATCCCCTAGACATTAAATACGCCAAACACACATCACATTCCCCAACCTGTCACAGTCACTTGTATTATAATAGTTTCTTATTTGTTTGTTCTCTTTTCTTTTAATTGGCGAGTTTCATATATGGAAGCAAATCGTATATAGCAAGATTATTGTTGTATCCGGTGTATAGAATACAAAAAAAAAATGTAATAAAAATACTCAGAAAGACACAAAGATAAAGGCACATTCCTCGTTCCATATGCTAGGACAAATTTATACAAATGCTCCTTCTTCCCTGGCGCTATTAGAGCATGGAATGGGTTGCCTAAGCCAGCCAGGAAAACCAATAAGTTGGCAGCATTTGTTATCATGCATGACTAGATGCATGATGCGTAGGACGTAGTCATCTTCTTTTTTGAAGCAACGTCTGTATTTTATAAGATAAGATACGTTTTGATTACCAAAGTATAATTAAAAAACAAATAATTTTTGACCTGTTTCCTGCTACGATAAAAAATATAAGCTCTTTCGCTTGAAGAACAAAGTAATTAGTATTATTTAATTGGTAACAGTGATCTAGCATAATGACTTTTTTTTATTTTGTCTATTTGTTTCGAAATCTTATCCCGTTTTCCTCTTTTCATTTTCTGACGTTTGTCTTTAGTTTCCATTCTATCGCTACTATATTTCTTCATATCTCTTCATTTCTTTTTTCTCTGGAACTGATTTTATTACTTAAAGAAAGCAAAATGTACAGACCTGTGACGTGGCAACGAGCTATTAGTCTCCACGGCCCACAGGTTGTGACGTTGCAAGTCATTGTTCAAGCCTTCCATAATGATTGGTCTCACTTCAGTTCTAGATACTTTATCAAACATTACGAATGGTCACCACTCATTAACACGTCGCATTCCATTGATAGGCCTGATGGTATAGTATTGGCGATAGTGCCAATTTTGGCACCCAGTTATCTCCTGGAAGTGGCATGTTAACTTTGATTCAGATTAAATAAATAAAAAGATGCTTGGGGTAAAAAAGGGATTTAATTAAGGAAATTGTGAGCGAATAAACATTTTTTTCCCATTATCTCCCTTAGTGCAGTTTTCCAGGAAATTTAAAATTTCATCAATTTAAATTACTTTTTCAATTACTAAAAACAATCTATGTAATAACTACTTCTAGAACCCAAAACCAACAAGTCGTACAAACTTTACTCCATTAGTGAAATAAACAAAATGTTGTTGTTTTTTTGTTATAACCCTTCGAAGTCCTTGCCAAAGGAAAAATAATGGTCGGAAATGTGGGCTAATACATATAGTGTCGTTCTATTAGTGGGAAGGGGAGATGAGAAGGAGTCAGGGGGAGATAAATAGACGCCTAATTTAAAATCTTAATCTTTACAGTTCACATCTGTTTCACACTTGGGACAATGAGGTTTGTCTAGGAGGGTCCGGATTTATACACACTGACAGTTCAGAACTCTTTCAAAAGCTTGAAAGATCAACTGATGATTACAAAATACTTATACCGGTATCTAAAAGCATGCTAAATCTCTGTAAAACGAGATTAGGTATTGTGTATGAATTTTATTTAAATATGTAATGTTCATAGTTTTAATTTTAAGAAAGTGAGGATGTTAGAGTATGTGGACGTTAAGGCCCTAGGTAGACGCACTGTCGTAAATACGGAGCTGTACAGGTATTGACATATTCCGATCATGCTAGAAGCTACAGGCGGACACCTCTTAATCACGACATTGTTGCCACCCGACGTCAGATTTAAAGTGTTAGCATTAAAGATCAGAAGAAAAAAAAAATACTTCAAGGTTTTTGAGCCACCGAAAATCCTATATATCTTACTATCTTATCTTATCTTATATAATACAGACGTTACTTCAAAAAAGAAGATGATTACGTCCTACGCGTCATGCATTTAGTCATGCATATTAACCAATGACTTAAATTCTGCCAAGTCACTGGTTTTCCTGGCTAGCTCAGGCAACCCATTCCATGCTCTAATAGCACTAGGGAAGAAGGAGTATTTGTACAAATTTGTCCTAGCATATGGGACGAGGAATGTGCCTTTATCTTTGTGTCTTTCAGAGTATTTTATTAAATTTTGTTTTTGTATTTGAAGATTATGGTTCAGTGTTTATGTATAATTGCTACTTTACTTCTGACTTCTTCTGTCCTGAAGGCTTTCTAAATTTAGTGATTTTACTATAGGTGTTACTCTAGTCAAATGTGTATATTCATTTGTTATCAATCTCACTGCTCTATTTTGTGTCTGTTCCAGTTTCTTAATGTTTTCTTGAGTTGAGGGGTCCCAAACGGAGGAGGCATATTCTATTATCGGCCTAACCTAGGTTAAATAGCATTTTAGTTTTATGTTCTTATTTGATTTATAGAAATTTCTTTTAATAAATCCTAATTCGTTGTTTGATTTTTTTATAGTTTCATCAATATGTGGATTCCATGACAGTTTTTCATTTATTATAACACCTAGGTATTTTGCGTTTTTAGTCTGTGTTACTGGTTTGCTATGAATACTATACTATTTTGTGGAGGTCTCTTTCTTGTGGATTCCCCCCTGCTGTAGCCCCACCTGCCCTCTCTTAAATCCGGCCCTGTGTCTAAGACATAATAATAATCGTTGTTTCAAAAAAGAAAGTCTAAACATACATATAACAATGTACAAACAATATACAATCGTGGTAAGTAATCACTATGTTGTCTGAGACATCTAAGAAAGAACAAGACTTCGTGCTTCAGTCACTTGAATTGTACTGTCAATACCCTCAGCTAGCTGTGCCAGGGCTAGGCTGACATAGGTCTATGTTCAAACAACACTGACATTGTTGGCTTACAACTGCACAGCCACTCCTCCCCCCCCCCCCCTCACCCCACGCCCCTCCTTGCCTTTTCACCCTGACGTAGGCTGGCAGCGCTTCTACCACGGGAATACATAATTAATAGTCTGGCTTTTTTTTTCTTCTGTTTCCGATCACCAGGTGCTACACTGGAAGTGATCTGCACACTGCCACAAGTAACAACACACACACACGTGTGTGTCACACTGGAAGTGATCTGCACACTGCCACACAGCACGCACACACACACACACATGTAGCAGATTATAAACAATCAAAGTTGTCTAGTTTACAGAAGGCGTAAGCAGAAGCTGATCGCTTGTGGTATTAGTAATAATTGTATAGGCCTACAGTTCTTATTTTGGCTGTTACTTCTTTAGGTACTGTCAATAATTTCCTTTGGCTTTCTCTCTCTCTCTTTATAGTTTATTCTCGTTTAGTTATCTCAAATTAGAATCATTGTACATAAATATTTGTTACAATTTTTTATTATAGAGTTTTATGAATTTGTATTCAGGCGTGGTAGCTACGTGGTAGAGCACTAAGCTTCCGAAACGAGAAGTCCCTGGTTCGAATCTTGGTGATGACTAAGATTTTGAATTTTCGGAATTTTTTGGGACGCCCCTGAGTCCATCCATCTCTAATAAGTACCTGAATTTTGTTGGAGAAAGTAAAGCCGGTTGGCCATATTGCTGGCCACATAACACCCTCGTTAACAGTCGGCTATAGAAACAGATGACTTTTATATCATCTGTTCTATAAATCGCAAAGTCTGAGAGGGGGAACTTTACTTTTTACTGCTCTATTCAGTTGGATAGATAAAAGAGTTTTATGACACTGCAAGAGATCTTGTTTACTGTATCTGAACTACAATAATAGGCCTTTGCTTTTATCTAGGGACATATGATTTCGTCGATAATCTAACTTGGAAACCTAAATGAGCTTAACATAATTCATTCATAACAAAAAAGTGAAACTAAAAATTAAAAAAACAATTTAAAGAATCAAATCATGAACAAAATATAAAACGTGTGTTTATTCATTGAGAATATTTGGATTCAAAATTTGAATAACTTGTATTTAAAAAACAACAACTGTATAACCTGCGTAACAGGAGCACGGTGTTACTGTATAGTCATAAAGCACAGTGACATTGGCTTGTTGAGATTGAATATTTCGATCAGACGTCAAGTATGAAACTTCAGGAGCAAGTCTTGGACTGGGATAGTATCCAGTTTCCCGCTCATCCAATGAGACCAAAAACAGTCAACTGGATTCACGGTCAGCGCCCCGAGGGGTGAGTACAGAGTGTGCAGTGAAGTGTGACCACACCCAAAACATACCATATTTACTCTAGATATTTACTTATAAAACCTTATATACCAATGCTGATATCAACTTACTCTGTCTGTAATATTTACAACATCAATACAATACCAAATACACAAACACACTTCAAATTTATTTATAATACTTTTTACCCCAAATTACTGCATATTTATTTATAATACTTTATACATTTTATACTTACTTGTTATACGTATTCACATATTTACTTATAATACCTAATAAACCAAATCGCTTCTTGCTTACTTATAACACCTTATATATCAATTCACTAGATATTTACGTATAAATACATTACCTTATACGCCAATACTCTACATATCTACTTGATAAAACCTTATTTACTCTAGATATTTACTTATAAAACCTTATATACCAATGCTTATATCAACTTACTCAGCCTGTCTGTCTGTCTTTCTGTATGTATGGTATGGTAATTTTGCTCACGCCCATTTTTTGGATGTGGCATAAACAATATATGAATCAATAAAACAAAATTAACCAATTTTTTAAGTAATTATTAATTATTTTCTTTGATACCAATAAGGGAAACCCATCCTTCAGTACTCACAGATATGGCTAAATAAGTCGGGTTTTGACCACATAAATAACTATACACCTCATTTCTCCCACACCCATACTGCGATCAAGTTGAAACCTTAAACAATTATCTATCTACAGAAACATGAATCAATTACCTAATTAACCATTTAGTCAATTAATCCTTGGTAATGAATTATTTTGTTTGATATCGAAAAAGGAGAATAAAGTCTACATCCTTGAGTGATTTAGTTGTAAGTGTGAAGTTCTTCCCCTTAGATAAGCTTTTTTAATGGGTTTTTAATATTTCGCTTGTTTGTTTGTATGTATGTTTGCATGTTTGTTTACTTTCTGCTTTGTGTTTTATGCGATAGTGGTTAACCAGTACAGCTTTACTGTCACCCTGGTATATAATTCGAATCCTATCTGCTGTCCTATTTTATCACACAGCACTCCATGAGTTCCCGACACTACTCAGTAGTACTCAGGTCCATACAATCTTCTGATACACATTTCATGGCAGCTTGGCTAGACAAAATACATGCATTAAGGGAAAATATCAAAACGAATCGGTTTACACATTGGAGAGGGGGGGAGACATTTTTGCAGAGTTGTCTAATAAATCAGTGAAATGGTCTGTGACGTACAGACCTGTGACGTGGCAACGAGCTATTTGTCTAAACTGCCCACTCATTTTTTGTTTTACAAAGCTTATATCGATTTTATCTTTCTGTCTCCCTCACCTGTCCTCAAATCAAGTTGACATTTTACATAAGGATGTATTGTACCTGACAAAACATGAATCAATATAAAAATTAAGTAATTAGTTAACAAATCATTGGTAATTAATAATTTTGTTTGGTATCAAATAGAGGAAATAAATCCAACAGTACTGACATATGTGACTGTATATGTGGAGTTATTCCCTTTATTATATTTTTCCCCGTTTGTTCATAGTCGATGACAATGCATGAATCAATTAAAAATAAATTACCAATTCGTTAATGAATTAGAGGTATTCTATTTAATTGTTTTAAATAGAAAAAGAGAGATATATGGTCATGATTTTGCATTTGTTTTTTTCCTTAGATAAGCTTTGATTTTTATTTTTAAAAAAAAATTAAATTAAAAAATATTTTGCTTACTTGTTGTAAAGTGCGGAATGTGCACACCAAAGTCCTATAAATATACCATATCTGTAGGTCTATGGTGTGCACTATTTCATGACCCGGAAGCAAACCCACAATGCCTGTGTGTGCAGACAGAAAAACAACTAATCACAAGATCAATATAAAAAATAAAATAAACATAAAACTATTGCTTCATTGAACATCATAGTTCGCTTTAAAAGGTAACTGGGTCCAATTCTTAGACGCTTTTTTTTTTGTTCAATAAACCAAACGTCTTAGTGGACAAACAAAAAATATTTTCCAATCTTCTATAATCTTCGTACCTATTTCTTAAATAGTATCTACAAAACTCTAATCTAGATCTAAACAGGGCACAAAATAGAGCAGTGACATTCATAACAAACGAATATTCAGATTTGACTAGAGTAACACCATTAGTAAAATCACTAAATTTAGAAAGCCTTCAGAAGAGAAGACTCAAAAGTAAAGTAGCAATTATACATAAAACACTGAACCATAATCTTCAAATACAAAAACAAAATTTAATAAAATACTCTGAAAGACACAAAGATAAAGGCATACACTTCGTTCCATATGCTAGGACAAATTTGTACAAATACTCCTTCTTTCCTAGTGCTATTAGAGCATGGAGTGGGTTGCCTGAGCTAGCCAGGAAAACCAGTGACTTAGCAGAATTTAGGTCATTGGTTAATATGCATGACTAAATGCATGACGCGTAACGAAGTAACGTCTGTATTATATAAGATAAGATAAGACTATATATGAATCTAAAATTGGAAATGTGTACGACCAACTAAATAATAAGCTTCACTGTTGCCAACTAAATTAAAAGAATTGAGTTATGATTTTTACAAAGCTTATATAAATTTACTCAGTCTGTCTTTCTTGTCCAGTGTTTGTACACGTTATCTCTCTGACACCCAATCTCAGATCAAGCTGAAATTTTGCACAATTATTTCCTTTACTTGAAAATACAAGAATCAATAAAAAAAAAAACTAATTAGTTAATCACCTATTATTAATAAATTATTTTGTTAGGTATCTCAACCAAAGAAAGAAATTGTACTTGACTGAAGTGGTGATATAAGCTGAATTAGTCCCCTTTTATAGATTGTCGTCTGAGGCTTAGTGAATACGAACGTGAAATAGAAACAAAAGATAACTACAATCTTCCATGTTGACAGACTCTTCGCTAGCAGAGTGGTAGTCCTAAAGCTAAGATCTGTGATAAAATATTTCTTGGGGATTCATTTCAAAGTGCTGTTATATTGACGATATCATAAACTCTTTACACACTTGACATCCACTGACATGAGTGGTCTCTATCCTATATACAGTGGCGTCACACGGGGGTGCGGGGGGTGCGGTCCACACCGCGTGACACCCACGCTAGTGACACCACTGCCTACATATGACCTATTTTTGCATTTCGTCCCTGTCAAAGCAACTGCACCGAATCACCATAATGGCTGCCTGGTTGTGTGGTGTGCGCTCTAGACTGTCGTCTAAATACTCCTGGGTTCGAACATTTAGATATCCGCCATCCTCCCTCCGTTCTGTGGAAGTAATAATCCAATTCTGAAAGAACATCCGAAACATGTAAAAAACCAACAAGATGTGTGTGTGTGTTTGTCTTTGTATGTGTGTTTGTGGACTTGAGCACTCTCTTTACAGTTCATCAATGCCATAAATAATAATTTTACTTTTAATAAAAAGAAATACGTATTAACAAATAATTTAAAAGTGCGCATTTGATTTAGTTATATTTTATACCACAACTTAGCAATTTCTCACGTGACGAAAGAGGCCAATCCTCTATAGCTGCGGCCACAGGTTGGGCATCTATAATCACCAGGCGCTGTTGTACTTTCACCCTTTTATCTACTTGTGTTAGACATTCGCATTATCCGTTATATTTTTACAAAGCTTATATCAACTCAGTCTGTCTGTCTGTCTGTCAGTCTTTCTATCTGTCTGGTTTAAACATGTTTTTTTCTCCCATTTCCCATTTTCAGTTCAACTTAAAACTTAACGCAATTATTCATTCAACCTTACAAGATATGAATCAATTTTTTAAAAATAACCAATTTGTTAATTAATTATAGGGGATTAATTATTTTGTATGATACTTGAAATAAGGAAAATAAATGCTACTTAATGGGAGCATTAATCCCCTTATTACGTTTAGACACATTTTTTTCTCACTTCCCATTCTCGGATCAAGTGAAATTTTGCATAATTATTCTTAGTCGATGACAATACACGAATCAATCCAAACAATTAAACCATTTTTTAATCTGCTAGAACTAATTAATTTATTGTGTTTTATGTAACATGAATGGAGCTAAACACTGCCATCTGCAGATGAATGACATTAATTGGTGGTTCTTTCCCTTAGATTAGCTTTGTTGTTGTTTTTTTTCTATTTCTTATTGTTTTCTTTTTTTGTTGTTGTTGTTTTTTTATATTAAAAATGAACGTGAGCACATTATGTAAGACACCCAATATTCCTTTTGAGTCTTCAGTCTTATCATGGCTCGTGAGGTAAACACGTTTCTGTTGGAGTGATTGTGTGTCCAAGACAATCTCTCAATCTTAAATCGCTCATTCAATGCCTTATCAAATTTGAACACCGAAAGCTTATCCGGTGGATGGGGGGGGGGGGGGGGGGGGACGAAGAGAAAACACTGACTTAAGTAAGACTTAACACGAGAATAGCTTTTCTTAACTTTCCTGCATTTCCGCTTTTGTGAAGAGATGTCGCGGACAGAAGTAGCAGACGATCTTTTGCTATGAGCGCGACCCTATAAAAGTATGTCTGGCTGCCTGTTCATGTAGTATGACACTCTGGAGTGACATTGCGCTAGTTCTTGGTTAAATATCTGCCCACCAACCCCGGGTGGTTTTCGGGAGGTTTAGGTTAGGACGTAGATTAGTATTTTTTTTTAATTTTAAAGAAATATCGCTAAGCTTTATATTTTTTGCTCATCACGCCTTCTCTCTATCCTGGATCAGGGCCGGCCTTAGACCAATTTGACTGATAACAGGGGCCCCGCAATTTACCTTAAGCATATCTGTCTCGGTCATGGTCTTGTCACAGGCTTTTCAAGTTTCAGGATTTAGAGAGTTAGAAAATTTAGTGTATTGTACGACTGATGTAACTTTAATTATCCAGCTGGCGCCTATTGCGTTTGAGTTGCTTCCTATTCATAGTAGACAACAAATGTTGATAAAATAATCTAATTAATGTCTATATTTGTTATTGTATGCAAATTTAGAAGAGGGTCCTAGCAAACATCCATTAAATTGGGCCCTGCAGTTCGTAAGGTCTGGATATCAGGGTAATGGTGGGTCACCAAAGTCCAAATGGTTTTTCCGATGTACGTATTGTTTACGAACCAAATTTTTTTTTAGCATATTATAATTATCTAAAGTATTCCAGAGGAGATAATGCATTCTGACAAGTGCAAAATGAAGAGCTACTTGTATTTTTTAAGAAACAAATAAGAAAAAAAAATTGCATGTCTTGTAATAAATGATCACGTGATTTTTCTTCCCAGTCGAGTATTGTTGGTTTGCCCTTAAGCCAGCTAGACCACAAACATGATGCAAAGGGTTCCACGCTACCCACCTCTCCACGCCAGGCTAATCCGCCTTGAAGAGTGTCCGCCCATGTATCGGATGCTGGGATACGCCGACAAGAACAACACCCACGCCGACCTCTGCAGCCTCTTCCCCGCGGCTTACTACGGGCCTTTCGCCTTCCCGCGTTTCCCTACCAACCAGCCCCTTCCTTTTGGTCCCGGGCGATTTGGGCTGCCTTCAATGCCCCTGGCCTACACGACACATTACTGGGACGACCGGAGAATGCCGTGCGACTTCTACTGCTACCAGACGCCGTACCACAAGCTCCACTACATGCGGGTCCAGCCTCCCAGGCCCGAAGAGGTCATCTTCCCAGAGATGGCGGTGCCTGGAACAGGGGTGCAGAGCACCCAGCAGGACAGCGGCCTGCTGTACAAGTCTGGCCTGGCTCCACCAAGGTCTTTCTCAGACGAAGCGTACACGTGGGACACATTGAACATATCTTCCAGCCCGTTGATGCTTTAAGAGATATTTCTAACAATATTTTCTCTGTACCGTGTTTAATAATGTATCTTTATGGTATAAATGATGCCTCGTTTGTCTTTACAGTAGGCTATCACAAAGCTTAACAGTCTATCGAAAGAAACTTGTGAATCCACATAATTGTGACACAGGCTAAACATCTTGTGACGTTTTGTGTGTTGTCTTTTTAAAAGAATAAAAATATAGGATAGTTTTTTAACATATGTTCTGATCAAAATATATTTGTTACCAATATTTTTGTAACGTTGCCAGCCATTTTTTTTTTTTGGCAATTTTGTAATCCAATCCATTAGCGAAATTGTAGATAATAAATTAAAATCTAAAATCGTAATGTGACATATATAAATTGTATTAGTTATCTTACATATACCATTGTGACTAGGATCTAAGCATCCATTATGCTAACGTTTAGTTGAGATATACAGCTTTAAAACATTGTGTAAGTTGTCTAACATAGGGAAGATCATGTCAACAGAGATTTATGTAGGATTCAAGATTGAATGTCAGAGTCACAACAAATAAAAATGTTTGTATTCATCACCAAATTTATTTCAGACTTTGTTTAAATATGTATTCTTTGACTGTCACTCTTTTAGTATGCTGTAATGATATACTTCTATGTTCTGTTTCTCTCTAGACACTTACATCTCACTATCAAACTTCAGTTGGGGTGAATGCAAAATTCGAGCTCGCAACCATTTTAACGACAATCCCTTAGCGCATTCTTTGCAACCAGGCGGCCATTTTGTTACTTTGCTAGAATTCTCTGATTACGTCTTCTCTGTTTGTTACTTTTAAAAATTTTGTTACAATGTTTCCAATTGGTCGTGACTAACTGGAAAAAAAAGACATAAAATAAACAAAAATATTATATAAATATAAAATTAAAAATAAAAATAATACCTCCTTCATACATCTTATGAGCGATTAGTTTGCTCTTAATAACTAACGAATGTTAAATTTTAAAAAAATAATTCTAACCTGCTCATACCCCACCCCTCCTCAAAGAAAAACTCCTGGTTAAGGGAATGTCTAAATCTACTAGATCCTGACTTAGAAGACGATGTGCAAAATGTTCCAGAACATTAATCAACAATGAATCAACAATGCCTTACATTCGGAAATTCCCGAACTCGATAGTCCTTTCAAGAACACGGTGGTCCTTTCAAAACCGTTGTTGCATCTAGAATCTAGACCTAGATTTAGTCTCTAGCCAAATTTACATTTTAATTAATTTTTTTACTATGGAAAATTATAACGTTCAAACTAATGTGGCCAAAGAGCTAGTAATTCTTATCTCAGAGATATACATCAACTGTTAAATTTCTAGGAAAAATCGTTAGAGCAGTATTTGAGTCTCGCGTCCACAAAGGTTCCATGAAGGAGTGACTTCAATTGATGGTTTTTTTTTCAATAATAACTGTGCCTTTGTCTACCGTAGTGTTAGTGGCAGCCATCTAGTCTAGACCAATTATTATAAACCAGTAGTCGTGTCAAGCTTGCCATTACACCAGCCACTAGCTAGGTAATAAGACCTGTGAACTACATTTTTTCACAAGTTAATCTTTTTTTATATGAGTGGATTATCTCAGAAACTAGTGAACGGTCACGACATGACTGTAACCTACCCTCCCACACACGCGCGCACATGTAGACCTACATATGCAGTTGAGCCCGTTTAATCGGACCACATCGGGGCGCTATCGTTGTGGTACTAGTAAAAGGCTGTTTCTATTAACCAGATTCTTTTTATAACAAAATAGGTTGGTTTGGGTTGTTTTGTTTTTTTTGTACTTCAGGATTCGATCCGAATAAGCGTCTGGTCCGTTTAACCGGATTAAACTGTATTTGTATGTAGCCATGTGAAATAATGCATTGCTCCTTATTCTATTTGTATGTGTATTTCTGTGTAGCCACGTGAAATAATGCATTGCTCCTTATTCTTCTGACTCAAAGACAAGCCTTATTATTTGTGCATCTTTATGAATTATGTATACCCTACATACGCACATATACATAAACTTATAACGTTTCAAAACCCTTTCATAAATGAAATTGCTGGGCCAGTTCTTTTATTACGTAAAAATCGATCACCAAACTTGACATCGATTAATGTCCCAGGCTTATCTATTTTGCATAAACCAGATATTGATTGATCGGTCCTTATTCAGTGCGCTGCATTCATCAAATTGAACTATCGACCTCTTTCCGACAACATTAATAGCCTTTTACAGATAAGGGAAATAATCGAGTTAATAAACAATGTCGTGTTAAGGGTTATCTCCCCGCCCTTCTCTGCCTTAATACACCTGTCGTGTGTGATGATAGCACAGCACTGTTCAATAAATGTCAACAACATTCTATGTGGATGAAGTCAGACCGAAAACAAATTATCCAAAAATACTTTTTTTTAAAACCAATCTTATATTGAGAGAAAGGCGGCGTCTCCACAACTGCTGTCATTTCTCTTAATATTGCAAGTTTTATTTCCCTTTTTCTATATAAGACAAAGTTAATAACACCTAATTGATTAACCAATTGGTTATTTTTTATTGATTCATTTGTTACCATCAGCAGTGAATAACTGTGAACTGTTTCAATGTGATCCTAAAATGGAAAATTGATGGAAAAAAAGGTGTAAAAAAAAAATTCACCCAGACAGACAGATGGACTGAGTTTTGTGATTCAGTGATCCATTGAAGATGCATTCCAGAACCACCCACGATATTTATCTATACACTGTATTAAGGTTTAATACCCGCCTCGCTTTTACGCACCTACATTCACTTATGTACTGTACTATACATGTACAACATACAAAATACAGTAACAATAAAACAATAAAGTAACAATCTTTCTCTCTCCCGCGAGCGCCACTGTGCTAGACCAATCAGGTGACGGGCTACAATGTAAGCCAGCCAACAAATCGTGTGTTCTTTATCACCCAAAGCTCGTATCTTCTCATAACAGAATTAATATGAGTAATACATTTTTATGTATTTTTATTAATTTTGGGATTTTTCATGTAAAAGTTATAAACAATTATATATTTTTTCTATCGATAGCGTTTCGAAGAAAATTTGTGAAAAATTAAAGATTCGCGATTTACTTTTTCCCTTTATTTTTTTCTTATTTTATAAAGTGTGTTTTTATGTGCGGGTCATTATGACGGATTAACAACTTTTATATTTTTATTTATTCGGTTTGGAGAGATAATGCTAGTAGAGTTGATCCAGGTCGGTGTTAAATTTTTAGTAGTCTCCCCTGAAATCGATTTACCGTTCGGATCAATCTGATCTTATACTTGGCGGTAACTAAGCATTAAATCTGTCAACAATCGCCATATTGGGTTTTACTTAATAATAACATCAACACAGTCTCGCAGTGAGATTGGTATCTCCCTAATTGAGGGTATGTACACATTACTTTGTAGCTAGTAAACATCTCATAAGAACTTGAACTATGTGTATAATATAACTGCAATATCGAAATATAGATAGATGAGCATTTAGTATGCTATTTTTTATGTATGTTAACTAACAAAAGCTTTTCTAGAATAAAACTAAAGAAGTGTAAATATGAGACTCAAAGTATGCTTCAATAAGTAACACTATATATTCAAACTGATTCATTTTGTAATTTCGTGGTTCCAAAAAAAAATTTAAAAAATACGGTTTCACTTTCCATTTTTATTTTCTATAATTTTCTATAATACCACAAAACAACTGGGTCATCCAAACAAAACATACAGTAAGAATCTAGTATAATTTTTTTTTAATCGAATTTCACCATTCACTGAAACGCCTAAAAGCAAATTCGCTGTGTATTATTTATAAATAAAAGAATTTGAATAGATTCCCACTAGACAACGGCTTTGTCTGCGTTGGGTAAGACAAAAATATGTAGGTCGCAGGTAGAACTGCGTAGCCAAGTAATATAATATGCTGCTCCTTAAATCAAAGGACTTCACGACATTCGCTTGATTAGTATAAAGGAAATGGAGGGAGGGGACGTGGGGGGAACATTGGGGGGGTAGAGTGAGAAAAGGGGGGGGGATATGACAGAAAATGTGAGGAGGGAATGTGAGAAGAAAATGTGAGGAGAGAATGTGAGGAGGGAATGTGAGAAGAAAATGTGAGGAGAGAATGTGAGGAGAGAATGTGAGGAGGGAATGTGAGGAGGGAATGTGAGGAGGGAATGTGAGGAGAGAATGTGAGGAGAGAATGTGAGGAGGGAATATGAGGAGGGAATGTGAGGAGAGAATGTGAGGAGAGAATGTGAAGAGGGAATGTGAGGAGAGAATGTGAGGAGGGAATGTGAGGAGAGAATGTGAGGAGAGAATGTGAGGATGGAATGTGAGGAGGGAATGTGAGGAGAGAATGTGAGGAGGGAATGTGAGGAGAGAATGTGAGGAGGGAATGTGAGGAGGGAATGTGAGGAGAGAATGTGAGGAGGGAATGTGAGGAGGGAATGTGAGGAGAGAATGTGAGGAGGGAAGAAAATGTAAGGAAAGTAATGTGTACATTATTACATTTTGTTTTCT
Source organism: Biomphalaria sudanica (assembly GCA_036873155.1). Classification (NCBI taxonomy): domain Eukaryota; kingdom Metazoa; phylum Mollusca; class Gastropoda; family Planorbidae; genus Biomphalaria; species Biomphalaria sudanica. The sequence continues at coordinate 362,531 of JAZGLO010001818.1, read as the reverse complement.
GTGCTGTTTGGATCAAATTTTTTATTCTTTGAGAGTTTTTTTTTTTTTTTTAAGTGCAGCTTGATTGAGCGTTATTGACCTTTTGGGGATAGTTATAGAAGCTATATCGAGGCTGATTGCCTATTGAGACCAAATACGTAGTTGAAAGCTGTGACTGCGTTAACACATGAAATACTGCTTTCTTCCTTTATCTGCACACTAGAAAGCATTGGCATTTTTATTGTTGCTATTATCCAGGCTAATCGTCAAAGAAACCCTTGATTTGTTTACTTTTGAAATATTCGATAACACGCATTACGTATTGTAACTCCTTTGAATCGTTTCTACAACTGCTTGGAATCGGTTCTTTAACTCCTTTGAATCGTCCCTCTAACTCCTTTGAATCGTTCCTCTAACTCCTTTGAATCGTTCCTATTAATCCATTTTAGTATTTGCTCAATAATATATATGCATTCACTCAATTCACTGTACAGGGCTAGAAGACAAAATGTACTATAGACTTTGTAAGCAATAAACATTGCATGAAGTAGATCTACGCTAGTTAGTAAACAATGCCTTAAGTAGATGTATGCTAAAACTACCTGCCTGCTAACAAAACACAATGCATGCTTTGATCATTAAAAATGTTATCCTATGACGTCATCATTATTGTGCCTATATTCAACTTGTTACAAAAAAAATCAACAGGAGGAGATAACACCCGAAGTGAACCACAGCTCCAGTGTGCCGCCCATGAGAAGTGTGATTACGTCAACACACAGCTTCCGCTCAACTATCCTGCGTGCAGACGTGAAGCCAAAACATCTTCTACCATCACTACTTTATCAAGGCCAATAGCTAAAAATTGATTGCGGACAAAGAACTGAAGAATTCACTCTTTGTAGGCCTACTATTAGTGCCGATTTACAGAACAAAAAATTCACTGTTGTCATAGCAAAAGCGTCATTTATTCATACTGAGTCTCTGACCTGATTCCAGTTCCTTTGTCTCCGCCATCAATTTCCAAGAATGTCTCAGCTCAGGTCTTGTCAAACGCTGCCACCAACGGTGACGCCTACCATGCTAGAAGAAAGACCGCCAATAGCAAGAAACGGCGGATCCTTCATGGCGACCCAGAAAGGGTGGCCACCTTTTGTACCCGGTTACTTTGGCCCTTTCTCGCTGCCTCCGAGGAGACAGTCCGCCATTTTGGACCTTAAAGACAAGAGAGACGGCACGGACGCCAAGGGCCCAGGGAACCCAAGGTGGGCTGAGGGATCGTGGCCCCTGCCTTACCATACCTTGTACTTCGATCCTCAAGTTGAAGGCGACTGGGTGCATTTTGAGCGTTTCATGCCCCCTGGGCAAATGGTCCGCCGAGCCTGGCCACTAGAGCCCATGGAGGAAGTCCGTTTCCCTGAGAGAGACATCGCCAGCCCCCAGTACTTGGACAGGAAAAACTACCGTGGCTACCACTACATTTCAAACTACACCAATAGGCGAATCGTGGGGGACCCCGGCTCCCCGTGGAACAAAAAGGGCGACCTGGCTTACAAGTCTTGGGCCACCATCATCCCTGACGTGGATATCTAGGTCTACCACGGGACTCGAATGCTGTCCTTGGTAGAAACATTTCTAAGCGAACAAGCAGACTAAAATAAGTATGAACACTTCGAACTGCCTGTGTGTATAAATACCTACAACTTTTGTATGTTTCAAAGTGCTTGTTTACCAACGAATAACGTGTGCTTAAACCAGACGAGAAAGAAATTATTACGAGTATTGATTCTGAGCAAACTCTTTTTGTAATCAGCATGAAAAACCATTATATTAATTAAAATATAAATTGCTTGTTGTTTTGTAAGAATGTTACTATAGGCAGTGGTAGTGCCTTTATTTCTCCCCCCCCTCTCTCTCTCTCTCTCTTTCTCTTAAACACACACTACTCTAGCTTCTTCTAGGTCTCCCTTTCTGCTCCTCTCTCTCTCTCTTTCTCTCCCTTACACACAAATTAAACACTCGCTTATTCTCGGCTTCTCTCTCTCTCTCTGTCTTCCTCCTTCGCTCACAAACACACTCACACACACACACACACACACAATCACACACACACACACGCGCATACTCGCCGTAGACGTAGTTTATAACTATTGGCTTGTGGGTATAAAGACAATGTATAGAATTAATACTTCAAAATGAAAATGACCTAGCCATCTGTGACTATTAGCAAAAGAAACGAATCAAATGAACACGAACTAAATATATACATATTGTTTTTGAGGAAACAAAGAAACGAATCAAATGAACACGAACTAAATATATACATATTGTTTTTGAGGAAACAAAGAAAAGAATCGAAAGGAAAACAAAATAGGTTTCTATTTATTCATACTTTCAGTTCTTTCGCATTCAGTCTTGGCTGGGTGGCTTAGTGGTATAAACCTAACCAAAAGGCTTGAGTTCGACTCCCGGTGGACGCTAGGAATGTCTCAAGTCAGACTGAACTCGAGCTATGGTTTATGTTCCCACAATGTCAATAAAGAAAATTTCTATCAGATACATGTCCACCTCAAGCCCACATGACCACAACAGTTATCGGACCAGAGCATGAAAAAGATACTATACACAAATAGTCATAATACCAAAACATAGACCAATAGAACATTTTACAGTGAGAAAACAAGGGGGACTACTTAAAGCAGGGGTCTCAAACTCATATCAGCATGTGGGCCACAGTGGAATGTAACAATCAGTCAGCGAAAAGAGAATGTTTTTTCATTAAATTTTACAAACACTACTGTCACTGCAGTTAAATGCTAAAATAAATTTTTTATATAATTATTAATTACATTTATTGTAGTTTATACATGCACAGGCAGTTTAGTTTACTAAAATAAGTTGACGTTGCCTCTGTCACTAATAAAAAAAAAAGCAGAAACTGTAGTTCCCCCCCTCCCCAAATATATATATATATATATAATTACTAGGCCTACTGCAGATGGCTCGTCACTCATGTTTCTGTCCACTCAGCTGAGAGCGTTTGGCAGAGACCAGACCATCGACGTTAGGCCTGAAGTCGCGTGTAGTGGAAAGCTGCAAGGTTGCTCTCAGATGCTCATCAGTCAATCTTGATCGTGATGCTGTTTTATATTTATATATATTTATAGCTTTTATATAGCGCTACTTTCATGCTCAGAGCACTTTGGTCCAATCTCATTTGTGGACCAGTGGGGGGGGGGGGGTTGGTCTTCCGTGCTGCCTTTAGGCGCTCAGTAAACACAACTCTGCCCGAGTCGGGTGTCGAACCTTCAGCCCCTTTCTAGGTAGTCAAGCCAAGCCAAGTTCAAGCGCACTTAGCCTCTCGACCACGCTTCCCACTTCATTTTGGAGAAAAACTGTACGTACCCCCAAACATTGCAAGAATTCTAGAAGCTGCGCTAAATAAGTTTGGAAACTTCTCTCTGGGATGAAACTGGTAGAAATCTGAAACATCAGCGTATTTTTGCTTCAGAACAGTGTCACACTGCAGGTCCAGTAGTTCCATCTGGACTTCCACTGGAACGTTTTTCATGTCAACTGCGAACGGAGTGGCAACAAGGAAAAAACTGTGGTTCGAGAGCAGTGAATTGATGAAAGCGGTGTTCAAAATCTTCCAGTAATCTGAAGAGGATGTCTACGTAGTCTTTCAGGCGCTGTATTTTAACCGTTATGCTCTGTAGAAATGAGAAATGAGCCAGGTTTCCATCTGCCAGCTGAGTGGCCCACAAAGTCAGCTTGCATCTGAATGAATCAAACATCACGGTAATCAGCTGCTTTGTGCCCTGTATTTGTGAATTGAGTGCATTGAGATGTTGCGTGATGTCAGTAAGAAAAGCAAGATCCGACAAAACATTGGGTCACTGAGCTGAGGTATGTCTCTGTCTTTCATTGCCATGAACAATGCTTTTTCCTGTCTCAGTTCAAAAAATCTCTGCAGCACTTTTCCACTACTCAAACATCTAACTTCCGTATGATACAGCAACTCTCCGTATTCCGTTTCTAAATCAGCTAGAAATGACACAAACTGTCTGTGGTTGAGACCCCGTGCACGTAAGAAGTTCACCGTCTTCACGACAACATCCATCACGTTCTTTATTTGTAGACTTTTGCCACAGAGTGCTTTTTGGTGCAGAATGAAGTGTAAGGCTGCAAAAGGTCCCGCCAAGCTGAGCTGATACCGTTTCTCTACCATTAATCCAACAACACCAACCTTCTCTTAACACATTGCTGGTGCACCATCCGTAGCCACTTCAACAAGTTTTTCCCACGTAGCCCACACACCTGTCAATACAAGCTTCCAGTTCTTGAAACACGTCGCGTCCAGTCGTCGTTCTTTTCATTGCTAGTAAGTCCAATGGCTCTTCAACAATGTTCAAGTTTTCGTCGACCCCACGAATGAATACGGCACAGTATGCGGTGTCTGTTACACCAGTAGACTCGTCCAGTGCAATGGAATATGCTACAAAGTCTTTTGCAGCGCCACTCAATTACTGTTGAACATTTGTCGCTGATTCGGTGATCCTGCTTGCAACTGTGTTCGCAGACAAAGTTATGCCTTCGAAGGCCTTTTTTTTCTCGGGGCAGATAATTTCACACGCCTGTAGCATACACTCTTTTACAAACTGGGCTTCAGTAAATGGACGTGATAACTTTGCTATCATCTCGCTAACAACAAAGCTTGCTTTCACGGAATCTTGACACACGTACCCCATCCCTCCCCATCTCCCTCTCTTTCTCCTGTTTCGCTAGCCGCGTGGCTAATATAGGCCACGCGGCCAAACGGTTGGAGCAGTGATATAATGGTGGCCAGATTCTAGCCGCTATCGGCCAGAGGTAAGAATCAGGCCACCGTTCACCCAGCTGAAAGCCTAAGCGGTCGGTGGGCGACAGTGACACCTCATTTACTGATTTGTGCAGTTGTAAATCATTTCACGGCTTATATGTGGTCATTGTAAATTTTATCTAATTTTTTTTTATTCACGGACGTGGTCGCGGGCCACACAAAATAGTTTCGCGGGCCACAAGTGGCCCGCGGGCCACGTGTTTGAGACCCCTGACTTAAAGCAATTTTTCATTCACTCCTTCAAATCTTTAAATCTTCAATCGAATCAACATCACATTAAACACAAGGGTCGTTTCCGCCAGAGAAATGTAGACAATAGGAATAAACACCAAGTAAAGGACAATGGCTTTAAAGAAATTTTATTTCTATTTAATTATCTGCACACATCATTATTTGATGGTCTCGTGTTTTAAAATGTAAGATGATGTTGAAAAGGATGTTATGTGTTGATAATTACTTGATAGAAGTTAACAAACTGCTAGATGCAAAAATACCCAAAAAAAAGCAATAAATAATATGTAAATATAGCTATAGAAATTTACAAACGTATCAATTAATATGATATGATAATAATAATATGAGTTTTTTTAAATCCAGAAGTCATTTATTTATTTTATATTAATAATTTTGGTAAATATCGTCATTAGAAGTCAATACCACCGAGGGTTCTCAATTCTTGGATGCTATATAGACTATAGGGAAAAAAACTAGAATTGTAGCATTATAGCACTCAAGGTTGTATAGTCTCTTTAGAGCATCAGGTACTTGACTTATGGATGGGACATTCACTGAAGAATATTTTTTAAAATTCAATTTTTTTTTATTTCATATTTTTAAAAAATTCTATATTTTTAAAACTTCCATATTTTTAAAACTTCCATATTTTTAAAACTTCCTTTCAAAGACGTCCTTAGCAGAGTAGGATGTACAAAGTTGTATAGTGCATTTAAGTGTAAGTGTATGACTGTCACTCATACCCTAACTGTAGGGGAACTAAAAGGCCGTCTCTGACAATTTGTAGTTGGTCAGTTTGCCAAAGTGGGTGACCTCTCCAGTCCCGGGCAGGTTGGGGATCTCTTTGTTTGCCGGGACGGGGATGACACGACACCGCCGGTACACCTGAAGGGCGTCGCCAGGTTTGGACGGTCGGCCCATTCGCAGCTCGTTGTAGAAGTCCCAGTACTGTGTCGGGGCCCTGGGCAAGTGGCAGTACAGGGAATAGTTGGCGTCCAGCTCGCGAGTGATCTGTGCGCAGAAACATAAAAAACAACAAAACAATAACACAAGACTTATACCAGGGGTTCTCAACCTGTGGGTCGCGACCCCTTTGGGGGTCGATTGACGATTTGCCAGGGGTCGCCAAAGACCATCGAAAAAATGAATTGTTTTTGTCTCTTCTTCTATTGCTGTGTGTATTTGCGGGGCAGAGTGGGGGATTGTAAAAAGGGGTCGCCGAGCATAAAAGGTTGAGAACCGCTGACTTATACGAATATATCTAGATCAGTTGGCTTTAAATCGTGTATTGTTTAGCTTTTCTTAAAACCCCAAAACGCCTGATCATCTTTTAAATATTTCGCTCTTTTATTTTTTAATTGCACATATCATTGTATATATTTAAAAAATCTAGTCATTAGCTTTGTATCAGTACATTTACAGAGACTTCCTTTTACAAGCAGAGGAGGGAGGCTATGCCTTGACAGTACCACCCCAGTGTAACGGCCTCGCCGTTTGAGGGACCCCTCACTTCAAAGGTTTATCCATGACTTAAAAAAGGTGCACAATTCCCTGTATATATTACCCAAACTTCTATTCGTTTATCAGAATCTTGAACATGAATAAGAAGTTACTATAAAATAGGATTTCAGTAAAAGAAAATTTCTGTTTATTTAATTCTTTTTATATATATATTTTTTTTTTTTCAAATGACATTTTTTTAAATTTAAATTTCACAGTTTCTTGTCCATTATTTTATAGTCTACATATGTAGCCTACATACTTTACACCACAAGAGGGACTCTCAAAATATACTTCGCCCACATATATTTAGGTCTTTCGCCGCCCCTGTTTACAAGTAATAATAATATCATGACACACCTTACATAACTCGTATAGCATATGTTTTCCAACGATGTTTAGCCCTGTAGAATCAACGGTGTAAGCAAAGATCTAAAACCTTATTTACATTTCAACTCTTTAACCACTAAACGCTTTTTATTTTTCTGTACTGTCGAGTATAGCCAGTCAGCTTGTGTACACCGCTGCCCTTCTTGTGTTTTTATTAGGGAATTTAAAGCCTACTTAAGAGGAATAGCGAACCTCGGTCAGTGGACGTGTGATCCAATCCTTATAGCGGTAGTTGGGTGTGTAGGGGTTCCTCAGGTGTTCTTCGAAGCTTATCAGAGCGTAGGAACCATCTATCCTCTCCCTGCATCGGGTCAGCTCCTCGGGCACCTGGACTCCAAGAGGGTCGTCCGGCAAGTAGGTGGCCCCCTTGTAATGCTTGTCCAGCAAGGGAAGAGGTGTTGTTTCATACAGCTAGAAGAGGACACAGAAAGACACAATTAGCAGCGCGATGTCTTGTACTATGAACCAGTATTTTATTGGATAATATCAAAGTTTCACGATTTTATATTGGTTTACAACTATCCTCCCTTGGTGGCGCGGTGAGAAAGCGCTTCCGAACCGGGTCTTGGGTTTGAATCCCGGTGACGACTGGGATTTTGAATTTTGGGAATTTTCAGGGCGCCTCTTAGTCCAGCCAACTTTAATGGGTACCTGACGACAGCTTGGAAAAAGTAAAGGCAATTGGACGCTTTGTGTTGGCAACTGGACTTTCTACTTCTACATCTCTAATAAATGTTTCGACATTTGAGATTTTATTTGGGCTATTTGTATTGTAGTTTATACATTTTAGGTATATGAGATAGAATTACCTCAATAAAAAATAAATAAGCTGTTTAAAAAAAAAAAAATTCACGTCTATGTTACATAATTCTCATAATAGTTTCCCAGGAGTGTAGTATACTCTTCGGGCTTTCGTCTTATTGGTTCCGCATTTCAAATCCTGCCCGCCGCCTACCCACTGGAAGAGATTTGGACTAGAATATTTAATAATAATCTTCATTTTGTAAGCAACACCTGAAAGCTCACAGATCAAAGAATGGATGAATGAAACTTTTTGATTCGGTGTGTTTGTCAAGGCGTGTTTCTTCACTACAGTGATGTGTAAATATTCAACTAAAATAGTTTCGAACTTCTTGACATCACATTTTGTGTTCAGTAAACAAAAATGTAAGAATCATCCGAGAACGGGAAGTGTGAGAAATAAGGTTTACAAAATTTGTACCAGACAGACGGAGTGAGTTAATGTATATAAAAAGAGAGAAAAGGCTTCTTTCTCCACGCACACCAAGTAGTTCCAGCACACCAACTAATTCCCTCACACTAACTAGTTCCCGCACACCAACTAGTTTACGCACTCCAAATTTACGACGTTTAAAATTCATAACAATTTTAGTCAAAACAACAAATTTATACGGGAGATGTGTCCTAAACACGAAACATTGTAGCTAGGGACTAAAGTAACCCGAGGACCTCCTGGACTGTAGAATTCTTCAGCCAAGACAGTCACAACACAAAGTCACAACAGGTCTGGACTTAGAATGCTGGTAAAGAGAGGCCTCAGTAATCTCAAGAGCGAAGACCTCGATTGAATCTCGCCTTTACATTGAGAATGTGTCCCCAAGCGATGTTCACAAGATCAATGCTAAACACCGGTGAATGATAACTCTTTGGCTCCGTTATTATTTTTCTCGTTCCGGTAGTACATTTTGCTCATTTGTATTTCACAATCCTTTTATGATTAAACTTCAATAACATTTTTATTTGTTATCAGAAAATTTGTATATTTGGTGTCGAATTAAAGGAGAATGCGTGTTTATTTTACACAACACAAATTAATGTTTATAAATTCAAAAATCCATTTAGTTGGCACCGTCAATGAGAAGAGAAAAGGGTTAAACTATTTTTAAAGTGTGATGGGTGGGGTTTGAGTCCGTTTATACTGTGGAAGCTTAGGTTTGCAGCTAATGTGTAATCATAAAAATAAGGTAATGTGACGAGGGTCGCGCTTCATTCTTCTTCACATTCACGTGATTTGAGTAGTTAGAGTAGAGTAGTGTCACAATCATCTATAGTGGATGTCAGATGTCAAGATCTATGAAGAAGCTATGATAGATGTCACGTTAAAGATTATCTTGATCTATATCACACTATCAATGATCGTGATTGCCGAGGATCTTGAAATCGTCTTTTAATAAGATGATCGTATAGAAGTAGCTAGACCTAGTTGATAATACGATCATTCAGAAGGTTGCCAATCGCTAAATCGATCTAAGTATGTTACTATATTCAATGAAGAAACTTCTCTTCGTCTAAAACAATTACTTTAATTCGGAACTTGAAAAATCTATTCACAAATAATTACAATGGTTAAATGTACTTGAATAAAATGATAGATCTACACAATAATATAAGTGAGTTCTAATACAAAACTCTAGTACATGTTCTCACTTCCATGTTCCATATAAGACTGACTAAAAATCTAGACCCTTTCCACGGGTATAGCGTTGTCACGTGTCTAACGCACCTCGTTGCAATGCCAACCAATCAATGCAGCCCAATTTACAATAATTAATATTTCAAAACCAATCACATCCATTCTGTCACAATGCTCTCCGCGTGAAGGAATTTCCCGAGGTCGCTGACGAGCTAAATATAGATACTGTGTACGTGACAAGTAGTTAGAGCAGAGTAGTTAGAGTAGAGTAGTTAGAGTAGAGTAGTTAGAGTATTCTATCGCGAGGTGAGGTCTTGCGATGACTCTTTTGCTTCCTCAGCCCAAACACTCGAAGAAACATAGCCACGTAAAAATCGAAACTTTAAGATTATTAGGAGCGATCCGTGTTTGCGGTCAGGGCTGTAGATCTTAACGAAATAAAAAATCTTCAGGCTTTTTCTCCTTCGAAGCTCCATGCGGTCGCAAAGTCCAGGCCTCGTTATAAGCTCTTACGTTGTCCTATATAACTAATGAAGTCAGAACCTTCCTGCATGCATGTTACAAACTTACTCTAAATAGAGGATGGTCCTGTCGGACAGCTGGTGCCCATTCCTGGCCCGTAACAGACGTCCTCTCGGCCAAGCTTTGGTCAGTAACGGGTGGAAGTAGGTCCCTGTAGTTACTGCAGTAAGCGTACTGATACTCGGTCCCAGAAGGCCAGCTCGAAGGCTGCTGGTCACGTTGGAAGTCTCGGGTGCATAGACCGTACAAGGTAGGATTGCGAATGGACCTGGCGAATCTGGAATAGATGAAGTCACCAATTCTACTTATGTATGTAATTAATGAGCTGAAATAGCCATCCTCCCCCCCCCCCGATCGCAGACAACGTCAGCCTTCTCTCTGTCTCTCTCTCTTTCTCTCTCTCTTTGAAAGGAGACATGCACAGTTTTCACTAGAAAAACAATGAAACCTAACCTTAAACGAATTGATAACCTTGAAAAGAGATTTAACTTCGTCACGTGAATACAGATGTAGTCTCATGAGCTTTATAGTTTGTTAACGAGTAAATCAAATATAGATCTAATACCTGCGCAAATCTCTCGGTCTATCGCTCCCTGGCGCCCTCTCTATTGAGAACAGTGGTGTGGGATTGGGACATCTCCAATCCATTCTCGATTTGATGACTCTAGACTCACACTTTTCTGCACATCAATGTTCGTCAAAGTGTTCACTCAAAAGCCTTGATTAATTACAAGACTACACTAGACAAGGAAAATGCTTGATAAATTACAAGACTACACTAGACAAGGAAAATACTTGATAAATTACAAGACTACACTAGACAAGGAAAATGCTTGATAAATTAAAAGACTACACTAGACAAGGAAAATGCTTGATAAATTACAAGACTACACTAGACAAGGAAAATACTTGATAAATTACAAGACTACACTAGACAAGGAAAATACTTGATAAATTACAAGACTACACTAGACAAGGAAAATACTTGATAAATTACAAGACTACACTAGACAAGGAAAATACTTGATAAATTACAAGACTACACTAGACAAGGAAAATACTTGATAAATTACAAGACTACACTAGACAAGGAAAATACTTGATAAATTACAAGACTACACTAGACAAGGAAAATACTTGATAAATTACAAGACTACACTAGACAAGGAAAATACTTGATAAATTACAAGACTACACTAGACAAGGAAAATACTTGATAAATTACAAGACTACACTAGACAAGGAAAATACTTGATAAATTACAAGACTACACTAGACAAGGAAAATACTTGATAAATTACAAGACTACACTAGACAAGGAAAATACTTGATAAATTACAAGACTACGATTGACAAGGAAAATACTTGATAAATTACAAGACTACAATAGACAAGGAAAATACTTGATAAATTACAAGACTACACTAGACAAGGAAAATACTTGATAAATTACAAGACTACACTAGACAAGGAAAATGCTTGATAAATTACAAGACTACACTAGACAAGGAAAATACTTGATAAAATTTCAAGACTACACTAGACAAGGAAAATACTTGATAAATTACAAGACTACACTAGACAAGGAAAATACTTGATAAATTACAAGACTACACTAGACAAGGAAAATACTTGATAAATTACAAGACTACACTAGACAAGGAAAATACTTGATAAATTACAAGACTACACTAGACGAGGAAAATGCTTGATAAATTACAAGACTACACTAGACAAGGAAAATACTTGATAAAATTACAAGACTACACTAGACAAGGAAAATACTTGATAAATTACAAGACTACACTAGACAAGGAAAATACTTGATAAATTACAAGACTACACTAGACAAGGAAAATACTTGATAAATTACAAGACTACAATAGACAAGGAAAATACTTGATAAATTACAAGACTACACTAGACAAGGAAAATACTTGATAAATTACAAGACTACGATTGACAAGGAAAATACTTGATAAATTACAAGACTACACTAGACAAGGAAAATACTTGATAAATTACAAGACTACACTAGACAAGGAAAATACTTGATAAATTACAAGACTACACTAGACAAGGAAAATGCTTGATAAATTACAAGACTACACTAGACAAGGAAAATGCTTGATAAATTACAAGACTAAAATAGACAAGGAAAATACTTGATAAATTACAAGACTACACTAGACAAGGAAAATACTTGATAAATTACAAGACTACACTAGACAAGGAAAATGCTTGATAAATTACAAGACTACACTAGACAAGGAAAATACTTGATAAATTACAAGACTACACTAGACAAGGAAAATACTTGATAAATTACAAGACTACACTAGACAAGGAAAATACTTGATAAATTACAAGACTACGATTGACAAGGAAAATACTTGATAAATTACAAGACTACACTAGACAAGGAAAATACTTGATAAATTACAAGACTACACTAGACAAGGAAAATACTTGATAAATTACAAGACTACACTAGACAAGGAAAATGCTTGATAAATTACAAGACTACACTAGACAAGGAAAATACTTGATAAATTACAAGACTACACTAGACAAGGAAAATGCTTGATAAATTACAAGACTACACTAGACAAGGAAAATACTTGATAAATTACAAGACTGCGATTGACAAGGAAAATACTTGATAAATTACAAGACTACACTTGACCAGGAAAATACTTGATAAATTACAAGACTACAATTGACAAGGTAAATAGTTGATGAATAACAAGGCTACACTTCACGGTCAAAATAATTGTTAAATTACAAGACTACACTAGACAAGGAAAATACTTGATATAGTTTAAGTCTGAAGATAAATCCACAATTGAATAATAGGTTATAAATATTTAGCAAATATTTTAACCAATGATTTACTAACAATAATGTTAAATATATGCCTACTTTATCTTGCTTTATTGTAACTATATATTTCAAAAATCGTTAGTGATGTTACTTTAAAATATTATGAAAATGTATATCTATTACATTTTGATATATTTGTTTTAAAAAAATTTATGTTATCGGTAGATTTTAGACCTAGATCTAGATGTTTCATACAATACCAATCCAAGTGGAAGCTTTCGCGTTTATAATCGCACCTCAGTGCACTGCCAGTGCGCAATTTGTCATTATAGACATAAATATATAGGTCTGTGGTCATTACTAGAAGCGAGAAATAGGAAATACGCTGTAAAAACATGCCTCCATTATCCGAAACAACTCAGAAAGTATAGAATGTCTTTTTGATTTGGTGGTATCTTTTCTTTCATAGTGTATATTACATGTATGTAGAATATTGTAGAATTATTTGTCATGTCATAGTAAAGTAGACTTCTGAATAGCTGTATACTAATTAAGAGAAGACACAAGAAATACTTTTGACTTACGCTGTATTAACTAATTATATAATTAAGCTTCCATTTCTCTTCTCTGGATGATGAACAAATAAAAACGTATGTTTAATGATAAACTATTGACTAGACTGTTATTGTTTCTGTAAGCTCTTAATGGTCGCAATTGATTTTATTTTTCTTTATCCGAGAATGAAATATTAAGCATGACAATTTGATGGCAGTTTCTGATAGTTTTCATTACATCAAGTTCACATTTGTTGTTGTTGTTGTTTTAACATAGTTTATCGATAGCCTCAATGTCGTACAGCGTTATGGGGTGTATGTGCTTGTTTCTGGTGTAATCATGGGTATAGGTGGGCGGATGTTTTTGGTTGTATTGGCTGAAGAGAATCTGATGCAACTACGAAAGGGTCTGGCGTTGTTCAAGGGAATGAATACAGATTTAAATGTTGAAGAAGAGGGGAGATAAGCAAGAGACGTGGGACAGGAATGACGTGTATTTTTAGAGAGTTATTTTTTTTTTAATTTTACCCTTTCAGACCTTTCGATCTATCGGGCAGATGCTGTTAAGTTCATCTGTTTCTATGGGCCAACATACGGTTAACGAGCAACCACTTTAATTTCCACAACTTAAGTCAGGTATCCATTAGAGTTTGATGTGACTCAGTGGCGCCCTAAAAATTTTGAAATTCAAAATTCCAGTCTTCACCGAGATTCACCGAATTTAAGTCATTGGTTAATATGCATGACTAAATGCATGACGCGTAGGACGTAATCATCTTCTTTTTTGAAGTAACGTCTGTATTATATAAGATAAGATAAGATAAGATTCGAACCAAGGACTTCAGGCTTGGAAGTCAACTTGCTTAAATTATCATTCCAATTGCGTTTCTACATATAGATACTTTCAAGTTGAATACGTGTAAATTTATAAATAAAAATTAGATTTTGTTCTAAAAGAAGCTTGTTCAAGTTTATTCCAAGTTATACACTAAAAATTTGATACGCTTATATCGGTTTGGTTTCCATGGTTGATTGGGGCTACAAACCAACGACCAAGTATCAAAATATTTATCAACATGCAGAACGAAAAAAACAACAACACTAAACTAGATGATAAGACATAGCTGTGTGCTATGTCTCGCTGTTCTAAAGATGTTACAAAACTATTGCTTTCATGCTTTATGAGGTATCATAATTAAAAGGATTTTAAAAATTCTGGAATCGAACTCTTATAGCTAGAAATTATTTAGGTGTACTGTTTCTTTTTCCAAGTCAATATTTTGAAGTCCAAGTGGACCTGATTGGGCAGACGAGACAACAATATGGCGTACTTAGACGCTGTCAATCTTCACACACTTCCGGCCATCAACTCCACGCGGCCACCGGGGCCCGAGCCGTCCTCCATTTTGTTTTGCCATGGGCCGCAGTGGACGTGGAGGTACCAACGCAACCGCAGTTTGGACAAACTGGACGACCGCTTTATGTACAAGGACCAGGGTCCGCCCATGTACCGCCTCCTGGGGGCGCACTACGGCATGTACCCCATCCCCAACAAGACCGACTTCCACACCTACGCTAGATCGTACCACTACGAGACACGTGGGAGCACAACACCGGATGTGAGGTGAGTGGCGTCCATCTGCGTGAAAGGTTGTAATAGTAAACATTTTACCATTTTGTATTTAAATGCTTAGAAACATTTATATTAAATAAATTAGTCAGTAAATTCTTGACATCTCAAAAAAAAAAACGGGATTCTTTGAGATTTGGTTTTTAGCTCAGTCAAACGTCACTTCCCTCAACTATACTGAAAGAGAAACAACGTTTAGCCAATCGTATCGCATCATTCTTACAGTAGCTGTTAGGCTTAGTGACGGCCTAGTCCAAAGCTATGATATAGTTTTATATATAAAATATTTACTTGTATAAATAGATATAAAAGCATTAGGATAACCGACTCGAGAAAAAAAAGTAACATTTTCATCTAAGCCTCTCCCTGTCCCAAGAAGTAAATAGATCGTTTGTCTGACTGATTCGAACAAACTGGTCAGTGTAAGGCTAGTCGAGACTACATGTAGTCGGTCATGACAAGACAACCAAGCGATAGTGTTTGTTGTGTGTTGAGTGGTCAGGCGAGAAAATACACACTCCCATGGTTAGTCAAGCATGTAAATCTACTTTTAATACTTTTTTTTCTTTGCATAGAACATCGTAGATCTAACTGCATAGACGAAGATATATTTCTGTTGCGAGAATGTAAACTTTGCTGTATGGTCTCCCGTTTGTCACAATAGATTAAATTAAACGTATTTGTGACGTCACATAGAAACCCGGTGAATATCTGGTGACTGTTTTGGATGCGCAGGAAAATTACGTCAGAAAACATCAGTTACTAAGTTATTATTGCAAATTTAAAAAAAAAAAGAAAAATATATACATATATATTATCTGTAAATCATTTATATCAAAAATCATCGGAGTTTCAATTTAAACTATATTCGACGTCTGCCATTACTTCCGGCGACAGAAGAACGACTCGGGCAAGGGAAACAATTCTGCAGGCGAACACCCACTGTACATTGTAGAATGTAGATGATACAGATTGAAAGCAAAAGTATTTCGGACTAAACACACACACTTCTAGTTAGCTAGTAGAAAGTCGGATTCGTTAGTAGCGACACTAAGAAGTAGGACTAATACAAGATGTCACAACCTAACTGCTGAAGCAATGAATCATGCATACATGTTACTAATATGGTGACAGCAGTAGGGACAACATTTCTGATGAGAGATAATGGGGAATTAGATAAAGTGAAATAAGTCCTCACCAGGGCACGAACCCTCCACTTAGGACAAGGCGAATTGACCACTCGACCATCAAGGTTTCCAATAAAAGAATTCTACTGATCAGTAGTGTTCGTAACTTCTGCAGTTTGCTACCCATAAGACATACGGTCATGTGACACTTTTTGACTCCACCCACCGCTACCGCCGTATTCTCTCTTCCTTGAACCCCCTCCCTCCCCCACCTTGTGCACCTGATGAGGTACCTCATAGTCGAATTCCCCACGAGTCTCATTTTCTTACTTAGAATTTGTTACTTTTCATTTGTTAGTTATAATGTGTTACTTATTAATTGCATTTTGTTTTGTTTTTATTATCAGTAACGGAGCAGTGACATTTCCGCCGGGACCACCTCCTCCACAGGTCGCCATGTTTGATGGGTTGACTACATCGCCAACAAAATCTTTAGTAAGAAATGTTTCTTAAAGTTTCTCTCCAGCTCCAATAAGGCGAGACATTTTGTAGCCGTGTGAAGACATTTTGTAGCTGCGTGAAGACATTTTGTAGCTGTCTGAAGACATTTTGTAGCCGTGTGAAGACATTTTGTAGCTGCGTGAAGACATTTTGTAGCTGTCTGAAGACATTTTGTAGCCGTGTGAAGACATTTTGTAGCCGTGTGAAGACATTTTGTAGCTGCGTGAAGACAGTTTGTAGCTGCGTGAAGACAGTTTGTAGCAGCGTGAAGACAATGTGCTGGAAACTTTAGCTTGTAAAATAAAAATTTTATAGTATAGTGAATAGCAAGATATAATGTCAGAACGACTTAGACACATCACAGAATGTGTAAATTGGTCTATGTGAAAAAAACAACAAAATGCTGACCTTCAAATCAAACACTACACATCATGTAGTCCAAGTTATGCACTACACATCATGTACTATATATCATGCACAACACATAATTTACTACATAGTAAACTCTATACATCATGTACTACAAATTATACACCACACATCATGTACTACAAATTATACACCACACATCATGTGCTACAAATTATACACCACACATCATGTACTACTACAAATTATACACCACACATCATGTACTACAAATTATACACCACACATCATGTACTACAAATTATACACCACACATCATGTACTACAAATTATTTCCCACCTAACAAAACAAATGTCCTTATACTACTACTATAGCCTCCTTCAGTCTCGAAGCGACTTAGGATCATCTCATCGAAATGAGATGAATGCCTGGGCATTAGCTGTGGTCGGAATGATGTCGCCCTCACATCAGTTCCCCCCTCTTCAGGCAGCTGATGTATCCAAAAGAACGGCAGTCCCGATGCAGTTTGGGGTCAGCGGCGCCGCAGGTTCTGCTAGAGTGTAGCACTGGGTGCTGCAAACTGCCTTAGAGTCGCCAGCTCCTGATTTTTCCTCAGGATTGACTCCCGAAGCCTTTCCCATGATTGGGTATAGCTGCAAGGCAACAGAGGTTTGAATTCAGAGTTTTCCTTCTCCTAGGTGGGTGGCCAGCAATTACTAACGAGCCCCTCCTGCCCGAAGCTTACTGGTTAAGGCGCCAGTTACTCGCCTTTGCCCCTTCTCCTGTTAGTGAGAACAGTTCCGCCGGACTCAATATCTGAGCCACACGTGAAGGCCAGGTGTTGGGCTGGTTGTCAGAGGTTATTTGACACGCATGCCAAAAGGAAGCGTTTAATAGGTATTGGAGTGCTTACATCCATTACCGCTTCCAGCAATAACAACCTTGCGGAACCAAATATCATTAATCATAATGTTATTTATACACAAAATGTTTGTCAACAATTAGATCTATACAGTCTTATCCGATTAATCAGAACAGTCACTTATTTGAGCAAATCCTCCCAAGTTACCAAAATAAATCCTATTTTGCAGTCGAATCTAGTCGATCTTTAAGACAGAAACGATCGTTTCCTGATGTGGTGCCGGTATTGACTTTTTTATATTTTAGAAACAATGATATTCACTTTAAATCTCTCTCTCTCTCTCTCTCTCTCTCTCTCTCTCTCTCTCTCTCTCTCTCCACTGAGTCCTTGTCGATAACTTCTCTTTTTGCTCTCTCCAGAGTCCTGACAAAGGTGATATGGCATACTCGAGAGTGGACACGCTGCTGGTATGGGACAAGTATCGCTACCTGCCTGGCCCACCCCCTGAGGCACAGATGTATCAAGTTTAGAACCAGTCTTTGTGAAATCTATTAACCGCCATCACTTTCGTTCATGTATTCGTTCATGTACATCAGCTGTTTCAAACCGAGTGCTTTCTATATTTTATTTTTATGGCAATGACATAATGGAGTTATCGATCTTACATTTTGGACAACATAGCATCTGGAAGCGTGACGTCATCAGTGCTTACTCCATAGAAAATTATGTAGCTGGCCGAGAGAAACTTACTGGACAGACATAGATCTAGGTCTAAACGCCGTGTAAAATTTGTGTTCGAATAAAGACAACCTCTGACCCTAATTGTTGACAACAAAGGAAGAAATATTTTTTAAAAAAATTGTCATGTGTGAGAGAAATACATTTTAGTAGTCCCCAGTCGTTCTTAATTCATTTTTTTTTTTGCAAATTGTCTATTAGGATTCAATTTCAATCATTATTTACTACAAAGGTGTTTTTATAGTGTCACTATACTGGGATGTAGGGGACGTAATCATCATCTCTTTTTCAAGTGACGTCTGTATTTCTATACCTCTGAAAGAGTCAAGGGAAATATGTCATGGAGAACTGTAGATATGTTTGTAGATATGTTTGTGTGGTCTTCAATGGAATACAACATATCTCACACATACAGAGTGACGAAACAAAACGACATTCGAACTGGAGTTCCCATGATGCCACACAGTCACACACACTTATTATTTGGTTCTTCAAGATGTTTATCCTAGAAGAACTTCGCCTTTTTCTTTTATTATTATTATTAAAAACGAACTAATATTCATCCTCTGGCACGGCCAGGATCAAGCTTCGTTAGAGAGAAACAAAATTCATTGTAGTCTCCCTTTAACTGTGTTCACTGAGAAATGTTCTCATGATGTGGCAGGTCTAAAGCAGTAAAGTCGTCTGGCAACGAGAATCTTCTTAGGGATGTCAAAGGCCTTGAGGTGTCAGTTGTTACCCTCGGTTTATATAACAGGGTATAAAGCTATTTTGGACAACTTGCATAATCACTTGAGCTCTAATCTGAGGTTCCAATATTTTCTTTTCCATTTTTATTTCAGTTTTCTTAATATTTCGACGATGTCAATGATGGTGGTTGAGTTTTACTTTTTTGTCAATAAACAGCAGATCTTTTTTACCTATCCCTTAGTCTGTTGGACCGTTGGGGCACCAAGCAAGACTCCTCGATCGTCTTTCTCCATTCCTCCCTGTCCTTTACCTTGTTTAGAACCTCTTTCAATGGCAGGCCCGTCCATTCTTTTATGTTGTCCTCCCATCGCTTTCTCTATCTGCCTATCCTTCTTTTTCCTGGTACTGTTACCTTAAGGAAGGTCTTTGCGAGCCCAGAAGATCTTGTAATATGGCCATAGATTTTAAGCTTGCAGTTTTTTTACTATAGTTAGCAGGTCATCATGGGGTCCGATCGCTGCAGTAACCTTGTCTCTAATCTCTTGGTTTGTGACGCGGTCTTTAAACGTGATACCTAGGATCCTTCTGTAGCAAACAGCAGATCAGGGCGATTAAAATCCATCTTTTTTTTCAATCAAAATTGACCTATCCCAGTATAATAAGTAATTGGTTGACTCTAGAACCTCTTGTTGCGAGTACGTGTCAAAGCCAGGTGTTGATGGATTAATTTTTCAACTTGGTTTTGGCGACCTATTATTATTTTTATCATGAGCTATATTACTACATGATTTTATAAAGTGTAATGTAAACATGTAAATGACCATATATAGGACAAATACTTTGTTCGTTCGACTGTAATACATTTTTACCACATTTTGTACATGTAAACATCTCTGTACCGTTTGAAGTGTCAGTAGAAATTAAATCCAATGTCTACATACAAGTGCTCTCGTTGGTATTTTTTTTTTTTTTATGTTGTTGTTTCCGGAAGCATAACCTTCTGAACTATCTATAAATAGACATTGCGCACTTTTCTCGGTACACTTTGGCATCGCAATGGAACATGTTTAAACTTTTGGCGAACTTCCGGTTACTTACATTATATTTCTTACTTTCATTTCTTTCCGAGTTTGAAATCAAACCAAATGTTTCAGTTACATTTTAATTTATTTGTCATCTGGCGACAAATGAAACTGAATCTGTGGGTTGGATTGTCATTCATATTATGAAAGGTATTTTATTTTCTGTTTTATATTGTTGTTTTTTACATACATTGATAGAACTAGGTCTAGACTGTAGACACTAGACTAGTTACGACTAGTAGTAGTATTCAAAAAGGTTGTAGTACCAGTAGTAGGTGTAAATGTGAAGCTAGGTACTGAAACAAATGAATGATACATACATGTTGAACATCAATGAACAACAGCACCAGGGTCTAAGTTTTAAATGAAAGAAAATAGTGAATTAAATGCGACGAAAAAAAAAAGGGACTGCGCCGACCGAGGCTCGAACCAGTGACCCCGGAAACGACAACACCGTCTGGTGCTGCTTTTCATTTATGTTCAACTGTTCAACATACTGGCAGTAGGCAGTAGGGCATGTAGATTAGATCTAGACTCTGTGTATTCTAGGATGCCGCTACTGCTCTTTAACTCTTTCTCTCCGTATTTATTTACCACATTCTGGTGGAATCAACGCTGTATCGTCAGTTAGGAGAGAAAGAGTTAACTGTAAGAAAGTGTCAGCGTCTATTATTTTTTAACTTACACGTTTTAAATCTAGATCTACATCTTGCTAAATCTATCTTTAGGTAGACTCTACAAATACTACAAATAATATATAAAACAGTTATCCAGTTGTTAATCTTTTCGTGTATGTTATTACAGACCTAAGCTCTGCAAATTTGTTAGTTTTCGTGGCTGATTCAAGCAACCGTTTTCAAATGCACAGCCTTTAAAATATTCAGAGACGGACACAAAAAATGGCATATTTTTTATTTCAGACTCTAGGACTAATTTTTAAAATGCTCTTTCTTCCTTAGAGCTATTAGAGCATGTAGCGGGTTGCCTGAATCAGCCAAGTAAACCAAGGAATACACGGAGGACATCATGATTTTTTCGGAAGAAACGTCATGGAAGAAACGTCTTTAATTTATAGGATAAGAAATATTGACAGATATTGCACATGCAGTTAACTGTATACAGTCTCAATATGTCTGTTCAGCCGCCAACAAAAAACAACAACACTTTATTTGTTGTTGTTTGTCCGTCCGTTTCAAGAGACCTAGACTTAGACTTAGACTTAGACTTTAACTTAGACTTAGACTTAGACTTGGGTCCTCCCGTTCGGCGCATTGGGCAGATGGCTTTCTCCACAAGGATCTGTCACTGTCAATGCATGAAGCCTCCTCCCACCTGGTGTCCACTGCTCTGAGGTCCTCCATGAAAGTGTGGCGCCAGGTTATACGAGGAAGTCTGGATAAGGACATCATTCATCTTCATTTCTCAAGAAACTTCTGAAAAAGAAATATAAACTCTTTGTCCTCTAGTTCACTGATATAGTGAAGACATGTTATTCCCATAAATACTTTAATTTGTTTTAAGTTAATGTTTATTATTTGCGCGCCGTGAATTTGGTGGCTCTTTCTAATCCCTGCCTGCGTGTAGGCCTATGAGGATATTGTCAGCCTGTGTTGCGGAGGAGAAATCCTGGCAAACAAATACTTGTTTCAATGTAACCGTTGAGTAGTTTATGGCGTTGTTATTTGTAGATGTATTACTGACAAGCTGTGTATGTGTGTGTGTGTCTAGTGTGGAGGTGGTGGTCCTCAGACAATACAAAGCTTCAACCATGAAGGAGGAAGAGTGCAGTGTGTTGAAGTCAACCTGTGAGAACCCTCAGTTCCCAAACTGGATGTGGAGGTACAACCGTAACAAAAGGTTGTCGAGGTTCGAACCCTGGTTCACAAGGTAACGATTAACCGAGTTAGGTCCAGATAATTACATTAGGCTGATAGAAGTCGGTCAGGTCTCGAGTCTGTTATATTACAGTACACTAGAAGCCTACTAAGTATAATCTACATTTTAGTATCTATAGTATCTATCTACATTTTTAAAAGATGACTCAAGTCAAAAGAAACAAAGACATAAAAGAAACAAAAGTTACTTTTTATAATCAGACTAACAGGGGCGTGGTAAAGCTTACGAATCGTGGGGTCTCGAAAACTGAAATTTTGCACTTCGGGATTTTTAGGACGCCCTGCCCCTGAATATCTCCTTTAATGGATGTGTTCCTGATACAAGTAGGGGAATTGCAGACGGTTGGCCACATGCCACCTTCGTTAAACATTGGACATAAAAAGAGATGAGCTTTACATCATCTACCGGTCCCTACCCCATAGATAGCTAGTCTGAAAGAGTACATACATAGTGAATCGCACTGACCTGCTCTGTAAGGGTTACGTGCAATAAAAGAGATATATCAACGATGTTAACTTTTGATGGGCTGTCAAAGAATAGACAACCATCGCATTCAATAAGGCTGAGTTGATTCAATGAGGCTGAGTTGATTCAGTGAGGCTGGGTTGATCAATGAGGCTGAGTTGATTCAATGATGATGCGTTTATAAGAGAGATAAATCAAATACAAGATCGATCTTCTTGGCGTGTAGATGTAAACAGTCTGGACTTGGGGGCCTTCAGCAAAAAAGCAATAGTTATCTATAATTCTAGTGCCCCGTCTTTGTTGCTAGAGGTGTAGGGCAGTGGTTCCCAAACTTTTTTATGTCTCATAGACCCCTTGCCATGTTTTCCAGTTATCGTTAGACCCCCTGCTTAGCTATTTATGCATTTTTCAAAATTCATCAACTTAATATGTGTTCGTTGTTCTCACTGATTTCTAAGTCGAACATATTTAAGGAACATTTACATTTAAAAGGAAGCGAAATAAAATGTCAATATTTATGACATGAATTTACCAAACAAAAACTATACGTCTATGACTATACGTCTACATGGTGAGCTGATTTCTTTTTGGATTCGGACATGTTTCACAAAAACACAAGATATTTAAATATGATGTCAACATATACACATTTTTAAAATTCACTGGAATATTAGCCATCAAACTTTGTTTCCTGTATGCTACGCTGAGTAGCAAATTATATTATTTATGGTGAAGAACAGCGCTGGGCATTGATATACGTAGCACCGTAACACCAATAAACCGTAACACCATTAAACCGTAACACCATTAAACAAAATACTATTGATGGATTTTGAACTGTTCAATCTATATAATTTTGGTAAACAAAGAATTGCAAAAATAAAGGAGGCGTGGTGAGATTCGCGCTTAGTCCCCATTCCAGTAACTAGTATATCCACTAAAGACTAAACTAGATCTATATGACGATGCATCGGTACCTTCAACCAGTGACTCCTTTGCCTTTATTACTAATGCGAAGGTAACCCTCTTATTTCATACACACACTAACGGAACCAATCACAACAAATCGAAGCCCTAAGCATCGACCTTTTCTTTTTTTTTAGCAATGGCTAGCCATATTGGTCTTATATTTTAGTTCTTATCGACATAACCATTGTGTAGAAACATCAAGGCGTGTTATTCTTTCAGGGTAGAAAGATGGCCGCCTCAGTATCGGAACATGGGATTGCATGATGACTTCCGGTTCCATCCCGTCGGGCCTGACGAAGAACTGAGACCATTCCTTCACCTTGGGGTCAACTACGCCCATAATCTCGTACTTAATCGCTGTGCTGGTTCAGGAAATGAGAGCCTGGGATTCACCCCAGGCCCAGCGCCACCTAGGTAATAAAAACATAGCTCAAATCAAATTGTTTTAGGTGATAATTTATCATATATAGAGAAGAATGTGTTTTACAAATACGAAAGAAGAAAAAATCGACTGGAATTTTAACAAAGAGAACCTAGAAAAAAATGGAGCAATTTTATTCTGACATGAAACTTGGCAAGAGTTAACTCTGGATCAACATATGTTTTAGGGCTCATACACAAATGACGTCTATCTCCTGCTTTCTCTCATCTTTCTTCACTACACACAATTTGGTTACTTTCCTTCTGGAAATCTTATTGCGTCTCGTGTCAGTGGGTCAATATACTTCGCAATCACTATTTGGTCGAATCAAAGTTTTAGCTCTACCATAAAGACTCACAGGGAACATTTTTTTTTTCGAAATTTCGAATTTTAGAGTCCGTGTATTTCTATGTTTTAAATTGTAATTGGCATACAGTTTTTTTTTTCACACTTCTATTAATTATTCTGTTCTGTGTTCGTTGTTGGAATGTCGTATGTCATTTTTTCCTCAAGTTTTCTAATCAGAGTCATTTAATAGTTAATCATCAGCTTCTGTGACTGATCTGAGCGCACTAATTTGAACAGAGAGATAAGCAACCAAAGATTCTAATCCTTTTTTTTTTATTTGACATCAGTTATGCCAATATGGCGAGAAATAACTGTTGAAGATGCTGTGAGCCTAGCCCGCAGATATTTATTATAATTACCATAACAAAGGGGCGTGTTCAAAGTTGTATGCAATTAATTCCCGCCATGTTGTCGTGGCAGGCTCGTGGTTTACGATGTGCAGAACCCGTATCCCAGGGATGACCTCTACAAGGTCAACGAAATCAACAACATCAGCCCCGGGATGTCACTTCTGGACTATTCTTACCTCCCAACGCCAGAGAACGACAACTCCCGGGATCCAATAGACCCCAGGTAAAACTTGTGTTATCTCCCGTTATATGTTGTCATGCATCATCAATATCCAACCTCTTTGAGCCGTTAGTGCCATGTTTTGAGACATTGACCGTCAGCCCAGAGATCGCTCTTAGAAACGGTAAAACTGCGTCTAACATTTGGGCTCTATTTGTGGGTCCATAAGTCCATCATCTACTCAAGATTTACTTATTGACCTCATTTCATCATTCTATTTCTGTAGTCAAAGTTTCTTATCCTCAAGCGAATCCCGTAGTCAAACTTGATTAATCATCATACTAGTCTGTAGTCCAACCTTATTAGCCGCATACTCATTACGTAGGCAAACTTCATTAATCATCATGCTAATCCTGTAGTCAATCTTTAATAATCATCTTGCTAGTTCCAGAGTCAAACTTATCTAAATAGTTGTGTAGTCAAACTTTTACAATCATCTTGGTAATACCGTGGCCAAACTTAAATAATCATGCTAGTTTCATAGTGAAACTAGTCAAAGTCTTAATCAAATAATCATCCTAGTTCGTGGTCAAATGTTAATGATTATGCTAGTTCCGTTTATCCGTAGTCAAATGTTAACAAACATGTTAGTTCCGTGGTTAAATTTTAATAATCTTGCTATTTCCTTAGCCTAATTTTAATAATCATGATAGTTCTTGACCAAATTTTAATAATCATGATAGTTCTTGACCAAATTTTAACAATCATGATAGTTCTTGACCAAATTTTAATAATCTTGCTATTTCCGTTGTCAAATCTTAATAATCATCATATTCCCACAGAGAAACTTTCTATACCCTTCTTGAAATCCATATTTATAAACAAAGAATTCTTTAAGCTTTAAAAAATAATCTAAAAAAAAATTGTTTTTCTCATCCAGGACTTCAACCGTTTCTTATTGACATCAATGTGAATGTCTACCTAAAATGTAATCTTTCTATTCACATCATTCTCTAACCTTCTAAGTCTGTTCTTGGAATGTCTAGGAGGTACCTGGAGTTAACACTGGGTCAAAAGAGGGAACTCCCGGGCACGTTCCCGCACTTCAACGCCACCGGCCACCAACGCTTGACCCAGGAGTGCAAGACTAATCAGTCTAGCGGCCACCTTGACCCTCTAGAGATCTGGACACAGAAGTACGTCAGACGCGAGCAAGAGCATGCCGCAGCGAGGGCTCTTGGGAAGCGAAAGTAAGAGCGCTATGATACCGAGTACAGTTTCCGTATGTTACTACGAATGTTTCTCGATGTCTCTTTTTTTTTATGTGGTTTTGAGTCAACATTGGATGAATGTCTAACAAGAGAGCTTGAGTTCGAGTGCCGACTCGTGTTGTTTGCTGAGCGCCTGAAAGGCCTAATGGCAGGACGGAAACATTCACCCAGATACCCCCTCCCCCCCCCCCCCAGAATGTCGTCAAAAGAGATGGACCATAGCGCACTTAGAGGATATACAGGATTTTTTTTCTCACTGAACCTTCCAGGTTATTATGGGGGAGACAACAATATTCCTAAACCCAGGCCCATGGTGGCTGAGTGGTAAAACTTTCAGGTTCAAATCTCGTTAAAGACTAATGTGTAATGTAAAGGTCGGTTGGTCGTTGTGCTGGCCACATGAGACCATCGTTAACCGTGGGCCATAGAAATAAATGATATTTACATCATCTGTCCCATAGATTGCAAGATATGTAAGTGTATTGTCCTTTACGGACCCATGGGTACCCTGCTACGCCACTGGTTTAGACCTGAAAGATTGTATACATTTTATTCACGCTTATAATCTATTCCCGTTTTAGTTGGAAGGCTGTTGTCTTTTTAATCCACGATGTTGTGATGTTGCTGACCAGATTGTTGACATCACTGGGGGAAGTAAATGCGGCTTTTGGATGTCCTTACACTCGCAACCCTGAACCTTATACACGCAATTCTAGAGTGAAGCTACCATCTCCTATTCACTTCTAACCCATTCGCCGACCAAACAGTTTAAAATACATTTCATATGAATTAAATCTTTCTTCAGCTTAACGCGTAGCTCTAGAAATTTGAATCACTCTCAGTTTTTTTTTTTTTTTTTAAATTTGAACCCAACAGGCTGCTGCCACCTCTGCTGCTTCAGGACTGCAACTTTGAGAACAAGCCTGCTGCCAACTACGAGAATATGAGACCTCCGGTGCACAAAGCTGGCATCAATAACTGTGTAGAGAGTGTACGCAAGATTTACTAACTTATGTTAGGCAGACGATAAGCTTGTATAGCATTGGGTTTTAAAAAAACCATGGAAGAATAAGCTAAAACATCAAGCCTGGTTTAAACTCATGGATATAGCTAATACACAAATAAGCTGCTAAATATATTTATGTATCCACCGAATGATCCTGTTTTGTAATTCTAAAATGAACTGAGACCCACAGAGTTTCTTATTACATAGGTCTACATCTACAGTGAACAGTGTGTGCGTGTGCGTGCTTGCATGCGTGTGTGTGTTGTGTGTGTGCAGGCCAGGAAAGGGGGGGGGGGGTTAGTCAGCCATATTGAATTTGTTTTCTAAAATCGAGATCAGTCTTTCACGTGTATCAAATTTTATCATAACCACTCTTCCTCACCTCTCTCTCTCTAGAAAGAAAGAAAGAAATTGGAACTAAGAGCACAAACTAATCAATCCGTTTGGCAAATTCTTCCTCAAATCTCATTCACTTTTTGAAACCTAACTTGGATAGAAGACTGCAGGAAGCCTTTGATATCTCATTTAACCTTTGCTGCGCAAGGATGGTCTATTTTACTCTTCTTTGACTACTGTTAATAAAGGTCGTTTTTTGTTTAATCGTCTTGGTTTGCGACTGCGTGAATAATTAGCAAGTAAGAAAGAGTTTTTCACTATTGGTAATTTCTTGGCTAGTAATATAAAATGAAATAAAAAACAAAAACCCAAGTTGCATATTATGTGAATCGACTCAAGGATTCTCATGACATAGAGAATTAAGCTAATAAATTATTTACATCACGAAATATAATTTGAGCGTATTGAATGAGAACCTTTGAACTACTATCTAATGTCTTAAAACACATCACAAACCCGCTGCTGTACGCTATAATAAGCAGTACCAAATAAAACACGGGTGTAACATTTGGCTATTATGATTCAATAAATGTGCTGGGAATTGATGGTGATACACCTAGCGTTGTGCCTGTTTGAATAGAGATTTAGATTGCCTTCACGAATTAGTTTCTTTATTTCTGTTTACGTTTATTGTTATTGTTTGTTTGTTGTTGGTTTATGTTGTTGTTTTATTTTGTTGAAAATAGGTAAATTTTTATTGTTTGTACTCTTTTAAAATTTTTTCAGTACTTAAAAATAGAGCGGGAAGAAGAATTAAGTTTCAATATAGAGCGGGAAGAAGAATTAAGTTTCAATATAGAGCGGGAAGAATTAAGTTTCAATATAGAGCGGGAAGAATTAAGTTTCAATATAGAGCGGGAAGAAGAATTAAGTTTCAATATAGAGCGGGAAGAATTAAGTTTTCAAAAAAAAAACAACGAAGTATTTCTCAGATAATCATTTTTTTTCCCTAAGTCTGGTAACCATAGTAACGTCACGACTACAGCCCTGCTATAAAGTTCTGCTCAGCGATAGCTTTAAGAACATTTGGGCTCTGAAAAACAACATAGCGATATGCTTAGGTCCCTGGTGTAACGCTGGTGTACGTCAGCATAGTACGTGTCTTAATCAGCAATGGATTTAGATGTAAACTATGGAACACTCAAGAGTGTCATTACTCTCTCTCTCTCTCTCTCTCTCTCTCTCTCTCTCTCTCTCTCTCTCTCTTTCTCTCTCTCTCTTGTTTTTCTCTTTCTTACTGTTTTTTTCCCTTGTCACACTTTCTGGACATGGATCATGTGACCTGAACCTGAAGCGGAACAAACTTTAAAAACAAAGCTTATACCACCACTTCAGTCAAGTACAATTTCTTTCCCGTGTTCGAGATACCAAACAAAACAATTAATTACCAATAGTTAATTAACTAATTGGTTTAAAAAATTATTGATTCCTGTATTGTCAGGTAAAATAAATGATTGTGCGAAATTTCAGCTTGATCCGAGAGGGGGTGTGGGAGAAATAACGTGTACAAATTTTTTACCAGACAGACAAATAGACAGAGTGAGTTGAGCTTTGTAAAAAAAAAATTCTATTAACACAGATTTATTACGTCGAGGTCGCTCATCCATTTAATTATAAGATTGGTCCATACTTATTGATACAATTATACTTAACATAAGCTTTGTTTGTTAAAAGCATTGTTTATGTTTTTTCTTTTTATTACATGCTATTATAGCACGGAACGGGTTGCCTGAGTCCGCCAAGCAAACCAAAGACTTAATTAACATGCACGACTACAGTGACACGAAGATTGTAATTATCTTCTGTTAAGAATTTTATTGTAAATGTCTTCGATTCCAAAGATTAAGGATGAGTGATGTGTTTACCGCGGAGTGATCTCCAGCTGTCTCGTTCCGAAGTCGTCTGCATCTTATCGTATCTTGTATATTACAGACGTTACTTCAAAAAAGAAGATAATTACGTCCTACGCATTTCATGTGTCAATCTAGTCATGCATGATAATCAATGACTTCAACTCTGCTTGAGTCGTTGGTTTTCCTGGCTGAATTCAGGCAACCCATTCCATTCTTTAATGGCACGAGGGAAAAAGGAGCACTTGTACGAATTTGTTCTAGCGTATGTCCTGACGTGTTGCTATACATTCTTACCATATCCTACAGCTTGGCAGGCGCGGTGGCTGAGGCGTTTAGCGCTTGGCTTCCGAACCAGGTTCGAATCCTGGTAAAGACTCGGATTTTTAATGTGGGGTACCTGGCATAGAGTTGGGGGAAAGTAAAGGCGTTTGGTCGTTGCGCTGGCCACATGACACCTTCGTAAACCGCAGCCACAGAAACAGACGACCTTTGCATCATCTGCCCTGTAGACCACAAGGTCTGAAAGGGGAACTTTATTTTTACAGTTTGGCTTCTTGCCTCGGTAGTTTTATAGAGAATGAAAGACTTTCTGAAACAAACAAAAAGAGAATGTCGAAATTATAATTTCATGAGAATTAAGTGATTGAACTCTTGATGAGGTCATTGATATTCGCTGTTTTGACGTCACAGAAACAAAAATGGCTGCATCTCTATAAACAAAGACCTGCCTACTAAGACTCGGCTCTCGGATCATCGCAAGGAAACAAGTTTCATGTTTTTCTCGTTGCTTTAATCAAATCAAGGGAGAAAAAAAAAACTAAAGCGATGTCAATATTTTATAACTTGATCTCTGAAATCAAAGTAGACTTAGATTCAGAAAGTTTGAGGCTTTATTTAAGAAGTGTCATTTGTAATATATATAGAAACAGTACATGATTAGGCTAATTAATATTAACTAGATCTATATTGGTACCAAGAGTCTAGAACTTAGAAAAGAGTCTACCAGTCTAATAAGAATTGTAAAATAATTCATAGAGATCCAGAAAATAGATTTTCAAACAACTTTTTGGTTGAATCGGTAGCTGGAGTTCCGGTCGAGTTTCTTCTCTTGGAAAACAATTCTTGTCTGTCGTAAAAAAAAATAAATCATTTTTTAAAAAGCAAATCGCTGTGAGGGAAAGAAATCAAAATGGCCAAATATAGCAATCTGTTGTCAGTGCCTCATCCAATACCAATCGCTACTAACATTGCAGTTCAGCGCCAGGTTCCGGTTCTTGTTCCAGGCGAGGTGAACATGCGCAGTAACGCACCATCCTGTAAATTCGCATCGCCCGGTTTTGCTACCATAAACCCTCCTTTTTCTTACTACTACCAGATGACTCCTGAAAATTACACCAAAGCGTTCACCAGCGCGGGAAGGTTAGTGGGTGTCAATCAAGAAGTGCCCTACCCGTACGAGAACCGCCTGTATCATCAAATCCCTTTCAACAGAGCTGTGGACTGGAGTCAAACGGATGTATTCCTATGCGAGGCGAAAAGCAAAGAGTGCATGATGGAGCTGCTAAGAAAGAGGTCTGAGGCCGAGAACCCAAAGAAAAAACCTTGCTCTACGCAAGTTGAGCCTGCAGAGTACTTCACTGCAGAAAACGATGAAGGATACAATCAATGGGCTACACGACAACAGCAGGAGAACGGAGCCAAGGAGACATCTACATTGGAGAAAGAGAAAGCCGCTATTCCGCAAGATATAAAAGACCTTCCCGGTCACTACGGTCCTTCACTGCTAGAAACAAGCAACGAAACTTACGGTCAGTACATAGACTTATTGCCCAAGTATCCGGCAATTTATCCTCAGAAGGAGAAACTCTCTCCCGGTCCTCTGAAAGTGATGGTGTCTTTTCGGCCCACGAACATGTCCGACCATCCTCCTATCCCTGACCACGCGTTCGCCGTCGACCCAAGAGAAATGGTCAACGGGGACTGCTGCTACAACAGAGGTGTTAACGGCGCCATCTACTACCCAGAAGTCCCGGGAAGGCAGCACAGGACGTCTTATACTTTCAGTAACCGACACAAAGGCTTAGGCCCTGCGGCAGGGGAGAAGACGCCAGGGTTTACTTTTCCGATGTACTCTCTCACAGGTCTGGAACTGAACCGGCCACTCCCACAACGAGTGGGCGTTGTGGCAGGCGTGGGAGGAAAAGAAAAGTTCCGGCTGCATGTTCCTCCGCGGACGGTGCCCTTTATCTACAAGAGATACATGTCTTACTCTGCGCCAGCCTGCAAGGACCCGGAAACTGAGCCCAATCCTGCCAAGATACCCCGTAAACAGAACTGCGCGCCGTGCGATCCGAAAACTTGCGTCTTATCCAGCACCAACCCATGCAGCCTTGACTTCATAAATCCACAACTCTTGCCAGTTCCAATCGAAATCAGAAAACACCCCCAATTGTGAACAAAGGAAGTAGATCTAGAGATACGTTGAGCCCGACAAAGTAACCATTCCAATGTTTTATTGCACGTAAGTCGATACCGCATTGTCTAAGACTCGAGCCTCCTGTAAACATTAAAACATCTCTAACCATATTTATATTTCTACTCAGAACTTCGTTGACCGTATGTTCTAGTGTTATTGCATTGTTTCAATTCATTTTTTCTCTCTTGTTTTAGGATGAATTGATATCACAATTGCTCAAAAAATGTTACTTTTTTTTTGTTCAATTTACATAGCGTGAGCTTCGGCATTTTCCAAGTCAATTTTTTTTAGTTAATTTCGTTGTTTTTTTTTTTAAACATTGTTTGTTCATTTATCTGCACTAGTCATTCAATCATGTCGTCATTTTGGAAACTTATTTGTTTGATTAATTGGACTTATATTTACAGAAAACTAATTCCCCGCAACCACTACATTTTATATGTTTTTCATTATTGTTAACATTGGCTTGCATGTTTTATTTTGTTTTGAATATTTTTTCTTTGTGTAAAGGCAGCATGGTCATTATCAATATTTATTTGAATTTGTTTACGGTTGAAACACAAGATTCAAGCATCAAGTTTGTTTAGACTTGAGTTTTAGCCGTTTCACCAACTTCAAATCGAGGTTGCACGTTTACTGCTATGAAAAGTTATTCGGTTATTTCATCTCTATTATAACAGCTTGTTCAACTTGAGGTCATTAATCTTATTCTTGTTTCATCTATTTACCGAGACATTACTTTTTTTATTTTTATGTTTCCCAGAATATTTTAACAGCCAATAATAGACGTTATTGTAATGCACATGGTGTGAGGCTATTGGATTAGCGTCCATAGCTACAGAAACCAAGCTGGCTTGAAGCCCTACCCACTATACTTTTAGGAAATTTCCCCAACACACATGCACACTCACAAACAAACACATTAAAATTTTGTTTTTATATGAACAATGGGAACCTGCATTAAATTCTCATTGTTATGACAAGATCTAGAAGCTCGAAACGCAAAATTAAACAAAAATAAATTATTTTAACGTTGACCACTTAGGCTATCAAGAATAGATCTAGAAAACATGGATTTGAAACATACCATTAAGATTGCTTCATTTAGATTATTTTGCTCCGTAATTTTTTGAGTGTGTGAGCTTTTTTTTTTTTTTTTTTGGAAACAATAGGTCTATTATTTATAAATAAGTTCATATTGTGTATCTATTCTGTATGTGTCCACATTTCAACTTAAACGGCAGATTTATAGAAAAATACAACAAAAAATCGGTGAATCTATTGTTTTTGTATGTCAGTGCAAACAAGGGAGATTATTATACGCTTTGTGTCAGCGAGGGCATAATTTCATTTAAATTTTTATGTGATCATTTTTTACTTTTTTTTTTAACTTAACAAATGAAATCATTATTAATGAAATATTACAAGCATTGCTTTTTCATACTATCATAATAAACACTTACGAAAGCCATTTTTTTAAAATGGTTGCTAAGTTTTGATTAGATGTAATTGAATATTTACAAATCACCAACAAAACAAACAATAACATAACTTTTTTATATGATTTGAAAGACTACTCCACACAGTGTCCATAATTCTTGATAGAATTTATTAGATTTTCGTATTTAGGTCCATATGTGTAGATATTTGAATGACTACAGAACGCAGCGTAGGAAATCCCAATGGTCAAGACCACGAATCATGGGTTCAAAACCCGAGAGCAATCTTCCAGTTATGGTAAGGGCAATCTTCGGTAATCTTCTTTAAAAAAAAAGAGTAACTTTTAAAGTAAACCAACTCGCTTGATAATGTTGTTAAAGTCACGTGATACAAACTCTTCGGTGTTTTCATTGTTATGAGATTTTTTTGTTATTCAGAACATTACAACCCTACATACTTACATGAAATAGTAAAGGTTTTCATTTGGGGCCAAGTGGCACATATTCCCACAAACAGAAGGCTCACTTTTGTCTTTCAAATAACATATTGCTAATTTATTTTTTAAATTTTTGTTTTGTTCTTTTAAATTTAAAACATTGAAACTGTATTTCTTTTTGACGAGATTGTAGATTAGTTTTAAACTTTAGTGACACATCAGAACAATAAAAAGTTTGCTTTTTCTAGGCTTTATAAGCGCAAGGCTTACTTTGGCTCGGTGGGGCCTATGAGAGACAACTCTGTTCCTTGAAGCATAATGAATAAATAAGATTACAACTGACCTGCCTTCACTATTGGTCAGTAGAAGATAAATCTTCATTCTGCAAACTCTGATCGAAAACAAAATGCTTGCGCAATTTTTCTTCTCATATTAATATATTTTTTTATTTTTTTTAAGAAAAAGGTTGTGACTTTTGTCTCCCCTTTTTGTAATTATCGCCTGCTGAGATGATTTGAAACAATGTGTTGATTAGCGATGTAAAATGCTATTGTTTAGAATAAGTTTTCATTGTTCACTTTTTTGGTTGGGGGGGGGGGGGCTTTCTTTTCGTCTTGCACTCAGCACAATCACGTTGTTTTTACGTGCATGTGGGGCCTCATAAATGATGGGAACATGTCGGTCTGTTAGTTTCGGTTCCTGGGCCCATACGAATGGTGTCATGGGGAGACGAACGTGTGGATGTCATTGGCCCACGTTCCTTTGCAGTGGCGGAGCTATAGTGGGTTGGGAGGGGATTTGAAAATCTCTTCGTACTTCACTTGAGGGGGGGCCCCAAATAAGTGCTCGAAATTGTTTTTTTATATCAAACATGAAATAGTATGACATTATCTCATGTCATGATGTTGAATGTCAAAATGCAGGGGCCCCTAAAGAGTTCAGGCCCCCCGGGCCTCCAAATAACGGCTAATTCTTAGCCACGCCACTGTTCCCTTGACAAAGGGAGTGTGTGAAATAACAGTAAATACTGGTGGGGGGATGGTCTTGCTTGTAATTTCTAGCCTTTCCCTCATCTAATAAGAAAGATAAGATAATACAAATAGACTTGTAAAATGTGTTAATATTTCTAAAGAATGTCTTCTTAGAGCATTCTCAAACGTATTAAAAATCTACCACTTTTTTTTTTAAATCATTCTCTCATAAAGTTATCGGCTTCTTGGGGACAATATAAAAAGGGCAATAGTTATCATAAGCATTTCTGTTTGGCTTATCGTCCTTTTTTTATTTGAGTAACCGAGACCACTGACCACGAGAGTTGTATACCGGTATATATATATATATATATATATATATATATATATATATATATATATATATATATATATATATATATATATATATATATATATATATATATGTGAAAAATGTTCCAGCATATTGCCTCAGACATAAGTAAGGAGACGTGTCTCGGCTATCACTACCCAGGCCTGTAGCTTACCTATCACTATCCAGGCCTGTAGCTTACCTATCACTACCCAGGTCTGTAGCTTACCTATCACTATCGAGACCTGTAGTTTACCTATCACTACCCTTACCTGTAGCTTACTTATCACTACCCAGGCATGTATCTTACCTATCACTATCCAGACCCGTAGCTTACCTATCACTACCCAGGCCTGTAGCTCACCTATCACTATCCAGACCTGTAGGTCATCTATAACTACCCAGACCTGTAGCTCACATATCACTATCCAGGTCTGTAGCTCACCTATAACTACCCAGACCTGTAGCTCACCTATCACTACCCAGGCCTGTACCTTACCTATTACAATTCAGGCCAGTAGCTTACCTGTCACTATCCAGGCCAGTACCTTACTTATCACTATCCAGACCTGTACCTTACCTAGCACTACCCAGACCTGTACCTTACCTATCACAATTCAGACCTGTAGCTTACCTATCACTACCCAGGCCTGTAGCTCAATTATCACTATCCAGACCTGTACCTCACATATCGCTATCCATACCTGTAGCTCAACTATCACTATCCAGACCTGTACCTCACATATCACTATCCAGACTTGTAGCTCAACTATCACTACCCAGGCATGTTCCTTACCTATCACTATCCAGACCTGTAGCTCACCTATCACTATCCAGGCGTGTACCTTACTTATCACTATCCAGACCTGTACCTCACCTATCACTACCCAGACCTGTACCTCACTTATCACTATCCAGACCTGTAGCTCACATATCCCTACCCAGGCCTTTACCTTACCTATCACTATCCAGACCTGTAGCTCACCTATCACTATCCAGACCTGTAGCTCACATATCCCTACCCAGGCCTTTACCTTACCTATCACTATCCAGACCTGTAGCTCACCTTTCACTATCCAGACCTGTAGCTCATCTATCACTACCCAGGCATGTACCTTACCTATCACTATCCAGACCTGTAGCTCACCTATCACTATCCAGACCTGAAGCTTACCTATCACTACCCAGGCCTGTACCTTACCTATCACTATCCAGACCTGTACCTCACTTATCACTATCCAGACCTGTAGCTTACCTATCACTATCCAGGCCTGTACCTTACCTATCACTATCCAGACCTGTACCTTACCTATCACTATCCAGACCTGTACCTCACTTATCACTATCCAGACCTGTAGCTCATCTATCACTATCCAGACCTGTAGCTCACCATCATTATCAAGACCTGTACCTCACTTATCACTATCCAGACCTGTAGCTTACCTATCACTACCCAGGCCTTTACCTTACCTATCACTATCCAGACCTGTAGCTTACCTATCACTATCCAGGCCTGTACCTTACCTATCACTATCCAGACCTGTAGCTTACCTATCACTATCCAGACATGTAGCTTACCTATCACTACCCAGGCCTTTACCTTACCTATCACTATCCAGACCTGTAGCTTACCTATCACTATCCAGACCTGTAGCTCACCTATCACTATCCAGGCGTGTACATTACCTATCACTATCCAGACCTGTACACAAACCTGTAACATAAAGATGGAATCTTATAGTTTGACTAAAAAATAGATACCGGTATTTTGAACCTTAAATAAATGTTTGTATTGCCTGTATGTGTTTATAATTAAATATAATGTTTAGAATGTAATGTGCTGGTTTTGATTGTAGCTGCTCGATTGATGCAATATTTCCCGCTGGTCTGTACTTATTGAATGTTTCAATCCTATTATTTCTTTGAAAGGGGACGAGTTTGACTTTTATTAAAACAAAATAATAAACATTAAGAAATGAAAATGTTTCTATGTACACTCATTGCTATTTATGTTTTCATAATTGATTTGTTTTATGCAAGCCACCACTACGTTCATAGTTTGTTGCGACCTGCATATTTTGTCACGTAATGTTTCTATCTCTCCTCTGTCTCTTTCTCTCTCTCTCTGTTTTCTCTCTCTCTATTTTTTCACTCTCTTTTAAATTTCTCTTCTCTCTCTTCTCTCTTTTCTATTTCTCTTTCTTTTCTCTCTCTCTGTTTTCTCTCTCTCTCTATTTTTTCACTCTCTTTTAAATTTCTCTTCTCTCTCTTCTCTCTTACTTTACTCTCTCTCTTCTCTTTTTTTTTTACTCTCTCTGTTTTCTCTCTCAATTTTTTCTCTTTCTTTCCTCTCTTTCTTTTTGTCTCTCTTCTCTCTCTCTCTCTTCTTTCTCTCTCTCTCTCTCTCTCTCTCACTCTTTTTCTCTCTCTCTCTCCTTTGACCCATCTTTTACCTCTCTGTTAATACATTGCTAACATTAACCCTTTTAAGTCTGACACAGACTCACACCTAAAATCGCATTGACAACAGTCACGTCGAATCATCCAACAAAAGACCGTTGTCATAGAAGCCACGAGAAAAATAAGGACCTATATATCCATTGTTTCCGTGCTCTATTCTGTGGTCGAGATGATTGGCCAGTACTTGCTTCGCGATTCATTGCGTCACTGCAGGTTCTCTATTCTGTGGTCGAGATGATTGGCCAGTACTTGCTTCGCGATTCATTGCGTCACTGCAGGTTCTCTATTCTGTGGTCGAGATGATTGGCCAGTACTTGCTTCGCGATTCATTGCATCACTGCAGGTTCTCTATTCTGTGGTCGAGATGATTGGGCAGTACTTGCTTCGCGATTCATTGCATCACTGCAGGTTCTCTATAGTAAAATCCCTCAAATAAAGACTGTGCTTCGGCTAAGTATTTTGTTCCGATATTTAAAATGCTAATTGTGAACGCTTTGACTCGTGTCCTGCTTGTTCAAAGTTTACATAGAATAAAATATCTTTTCATCTTCACATTGCCCTTTTCCTTAGTCTGCTGGACCATTGGGGCAACACACATGATCTGACAACCGTCTCTCTCCATTTCTCTCATTCCATAAACAGGACCGTCGTCCATTCCTTGGTGTCTTCCTCTTATCACTTCCTCTGTCTCTCCTTCATGTCACTGTAGACAAATGTTTGCAAGCTCCTTGGATCTCGTGATATAACCGTTTAGCGTTAATTTGCTTGTTTTGTTTGGGGTCAGAATGTCATAATGAGACCCAATCACCACAGGGATCTGTTGTGGATTTCCTCTATGAGGTCTTTGTGTGTGTAGCCTGTACATTGCAACCCCCTTGCCTTGATCCTCCTCTCTAGTCATGCAGCTCCAGTCAAAGATTCGCACGCATAAAGAAGGGAGGTTAGAAGGCCCTGTAAAACGTTTTCACTGCTATGCAACATAATATATATATAGTTCTGCCACAGTTCTTTGATTAATACATAACAATCTATATATATAGGTCTGTGAGTTGATCAATCGCGGATAATAATTTTTTTCCGTTTTCTAGATATAATATATATAGGTCTGTGATTTAGTGTTTTGGAGTTGTGCTCATTTTTAACATAGGACCTGGAATAATAATAATTTAAAAGTTTTTTTTTTCTGTGGCATTCAAAATGCTCACACAGCAGCAGAAAATGAAAGACGTACCTATTTTATTAATTTAATTCATCCTCGCAATTAGTTCGGTTTAGTTGTACCTGGCAGTGTCGAGGAACTTCTTATGGTCCGTATCCCGTATGGGGGACGTACGTATGCAAAAGGCAGTCTTTTTTTTTTTTTTTTTGGTGACCTGGAACTACCTTGAAAGGTGGTCGACGTAACAGAGGTGCCCCACGGAAACTCTTTAAAAACCAACTTGCTTTAACAGACAGAAGAAGAGAGCATCAGGTTGCAGGCGGCTTTAGAACAAGACAGCTGGTGGTCGCGGGATACACATTTGAGGCCAAAAGATAATCCGCTGCCGAGGACAGACGAAGACGGCGAAAAGAAAATTTAAATCGACCGCGTGTAGACTATGGTTATGCCAGCTCTGATTTGGCAAAGCTGGGGCTGTTTAGCCAAGGAAAATATTGCATTCCTCATTAATCTTCGGACTGGAAGACAAGCCTTATTATTATTTTTAAACAAAGGTTGGTAGTCTTCCCTAGAAAGTTTGCTTTAAAAAAAAATCATCTGACTATTTTGTTTTGTTACCAACAAAACGGCTTGAGACATCTCAATGTCTAATTTATCTGAATGTACCCACATATATCTCATCCCTAATTTCTCTTGTTATAATTAATAACATGGGGAAAGCGCTTGCTTAGTGAAAAGATTTCTTTAATCAAAATATTATAAACTCTTTTACAGATTCTGTTAAAATGTACCAGTAGATATTGTGATCTAAAAATGTGGCATTTTTTCTGTATTCATGACTCAATTATTAATTTACATGGCTTCTCCCAGCATCATACAATATTAGTTTTTTTTTAAGTTAGCTTATAGGGCCAGGGTGGCTGAGTGGTAAAACGCTTAGCCGGATTTTTAGGACGCCCCTGAGTCCACCCAACTAGCTTGGAAAAAAAAGTAAAGGCGTTTGGTCGTTGTGCTGACAACATGATACCCTCGTTAACCGTTGGCCATAGAAA
This sequence comes from Biomphalaria sudanica, assembly GCA_036873155.1. Lineage (NCBI taxonomy): Eukaryota > Metazoa > Mollusca > Gastropoda > Planorbidae > Biomphalaria > Biomphalaria sudanica. The sequence continues at coordinate 322,732 of JAZGLO010001818.1, read as the reverse complement.
CAGATGGCCTTTACATCATCTTCCCCCTAGATCGCAAGGTCTGAAACAAAGTACTTTTTACTTTACTTGTTGCTCTTTAGGATGGTCGTTAGAAACGTAATTGTTTAACTTCAGGCTTCTAGAATTCATGGGCACATAGAATCGTGTAGCGTGTGGCTGTCACGGGGAGTCTTTGTATTGGAGGAAGAACAGATGAAAGGTTCTGATAAACATATAAAAAAAAACATCAGCTACGTTGAGAAGGGTTGCTTTGTAGCAGACAAGATTTCCATCAAAGGCATTCATCAGTTGTTCCTGGACTGAGGAAACCAACATTAAGCCAAACAAAATTTAAACTTTAAAGACATAGCAAGTATTTATTAACTTGACTATAGTGTGTTATAGCAGGGTAGTATACACTAACAAGCTCTATATTTCATGTTTGTTAAATGATATCTTTATAATATTCTTCTTATTAGTTTATATAAATATGTAAGCCTATAGGCTTTCAATATTCCCATACCTTTTGTTTTCTGTAAAGTAACCTTTGCACTTTTCATCGGCTCATTCAACTAGACAACTTAGATTCCTGACTTTATCAACACACTATAAACACACCTCCGTTACATAGATGTAATAAAACGGGACCTCAAATCAGTGAACATCAATACTGACCATTGGGCAGACATAGCTCTAGACCGCACCAGATGGAGAGAGAGACAGTGACCAAGAAAGCTATGGACAGTGAAAGAACATGGGTCTCAGCTCAGGAAGAAATACGTACAATACGACAAATGGCCAGCTCCTCTACCACCGAAACAAAAGCCACCTTAACCTGCGATATTTGTGGACGGGAGTGTCTCTCCAAACTAGGGCTCCACAGCCACAGGAGGAAGTGCGCGAGATGAACCAGAGTCGTCCTACGACTGAAGGAGGCCAACAACAATAACATTATTGGCAGGGGCAGACTAGCTATATGGGCATTCAGGCAAATGCCAGTGGGTCGGTACCCAAATGGGCCGGTAGGGCCACCTAAAGTGTCTCATGAATAGAACATATTAAAATGTTAAAGGTTTTATAATATCCTCTTGTAAAAGTGTCCCTCTAAGCGTCGTGTTTTTCTTTAAATCTTTGACAGACTCTACTGTGTAATGCTAATTTAATCGAACCCATTGTCCATCTTCTACGTTTGCTAGTAGGCTTCAACCTTTTAGGGCCCACACTTTTAGCGATTAAAAAGCAACATCAGGCCTACTATAGTTCTTAAAACGATACAGAGTTCATTGTATGCATTCGTTCAGTCATCGATACATTATCAAACTTAACGAATGATTTTGAGGTCAAGTAGAACTAGAAATGGATGTCCATCATATGATATACAATTTGTGGGTTGTATAGAAATGCTCGGGATGATTTTAACACCCAGTCCGCCCCTGATTATTGGCCAGACTTAAACAAAGCAATACACTATCACACAATGCAGTCGCTTTGCCAATCTTTCTGTCTTTGTAAACATGGCTTATCAGAGACAACGTCTACACTCAACAAAGTCGGGATTAGGTAATAGTCTGTACTAAAACATTTCATATGAGACTTCTAGATCTTATGGAAGCCATATTATGACTCTTTAATCTTTTCCTTTTTCAGGAACTATAATTATGGAAACTTGGATTGGCCCAAAAAAATAGGACAAGATGTCGCCTCAAGGTGGACAATTCAAGACACGCTCTCTCGTTTTGGAGATAAGAGAGACTCCTCAGTAGGTCAATTCTCTTGTTTCTACCTTTTTTTGAATGAAGGGAAAAGGTCTGTTGCCATGTTTACAAATATTTAAATCGTTTAATAATATTTTTGTAAGTTTATGTCCTGAGGATGTTCACAGATAAACCCAGCCATCTACGCTTTGTTTACATTACTATTCAATTTGTACGTTCCGTTTACTTTAAACAACAAAAGGCAGTAAAGCAGAAAAAGATGATAAAGCGATAAAGTTTTTTTGGGGGGCAGATAAGGGACCTTAAAAAAAACGTAAGAAAATGAAAACAGAAAGAGTGGAAGGTATTTTGAAATAAATAAATACAATAAGTAATGTCAAGGACACTAATTTGTAAGATCATTGTTGCTGTCTGTATATTACAAGAGCTGCAGTTGATGTTCGTATTAAAATACTTTTGGTACCACTACATAGTTGTTTTAAAATTTAAATGCCTTTAATTTTTTTCTACGCCAATTTCACTGTGCAGTCTCCCAATAACTCCTCAATATTGTGATTCTTGTGGAATGGTTTAGAACTTGCATAGTCCTCGGTGTTACAAAGTATACACAAATTATTATATACCTCTTGAATTGCAAAGCTTATCAACACTACCCAATAGGGATTTTCACATTCGTAGTTAATCACAGTAATCTGCTCTTTGTTTCCACTTTGATTTTAAGACTTTTCAAGTGGGGGGGGGGGGGGAGGAGAGTTATAGAGAAAAAGAAGAAAAAGTGATATGAATAAATGTGACGTCGATATAATGGAACCTAAAGGAAAAAAACGTAAGGAAATGAGTAGCCCAAGATTAGCAGAAATAGAGAAACAAACAATGTCAAGGCCGCCATATTGAATTTTCACTGTTGCCAACTAAATAAAAAATAAATTACTTTATGCTAGTAGGGAAAGAGTAAAGAAAATTCTACAGTGCTGAAAATTACTCACACACAAATATGAGAACGTTTATCAAAACACGTCACTAATCAACAATTTACTCTCTGAACTGGATGCATCCAAAAGTGTGTTATTTATAGATTTGGATTCCTGTATGACAATCTAGATAAGTGTACAACAGATCAGAGCCGGCCTAAGGCATAGAAATCTAAGCAGCCGCATGGGGCCTCCGATCGGTGTGGGCCTAGCAAAGGATTAATTGAAATCTTTTTAGAGAAGAACTAGCGAAACTTGTCCTCAATGTTATTATTGGAGTAAACTAGGATTTAATAAATTGCACATTCTATTTTGTCCGCTGTTTTTTTTTTCAATATTCTAATTTTCTGTTTCATTTAGGGCCACAAAATTCACTTCGTCTAGGGCCTCCGTTTCGCTAAGACCGGCCTGTACAGATACACAAAAAAAGCTTACTATTTACAGTTCTCCGCCATGGATGAAAATGCCAAAAACAACTAAATGTCTTCTTAACCATACCAAAAAAATAATGTGATGTTATGGTATATTTCAGTGTTTCCCAAACTGCGTTCGCGGAACCCTAGTGTTCCGGAAGGCCTGAATAGTTAATTGTGTGTTTGGCTGATCACTCAGAATGTGCGAAGTGTTCCTCTAAGGAAAACGTTTGGGACACACTGGTATAGTGTATATGTTTAGAAACACGACTTATGTAGTTCTGTCTGCTATGTTTATGAAACTGACATCTTAAAATGTCATGCCATTTCTTTATTATAGGGCAGAACTCTTGAGCAGACGGAAAGAGAGGGTGAGCTTAGAAGATCTTATAGTGAACTGGCATCTCAAATAGCTTACCGATACCCTAATCCAGGGTTGCCCAGGTAGGCTTTAAATACCTTCTTTAAAAGTTCCTTTTTTTTTGTTCACTAGGCGTATTTATCTATTTTGTTGATAAGCAGTTAATCTGGGTGACTGAAATCGCCGTCTTGTCTGTCAAAATAACAACAAGAACAATAATAATAGTAATAATAATAATAGTAATATTGTTGTTCATATTGGAAGCGTAACAAGACTCAGATCTAAAAAGTTATGACTGATTAGTCCTCCTCTCAAACTGAGTCAATAGTTTTAAAAGTCAGCATTAAATGAAATAATGTAGCAGTCATATTAAATTCCACTTACCAAACCCGTCATATTGCTAAATTTACTATATATATATATATATATATATATATATATATATATATATAGATAGATAGATAGATAGATAGATAGATAGATAGATAGATAAATAGATAGATAGATAGATAGATAGATAGATAGATAGATAGATAGATAGATAGATAGATAGATAGATAGATAGATAGATAGATAGATAGATAGATAGATAGATAAGACCGTTAATTTAAGATACCTCCGTTAACTCCACAGGGCAAGAGACGGTGCAATAGGCGGAACTTGGCGACATATCAAGGAGGTACAGGCCTATACTGGTTCAAGACTTTGTTTTATTGATGGTAAATGCCAAATTTCAATGTTGGTGGTTGTTCTCTTTGTTCTTTCAGTCCTATTTTAAATGTATGCAACGAATATATTCACTAAACTAAGCGATTTTTTAATTATTTTTTTGACATCGATATTCCATACAGATCATGTTTTCGATTACACACAAGACAAACATGTTAACGGATCCACGTCCTGACCATAGAGTAGTCAAAGAAATTATATATAGGCCTAAGTCTAGTTCATGATCATTTGCGCTGTTTATTGGAATATATCTGCCACAGTTCATGAAGCCATCGTCGCAAATATAGGAGCCTAAAACTAATTGTAGAACGAGGATCAATTTAATGTTTATCACTAGAAAATGGAGATTTTAGAACTCTGGCAACATGTATATCCGAAATTGTTCATAATTCATGCTTTTACTGGGAATTATATTGAAATTGAATATGTTTGGTTGCTGTCAAAGCCAAAAGTTCAGCGCCACACTCAAGAGCATGAGTGTGAAATTATGAAATTATTTATTAAATTGGTTAGTATGCGACAATGTGCAACCTTTATTGTTTTGTACATTAAGGCTGCTATTTTTCCAAAAGTTATGTAAATGTATATGCTATCATCAATCACCTCAACATTTAAAGTTATGTAAAGCTCTTAAAACGTAAAAAGGGAACGTACTAACTCAGAGTCAGTTGAACACACATTTTGCAGGTCTAGGCATTTGTGAAACAAAGCTTCATGTAATTTTTTTTTTACAAATGTTATATCCACTCACTTTATCTGTCTGTCTGGTAAAAAGTTTGTTCACGTTATAGATCACCTTCCCACACCCAATCTCTGACCAAGTTGAAATTTTGCACAATTATTCGATGGCATAGACAAAACGTGAATCAATAAACAAAATTAATCAGTTAGTAAAGTAATCACTGGTAATTAATTATTTTGTTTGAAACCAACAAAGGGGAATTAATCATTCAGTATTTACAGATACGGCGAAATATTTAGGGTTTCGTCCCATGAGATAGTTGAACATGTTATTTCTCCTACACCCACTCTCGGATCAAGTTGAAACTTTAAACTATTATTTATTGTACCTGACAATACATGAATCAATTTAAAAAGTAACCAATTTGTCTATTAATTATCGGTAATTTATTTGATTGATATTGAATAAGGGAAATAACATGTATATTATTGAGAAACATAGTTTAAGGTGAGGAGTTCATTCCCTTACATAAGGATTCTTTTAAAATTCATATTTTGCTTGTAGGAATTTTTTTTTCGCTTGATTCATAAGTTACTATTTCGTGATAGGCAAGATAGGTAACAATGTGTGGGTTACGTTCTCGTATTATGGTTCTTGATTTAATTATCTTTAGCACAGAAATTATATATTAGGTTTTAATGTATGATTTTTTTCACAAAAGAATTATTGTTTCGTCGTCGACTTATAGCAACATATGGCTAATAGACAACTAAATATTTAGGCTTTTATATTTTGAATTATAGAACTTGATTTACTTCTTTTGTGAACAAAACTAAATATACATTTTATTACAATAGAGATCAATTCAACTCGAAATGAACGTATATTTTAATTAAACAAAACTAACTCACAATAAAAACACGTCCTTACAGTCTGGTATCCTGGAGTAGTGTGGCTTACGACAGCAACGCTTATCTTGCATCATTCTACAAGACTAATATTAAATTAATGATCTTTCTCTCTCTCTCTCTCCCTAACAACTAACAATAAATAATTGCTTTCATAATCACCTAGGAAACACACACAAACTCCTTATACATAGCCTAACACATCGTTAAAACGCCAAACACACTGTCCGAAACACGTCATTAACATATTGTTTTACATATTTCTAACACGGGAACATCGAGACGAGCCATCCAACAACCTATTGGTCTCCCCTGACCATAGGTTGCCACGTCACAGGTCAATATTCAGGCCTACAATGACGACTGGTCTCGGCTGAACCCTCTTAGTGTTATATTTCGAGTTCCCACTTAGTGTGACGTCATTTCTTCATTCCCAGGATTGGTCAGCCTGTACGACCAGGAAGACTTCAACGTGAACCCACCACTCAGCGCCAGGCGCGCACTGCAGCCACCTTACGCGCCTACCCAGCAGGAGTATGCCGCTAGCAAGCAAGGTGTAGTATGTAAGGGAACGTGTCCTTCTCGTTGTCCATAGCATCCATCATCATCATGTCATGCTAAAGCTAGACCGTGCTCGTCGTTATTACGGACCATTTTGTCCCGAGAGAGAGAATGTACTTGACTTAATCATTGTGGCTCCAAGGGGAGCAAAGGGCCGCCACTGCACTTCGCCATCAGAGTCTGCTCTGGGTAATCCCCCTCAGCTTGGTGACTGGTCTATGTCCATCCTGTCATCTTTGCTTCATGGTCTGCTGATCTCCACCATGTCTGCTTTGGTCTTCCCCTTCCCCAGTGGGTTCCAGTCTAGGGCCAGTTTTGCAATGATATCAATAATTCCTCTATTCAAGTCACATATTCAGAATGGGTGGGTGGGCAAAACTTTCTGGGTGGTTGAACTTGCACTCCACTGGATTCTGAATAGCCAAATTGTAGCCATTTTTTTCGCACCATCAAATCAATTAACTTCTAAGTAGCAACTGAACAAGTAGTGCTTCCACTGTAGTAGCAAAAATAAGTAGATTAACCTTGGCGTTTGGAATGGATGGCCAACCATGTACGTGCACGCCTCTGAATTCTGAGTAGCCACATTTTAGCCTTTTTTTAAATTTTATAATGAAATACATCTTCCAGGTTTTTTATTACGTCGATGTAGATTTAGTCAAAATCCAGGGTCGTGCAAGTGCACCACCATGTAGCCCCCTGCGGGTGCCCCTTCATTATTGATTCAAGAGTTTAATAAATTAATGTTCAGGAAAACTTTGCGCGTCGTGTTCTAAGTCTAAATCTAAAGGCCTATCATTGGAATAGTATAAAGTGTAGTAACTTGACAAGTAGTGCTTCCACTGTAGTACAGTTGTAAAGATATGCTATTATTGTAACTGGAATAGGCAAATCTGTAGTTCATGTCCGGCCATGTACGATGTATTCTAGGCTTGTAATTCTTCGCTCTATAAAGGATGTCACGTGTTCTATAGCATGCTAGTCGTTACCATGGTGTTGCAGAGCATAGTGGCCTCTCAACAGCACATCAGCAGTCACATTAATGGCATAATCAAAAACCAAATTGACCATCCTGAGGAACACTTCAGATGTGTCATCTTGAGGAAGGAGAGACTGCTGGCAGAAAAACTTGATACCCATATCCAGTCGCTGCTGTCGAGAATTCGCAGTCGACAGACACACTGAGAAACAACCACGTGTTTCGATTTTGTGAGTTTTGGGAACACGGCTTTACATTACATATCTTAATTCTTAATTTTTTTTCATAACGTCTCGCTTTTCGAGCAATATAATGGTCAGTTCAACTTGTTTTTTTTTTTGTCATCAACCTAAAACGATGCGAAAGCTGCAATGCAAAGTTAAATATCAGAACTGCACGATAAGCGTTCATCGCCAGCTTGTCCGTCGCGACGAAAAGCAATTCATAAGTAAAGTTATTGACAGTTTCTGCAGCCACAGTCAACATTTGCAGTTTTTGTTTGAACGAACGTTAGCAAGCACAATGTGTACAGTAAATACTTTGTTCACGTGTTGAGTTTCTTTTTTTTAATATCGATTAGGTATGAGTGCCCGAATGCGGGGGGGGGGGCTGTTCTTTTCTTTAATATTATAACAAGAAAGTGGAGGATACGACTTTGAGCCATGTGTGGCAGCTTGCACCCCCTTGCAAAAAAATCCTGCGGGCACCCATGTTGAACAAAGTTCTCGAAAACGGCTCTAACGATTTTCCTAGTAATTTGAAAGTTGATGTGTATAGTTGGGAAAAGAATTACTAGCTCGTTGGCCACACTGAGAATTTTTTCAAAGTATAAAAAAATTTAATCAAGATCATGTCGATGTACAATCATGCATCAAGTATCACAATCAGAAAAAAAGGGACTTATGTGATGCACAAAAAATTGTGTATAAAATAATAGGCAATAAACGAGCCTCGAAATGATCACGGTCTATTTAAGCTACAGTTCATTATATGTGATGAGTGTATTGTATAATAAATTTGTTAATTTAATTGCACAACAAGAGTGGACACACCTATCTGGCTTTAAAAATGTATAATTTATCAATTCTTTTGTATTCTATTCAAGTTGGTGATCAAAATGCTTGCTATTTATGGATTTACCTCCATTTTTATAAAAATTTCCAAGTAAATAAAGTTGTGACTTTCCTTGGAAATGCACAGTTGTTGCTACACAACACATAGTTTGCTAAATAGATTATCTCCCTTTGTATTTCCAAGCACTTGTGTTTTTTTTACCGCAGAAATGTATATTTAAAAAAAAGTGTAGGCTTTGTTAGATAACATATTCTCCCAATTATACTTCACTACATTTCATACAAAAATGTCAGTTTTTCTAAGCTCAGATGATATGTCTTCTCTTCGAATTCTGAAACCTAATAAAATGTATTTGTAGGCCTATTTATAAAGACTGACTATAAGTAGTTCGACGTGTTTACATTTGTTTCAAAGCCTAAATTAGCTTTTATTTTATTGGTTGTTATTGTAAAAAAAAATAAAAAAGTTCGGGTCAGACAAACATGATAGTCTGCTACTTTGATACATTATCAATAATTATTTGCTTTCAGTGCCCGCCATTGACAATGATAACCAGAGGAAAATACGTTTGGCGCCGAATCCCAAACGCAAGGGACACTATCGATACAGCTAACATTTGCAGCAGTTTTTCTGCTCTTCACTGACAGTATTAATTCTTTTTTTTTCTTTTCTTCATCATATTACGCACAGTATTATATTTAATTCATGAGATTGTTTTATATTTTATTTTCATTTGTCCTTTAAAGTTTATAATAGAATAGCATACTTTGTTTAAAAAATCTGTTAATTATTTTTTAAGGAATGTTTTTTCTTGTATTTTGTAGATCTACCTTTGTATTATAATTATTATTTTTAGGTTTTAACACTTGAAATAAACTTTATCAGCTTGGCGGATATAAAATGTTTTCAATTAAAATTACAGCTAGTGAAAGAGAATTCCATAACAGTAATTAAGTTTTTTAGTTTACCATTTGACAATTACAAACCCCATGTTCCAGGGCAAATAAAAACGTTTTTTAACATCACATCCTGGGCTTTAGATAAAATATTACAAGAAATGTATCATCTCTTGGTTCATAATAAGATTTTTGTACAAAAAGGGGAATGACAAGAGAACCTTATGCTAGTACCCTTAGAAGAGGTTGGGTGAATCAGCCAGGAAAAGAAATGGCTCAGGAGAGTTCCATTGAATGAACACATGGATACTTGTATTTAAATACAGTAGTCAGGAAGAGAAAGGTCAAGGACAAAACAAAACAAAAAAGATGGGTTGATTGAGAGAAAGCAACACTACAATATCATCCCACTGAACCACAGTTCCACTGCTACATTTGCCCACAACACTTCCCAAGTACAACTGGGAATGTTAGCCTAATGTTTTATTATTATTATTATTTTAAAAAAAAAAACAACATAACTTCCAAGTCCAGAAGTTCACAACTGTCCATGTAATGTTTGAAATCAGTGGAAGTTTTCTTCATCATTTTCTTGTACTTGTTAGAGATGGATGAAGGAAAGGCTTTTGTTCTCCATCAGAGTACCTTCATATTCATTTAGTTTTCTCCTCTTGATATTTTTCTTGATAATAAAAATGTTTGGCACTTTTAAACTTAAATGTCAAGTAAATTTTTATACACACACACACACACATTACATTTCAAAAAAAAAAAGGGTGGGGGGGGGATTACATTTGCAATTGTTGGTGTTGTTTAATGCTAATAAAGTTGTTTGTTTTTTTTTAAATTATTACTTTCTTCAGTTTTTGCATCACTTATTTGATTTTGTATTTATAATGTAACTTATCAATTGGACTCAGTGTAAGAAATTCTGGTCTAGAATAGATCTAACAGTTAACAAAGATGATAGTACAAGAAAGGCTAACAACATGATGACTGATCAGTTTTTCTGACAGAAAAATTATCTATCAAATCTTGGAAGAATAGAAGATTTACACTGTAATAAACTTGAGAGAACTGATAGTGACATTTAGTAAAGAACTCAGTTCAATTTCATTCAATGTTATTAAGATAACATCAGAATGGGGGAGGGGGGTTCCAGATTCTGTAACAGCTAGTTTCACACCCAAGTGTACCAGCACATCAAAAGCTTCAAAGATAAAGATAAAAAGAAGTTGAACATTCTACAATAAGGCTTTATGTAAAAATACAAACTTCAATTGAAACAAACATAAAATGCTGTACCTGTAAATATCTATTACAAATACAAATGTTTATGAACTAGTAATAAACATAAAGTAAATAACAAAATGCTAAGTTCTGTTACCAAAGTTTAATCCTGAAACATTCACAGTTTCAACATTTTACTCAACAGACGACAAGCTGGCAAATGAATACAACATATTGACTCAATGAATGTATATTCTATATCTGCCAATAAATTGTTTGTTTCAAGTAGGTAATTAGAAAAGTGTGCTTAATATAGGACAGCATCATCTAAATTTTTAACTTGCATTGAACTGGACACAATTTTTAACTATTTTTACTCATTTTTTTCTTTATCAGAGTCAAATTCAAGCCTTCACATAGTGAAAATCTTTAATGTCTGAAATATAGAGATAAAAATGTCCAAACCAAATTAATAAAGCAAGGTACAGTCTTTCATGGAGTAACATAATGTACCCACTAAAATTAATTTAATTTAATCTGCAATCATTGAGACGAGTGAGCTGTACTAAGATTTATTTTTTTATAAAGTGCCACAAAATGTTTTTTTTAATGTACAATACATCAGACAGGCAGGCAAATATCAAAACAAACTGTATATAAAAGAGAAAAAAAAAAAAAAAACATATATCACAACTGAAAATATGCATAAAAGTAAGTAACAAAGAAAATTCAACCATAGCCTTAACAATATTTTGTAGGGTGCCATGTAAACCTCAATATTCTTCTATACGAGTTCAAGTGTATTGTAACCGGTACTAAGAAGGATACCGAGTACCATTAACATTGTACTGGTAGTGCTAGTAAATTAACTAATTAGTTAATCAAGTAAGACTAATCTGACCTTGTCAGACTTAATATATATATAAAGACTTAGAAATTATTGGGACAAGGCAGTTTGGTTTAGCTGTTTCCGTGACCAATTATTAATGAGGTTGCTGATCAAGAACAATAGCACCCTTTAATATCCCTTAAAATAAAATAAGATATCTCTTAGATTTAAAGCTGGGCCTACAAGGGGCAATTAACTTGATATCCTTGACCATCTCTTTTGGTGCACATCTAACAATAAGTTTAAAATTGTTTGTGAAACTACCTAAAATGTCCAAGCATCATCCACTGTGAGAAAATCCAGTCAGACACAGATTTAATTTCTGAAACATTTAGATTAATGGTCGGTAGCTTAACTTCAACATCATACCAAAGAATGATAAACAACAATTAATAATACAGACACCTTCATTTCAGAAGGCAACACAACTTGGACTCTACTAATGAAATTTAAATAAAATCTTAGACATGCTCAAAGTAGACAGTTCATGACCCTTGTGAGTTACGCATACTAATGATATAATATAAAAAAAAGACAATATACCATTGCCCCACACATTTGTTCTTTTCTCACAACTAAGCACTAGCTGAGAATGAATGAAAAAGAAAATTTAATGAACCAATAGAGGCTAAGTATCATCTGCTTAAAGTACCATCTATATTCAACTATAATGTCAAATTTGTCTTTTTACAGAAATAGTTCAAATACAGTAAATCATTTATATAAAATATTAATATCACATGCTAATCCTCCACAACTTTTTTTTTTTTTTAACATCATCAAAACTGAATGGCTTTTTAAAATCAAAGAGCATTACAATTTTATATCAGAAGGTGAAATAGAGAGCTAATTAAATTTTTTATAATTTTTAATTTCCTAATAATTAAATTTCCTGACCAAGATGAGATAATTGCTTCAAGAATTGTGAGGCATTAACCAAGTCACTACAACCGTACACAATCTTTTTCGGCATAGAAGGTGTTGATTTAGATTTCACATAATCCATAAGATTTTGAAACTCAATATAGTTACCACCACCAACAATAAAAACATAAGCTTCTTGAAATGGAGTTTTGTTTCTCGGCACAGATGTTGCATCTGCCCTTAACAGTTTTGGATCAAAGTACCGAAAGTCTTCACTGTCTGGCAATGATTTCAAATCCATTAAGGCATCAACAATTCTTGTAGCTGGGAGATTGTGGCCTTTAACTACAAGATTTTTAACCCCTTCCATGACAAATTGAGATCCTTTAGATAACAGTCCAGAAAACATGCTAGTTGAGCTAATGCCACCTCCTGTGTATTGACTAGCTGGAGCCTGCAATTTTGAATAAGATTTCCAACGACGAACATACTGAACAGCAGAAATATCACAATTGGCACCCTGCAGTGCGACACAGTATTGGTCTATTTCTGCTTCAGACATTGGTGGACCACAAATAAGTGCGATGATGAAAAGACGAACTTTGTCTTCAGGTTTTCCAGCCTCAGGATCAGAAATGATATCCATAAGCGACTTATTTAGAGAGGCTCTGCTCATCATTTTTTCTTCTGTTTCAAAATATGTATCAAGCTTCCTGGCTTTTATTTGCTCCAGTAGAGCAGTGGCTATATTCATGTGCATATCAATAAGACGCTTTTTCTCCAACAGTTCTGGAAGAGATGTAACAGCTGATGTAAGCCTTGCTGTATTGTCTGAAAGCATACTTATTGCAGTATCGTCTTCACCTTCTAATCCTAAAGCAGCCTTTAACTTTTTAACTTCACCTTCTTCTTGCCTATAGTTATTTAATTCTTCCTGAACAGCCTCTGCAACTTCTGGAAAGGGGTGGCCCTTTTGAGCCATCCACATTTTATCCCTAGCTGATAAATCATAAACTTTCTTTTTAGTTCTGGGCTTTCTTGCAGGGGAGCTTGCATGGGAGCCATCTTCAATAATTTCCTCTATCTCAATACGATTCAGCTTAAGGTCTAAAACATCATGAGCAAGAGCCTGATAAGTCCATGTATGATGAAGCATTGTGGCCATATCTAGATTACGATCTAAAATAACTAGAAGTGGTCTTTGAAAACTGAACTGCCCTGGAACACCATCAGAAGTAAATAAACTATTCCTGGTATCACGTAAATTCTCTCTAAGTTTTTTATCTAGCTTTTCTGCAACCATTTCTGCTGCATTCCCTTTGGGACAACGAATAATTGGAACAACTCCCATAGTAACAAACACAGAAAATAGACTGTCAACTATGCTTTCCATTATTACATCCATTTCAGTGTCTTTGACATCACCTTTGTTTATGGCATAATATGAAATAGAGTCTCTGTCTTGGTGCCTTAGTGTAAACAATTCATTTTCAAGTGATATAAAGTTTAAATACTGGTCAAAAACTTTGCAAACTTGTTGTACTGCATTGGCTTGTAGAGCAGCCTGTGCAATGTCTTCTAATTTCTGTCTAGAAATGGCAGAAATGAAATTAAGATAGTAGGATTCGTAGAGTTGATTTTGAAAATCTCTACAAAGACGCTGGATATTATCTTCGGTTGGCATCACAAAATAAATGGCAGGAACGTCAGGAATAGGGTCGCGATCTGAGTGAAGACTCAAATGCAACGTTACACCCATATCTCTAAGTTCTTTGATAGTCAATAAAGGCGAAATAATATCCTGACCGAATCTATCATAAATAAGAACTTTCCACTGGGGTTCTGCGTTAGTTGCCTTGGTAATTGGCTGGTTAAAATTTAGCATACGCTTTAAAGCATTAATTTGCTTCTCCTGTAAAGAGATCGCCATTTTTGTTGTGTATTTGTTTGATGACAGCGACACACGTGGCACTTCCGCTTCTAACTAAAGGGAGACTACAAGTCTTAAAAATCCTATAGAGTCATATATTCATCTTAGTCTTAAACTATTTTTGCCATTTCGACATTCTTATTTTCAATCTTTTTAATTAAAAAGGTCTATTTATTATCAATATTGTTTATAAGCATATTTGTTGTCGTAACAAGAGAAAAGCTGTGTATAATTTGATTTTTTTTCTTTTTACTAATCTTATCTTATCTTATATAATACAGACGTTACTTCAAAAAAGAAGATGATTACGTCCTACGCGTCATGCATTTAGTCATGCATATTAACCAATGACTTAAATTCTGCCAAGTCACTGGTTTTTCTGGCTAGCTCAGGCAACCCATTCCATGCTCTAATAGCACTAGGGAAGAAGGAGTATTTGTACAAATTTGTCCTTGCATATGGGACGAGGAATGTGCCTTTATTTTTGTGTCTTTCAGAGTATTTTATTAGATTTTGTATTTGAAGATTATGGTTCAGTGTTGTATGTATAATTGCTACTTTACTTTTGAGTCTTCTGTCCTGAAGGCTTCCTAAATTTAGTGATTTTACTAATGGTGTTACTCTAGTCAAATGTGAATATTCGTTTGTTATGAATCTCACTGCTCTATTTTGTGTTTGTTCCAGTTTCTTAATGTTTTCTTGAGTTGAGGGGTCCCAAACGGTGGGTGCATATTCTATTATTGGCCTAACCAAGGTTAAATAACATTTTAGTTTTATGTTCTTATTTGATTTATAGAAATTTCTTTTAATAAACCCTAATGCTTTGTTTGATTTTTTTATAGTTTCATCAATATGTGGATTCCATGACAGTTTTTCATTTATTATAACACCTAGGTATTTTGCGTTTTTAGTCTGTGTTACTGGTTTGCCATGAATAAGATAAGTGGAATTAATTTGTTTTAGTTTTTTTGTTACTCTTAACAACTGACATTTTTCTGGGTGGAAAGACATGCTCCAATTTGATTCCCATTTCTGTAATTCATCTAATTCTCTTTGTAAAATATCTGTGTCTTGTATTGTTTTTATTGTTCTATATATTATGCAATCGTCTGCAAATAATCTGACTTTTGTTCCTGAACTAATGCAATTTGGTAAATCATTTATGTAAATTAAAAATAGTAGTGGACCCAAGACTGTTCCTTGAGGTACACCTGAGTTTACTGTTATTGGTGTTGATTTAGAGCCATTTATTATTACAGTTTGTTCTCTCCCTATCAGAAAATCTTTAATCCACTGATGCAGTGGACCATTAATGCCGAAATATTTTAATTTTTTAAGCAAACTATGGTGGTGAACTTTGTCAAAAGCCTTGGAAAAATCTAGTAAGATAGCATCTATTTGTTCACTATTATCTAAACCTTTTGAAAAATCATCAATTAGTCCTATTAGTTGTGTTTCACATGATCTATATTTCCTAAAGCCATGTTGGTATGGGGTGAGGACATTATGTTTGTCTAAGTGGTTTATGATGTTGCTACATATTATGTGTTCTAGGATTTTACATGTGATGCTGGTAAGTGATACTGGTCTGTAGTTTCCTGGATCAGATTTTTCTCCTTTTTTAAATAGGGGTGACATTAGCTTCTTTCCAGTCCTTTGGTACTCTGCCCTGGTTAAGCGATGCCTGAAAGAGTATTTTGAACACTGGGGCTAGCTCATTGCTTAGTTCTTTGAGTAATCTAGCTGGAATACCATCAGGTCCAGACGCTTTATTTGGTTTGGTGTTGGCTAATAGTTTTTGAATTCCATTTTCTTGTACTACTAAATCTTCTATGTTGTCTACTTGGTTCAAATTAAGAATTATGTCTTTGTCTCCTGGGGCTGAGAATGCTGATGCAAAGTATTTGTTTAGGATGTTTGCTTTAGTTTCATTATCATTTTGTATTATGTTATGTTTAAGGCGCTATGCCTGTTGTTTCCATTTTCTTAGACTTAATGTATGACCATAGGTTTTTGTTGTTATCTTTAGATATTACATTGTTTATGTATTCACTCTGCAGCTGTCTGCTTACTTTTTGGGTTAGGTGTTTAATTTTTATATACTTTTTGTAAACTCTTTCTGCCTTGGTTTCTTTAAATTTTCTATATAGGTTTTCCTTCTGTTTACAAAGCTTCTTTAGTCTATTATTAAACCAGCATTTATTTATTTTGTTTGATGTGTATTTAGTTGGTATATGATTTTCTATAATGCTTTTAAGATGGTTTTTAATGAAATTCCAGAGGTCATTGACTGGTTGGTTAATGTCTTTTTCTAATAAGAATGTTTGTTGAAAGTTTAATGCAGCTTGGTGTAGTTGTGTTAGGTAATCTAAATATGGATTATATAAATAAAATATCTAAACCCCCGAAGTTTGAAATATTGTATAATCCACATTGACTCAACAAAAGGTGTCTATAAATAATAATGAGACTAGATTGATGTTTGCGTTTGCAATCCTTTAGACAATAAATTTATGTGCAGATGAATTTGTTGAACAATGGAAATAACCAAAGTTTTGATCAATGTCTAGTACATTGACATATCTATGTCCATGGTCTAATAGCTAAACTACCTCTAATATATTTTTCTATGCCCTAACACAAGAACATTCTAATCTCCAAACGATTTACCTGGTCAGGAATTTCATTCATTAAATTTGTTAAAAATTGTAGGTTTAAGCATTGTAATTTTAATGTAATGAAGTTTTATGCTTTTTACATGTTAAGCTGAAATGCTTACCCCCAACTCCTCAGTATTAAAGTCTTATGGAGTTTAGGTATGAGTTCTAAGATGTATTGCTTTTCAAGTTGTCAAGGTTTATTATAGACGTATGGTCAAAATAATGACTAGAAACCTGCACTCTTGTCAAGAGCCATCAGATCCATAAAGAATGAAATCTTTATAAGAATTAACAGACTGTAGCTGTTAAACCACTGACTTCCACTCCAATAGCACAGTGTTAATGAAAAATAATAAACAGTCATTCAAATCAAATACTACACAGGATTCATCTTCAAATTTAATTTCATACTGAAATTATTTTTTTTTCCACATTGAAAAGTAACAAGTCTAGAAGTACCAAAGAATTTTTATTTTTAAAAGCATAGAATCCTTTAAAAATAAAAAAACCTGTGTGGGGCAATGGTTATGCTGGAGGCATATATTCAGTTCATCTCTGATATACCAATAAGACTAATATTTGTATTGTCTTCTGTTGATAACACACTCATTAAAACATCATAACAAAAACAGAAAACTCAGAAAGTCAGCAATTTCTTTTATTTATCTTAAATTATATAGAGAATATATTTATATAAAATGTATTTTTTTATTAAAAGAAAATCATTTGTCACAACACTTGAAGTGCATATAAAAAGAACAAAAAAATGTAAGGCAGATAAATTGAAATAGTCACAATCCTTATTTAAAAATGTCAAAATTCTAAAGAAGAAAAAAAAAATACATATATGTAGCTTATATTATAACAGATCAACATATATTAAGACAAAGAAATAGTAGATATCAAATGTGACATTACATTAAAAACTTGTTAAATTCAACTCACTTGCATTAAAAACATTGTTTCAAAGAGTGTTGTTGATCCTGGTTAATAGCTTTAAGTATGGCTATCAACATACATATATCTTTATCAAAAAGATATTAAAAAGTGTTGCTTAATCCTTATATTTCAGACATCACACATTTAAAATGAAAACGATTATGTCCTAACCTAAAACTCTTACAGGACTGCATGGGTTAACAGTGAGCAGTGTCAGAATCAGGGATGTGAAGATAGTTCAAAAACTATTATCATATGGCACATCCACTATGGCTATCACGTTCTTGATGGAATCAACTTGAATTCTGGTGATAATTTTCAAAATATGTTAAAACATTATCATTCTCAGCATACTTTAGTCTGGCACACCCTCGTCAATACATGACCAAGCTTTAAAAAAAACAACATAATTCTCATTTATAAAAATTTTGTATATTTAAAATATTAAAAGGCATATAAAATGTTTAAAACAATAATATTGACAAGTATTTGTGTGGTAAAACAAGTTTTGTTCTAAAAATAAATAATATAACAAAATAATTCAAGTGATACAGAGAATTTCATATGGTTTCACTATTTCATTCATGTTCAATGGGGGCGTGGTGTCAGAGTGGTTAAGCACTTGGCTTCCGAACCTATGGTCCTAGGTTCAAATCTCGGTGAAGACTGGGATTTTGAATTTTGGGATTTTTAGGGCACCCCTGAGTTTACCCAACTCTAATGAGTACCTGACTTAAGTTGGGGAAAGTAAAGGCGGTTGGTCGTTGTGCTGGCAACATGACACCCTGCTCGTTAACTGTTGGCCATAGAAACAGATGACCTTAACATCATCTGCCCCATAGAATCATGTTCAATAAATTCAGAGTGCACAGACTTTCTAATTCAACTGTGCACAAAAAAAAAAAAAAAAAAATATTTCAAACTCAAAACACAACCTGAAAGTATGCTTTGATCCTTTGCTTTTATATTAAACAATATAAACTCTTCCTGCTTGTAAAATAGTCCTAATGGAAGTAAATAGGAGACAATGATACTTCATATTTCTCAGAATGTAGCCTAAGACAAGAATGTTAAGGTAGTGGAAAAAAAAATCAGCAGTTACAAAAAATAGCCCAACAATAGAGGTAAGGGAGAGGTAATATTGAAGGAAAAAGCCATGGTAGAAAAGAATGTTTTCATAAATACATAAATACATTAAGGTCACAACCAGAATATCTCAAAATCTATCTAATTGAAATTATAAAATGTTTTTTTTATTTACTTTTCCTTAATGCATTTCTCTTTAAACTGTTAAATTAATAGCACGCCATAAAAGATTCTGCCACTATTTGAAGTTATTGCTTTAGAAAATTATTTTTTTTTGTAAAGTATTTGATACATTCTCAACAACATGAAAAAATTAAACATAAATCCATGAGTGTTGACAGTAGTGAAGAGATTAAAAAGTACAAAACGAGTGTTTCAAAAATTTGTTTCTGTTCATAAAAAATTTTTGTATTGTATTTTAAAAGGCTAGTAGGTGTAACAATTATTGTTTAAAATATATAGGATGAAAATAAACATTTAGTGAATCTCAAACAGGCAATCATAGGTCATTATAATACCATATTGTTATATACAGTTCAGGACACAATTTACAAGAATTAATACAATTAAATAGCAAACACAATTGCATAAACATTTTTTTTTAAATGTTCTAATTAATATAAAGATTAACCCATTATTCAAAAAAAGGAATCATTATAGTGCTATTTATTGTTTAACTACAATTAACATTTTCTAAAGAACAAACTGATTTTTTATAATTGTTTTTAGGGAAAGTTGTTTTTTTTTATACTAACTGTAATTACTTATGAGCTAATATTTGATATAATATCATACAATTGATTTTCAGTATTAGCCATTATATAAGTATCTAGTCTACATAACATATAAAAAATATTCAAAACAAAATTAATGATCACATGTGTACAACTTTGAGTTTGCTTTATCATTGTTATGAATATGAATACTCTCAGGTGAAAATAAATGGTAAAACCAAAGTAGAACATTAACACTTTGGATAATTGGTCATCTTTAAGTTAACCTCACATGTACTTTAATGTCTACCATCTCTTTGTTGTTGTTTTTTGTTTTTTTTTGCATGGCCCAACAATGAGTCTATATCAGAATTTTGATATAGACGACAGAAATGTCTTTGACATTGTCAGTGATCAACTTTTATGCAGCTGTACATTTTTCTACCCAGTCATTTAATTGTAGCTATTTTAAAGAGTCGAATGTGCTGAAAGCATCCTTTAATCAGGGTTTAATTTACAATAAAAGTGTGTCCTCTCTGTTTGATCGTATCCCCATATATTACATTACAATAATGATCTACTGTGATGTAGTTTAAATAACAAATTTCAGTAATTGTGAATAAGAGATTCCCTTCATGCTTTTATGTAACACATGATGAACAACCATTAATATACAATCTTTATGATTTTAAAAAGGTATGAATAATGAAATGAACTCAAGTTTAACAAGAAACTTGCATAAATAAACAGCTGCTTCAACTGGCCACAACCAAAAACAAATGTAGTTCTTCATATGTGAAACAAATGCTAGAGGCAAACTTATTAGGCAATAGTTTCACCATTGGGACTTATCTGACTCAATGCTAGAACCAGAATATCCCTTTTCTCTTTATAAAAGCGAAGCTCCCGTCCAGCTAGCCTGGCACCCTCCAGATCTTTTTCCGCCACTTCCAGCTCATTAGCAATTATGTCTGGGGACTCCTGTTCTCTGGCTATCCAGTCTAATGCCATCTGAGATCTCATATCATCATCAAGGGCCCTGTGAGAATAATGGGCAAGCACTTCCTGGCGTGAACAGTTCCTTTCTCTCATGGCCTTCAGGCTTCCATTCCAATGTAAAAGCTGGAATACTGTCATGAGTTCCTGGAACTCTAGCATGGATCTCCCGCGATTGGCTTCCAGCATAAACTTAAAGGCACCTATTCCTGTACTTGGATTCTCAGCATCCGATGTTGTGCCCTAAGTGTAAATAAAAAAAAAAAAAAAACATTTTAAAGCATTAAAGAAAATATTTCTGTTAACGATGAGATTGAATGTTGGAACCAATGATATACACATGAAGATTTCCAAAACAAGAGCCGTGATAAATATTGAGAATCTTCTAGCCCAACAAAAAGTCAAATACAAAGCTAAAAAAAAGAACAATGAAATCTTCATTCTCAAAAAGAGTGGCAATGGATGGTCACATACCAATAGCAAGGACAGATGCATTGACTAAGACTGCTCAGAGAACTCCACAAGGTGAAAGAAACTAATAGAGACAAACAAAAACATGGAGAAAGAGCTGAAGCAAAAGAGCATTTCAACAGGCCGAGGTTAAAGTAAGATTCAAGAAATTTTAAATTGTAAAAAAAAAATAATAATATTGTCAAAATATATTTAGTCAATGAATGTTTATGAGATATTATTTTACGCTTAACATGAACAATAATCCCATTTATCATGGTCTCACCTGAAATGAAGTCACAGCATCTGCAATGGCCTTCTCAATAAATTCATCTGTAATTTTTCTGGAGGGATGCTCATTAAAAACTGAATTCATCAAAGCTATTTTGGCTGCACTCCGCCTGGCTTCAGCTTTAGTGTTACAGATCTAAATAAAAAGAAAGAAAGAATTAACAACATTAACTGCATGCAAATAAATGAAGAAAAAAAAACAAATAATGACAGTGAACACCACTTTACCATGGACATAAGGATTAGAGGTGAAAAACTGATGACATTTTCAGAGCTATTGTCTCAGATGAAGAAACCAAACCTGAATAACTGACAAGAATTGCACAGTTGACAGCAGCACTTGGAAAGCTCAAGACAATTTGAAAAGACAAAAGCATGGACCTCAGCACAAAATCAGAAAGATACACACCTTGATCAAGACAACATTCCAATGCATGCAAATCTTGGATTCTAAATGTAGAGTTAAATAGCAAGATCCAAGCCATAGAATTAAAAGGTTACAGAAGATCCTACGGATCACATACAAAGACATTGTTACAAACACAGAAATCTGAAACAGGATCACAAAGATGATTGGCCCCATGAAAACGTTATGACCACTGTCAGGTGAAGGTAAGACCGAAGGGCTATACAATGAGACCACCAAGGGCTCACAAAGACTTTTCTGAAGGAACATTATTAGGGAAGAGAAAGAACAGGTCTAAGTTTGACCTACCGGTATATTATATCACAGTTCCATGAAGTTATGATGTAATAAGATGTGAGGTTCATCAACTTACAATGTACTGATGATATGAAAGAGACTTGAATGTCTCAATTATTCCACAATAACATGCTTAAAAGTTAAATAATAATTTAGACATATATTACCTGGAAACTTCCAAAACAACTGCCGCCAGGCAAGCTAACATAACATACAAAGGGTGGGGCAGTGGCAGGCTGGGACTCATAGACAACTAGAGCACCATTGGTCAAGTCTGCGCCTCTTTCAAGTTTCATTTGCCAGAACTCTTGCAATGCTTCCACCACATTGACTGGAAGAGAACATACATTTAATGTTATAGGCCTAATTTGATTGCAATAGTACTATATGTACAAAGCAACCGCTCCTTCATTTATATTAATTTTTTTAATGTACTAATTAACTTTTTCAAATGAAACATACAGGTATAAATTTTATGCAGTTTGAAAAAAAAAAGAAAAAAAAAAGTTTTTTAATGTTCATTTTTATTTACCCAGTAAATATTTTAGTTTTGACAAACTTTCTTATCCAATTCTATCATTTCTATGTGGACAGTAGGTTGAAATGGATTCCAACTACTGATCCCCAAGGCCAATAACACAGAAACATATGTATTAATGATACAAAAAATAATAATAAGTCATACTGACTGGCAAAACTTAGAAATGGGATAAAAGGAGAGAAATATGTGATACATGATGGAAAAGATGCTGGAATAGACAAACATCCATAAAAAGGCTAAAAAGATTCTAGAAATAACAATCAGCCTTCGGGTCAGGATTTTGTGATTTTACCATCACAAAAGAGATACAAGACACAGATGGCAAAGACAAACAGACACAAAAACTCTTTTGTTCCCCTGTCAATCAAATCATTAAATAGAAACAATCTGATATAAACTTTTCACATGTAAATTATGAGTGAGTCTGGTGTGAATGTACATCTTGTTTTTTTTATAGTTATAATATTTTTTTTGGTGTAATGCACAAATTGTAAGACAAATTTCCATACGGACAATAAAGATTATTATTATCATCATTACATTCAGTCATGGCTTAGATTTGAGACAATATGATAACAGCTTTTGACTAAAGATCACACCATTCAATTAATTCTAGTATATTTACCTCTGCCGTGGCCATGCGTATGCTTTGCGAAACTGTTTACAACAGCATCCACTGCTTCTTTTAAAACCGTTTTGGCTTTGGCATCATTCATTGGCCCAGCATGGGCACTGGCATGAACAAAAGCTGCTGCATCTGCAGCCACTGTGGCCATATTGTGAGGTGTATAGTGCATCTGTGTTGTTTGTTGGTTTTTGCCAGTATTGACCCGCTGAGAAGGCAATGATTTGTTAGTCCCAGCGGTCATTTCCATTTTGTAATTTGTTATTTCCTCCGCTGTTCTGATCTCAAATTAATTCACATGTTCATAACAATGTTTTAAACAGATCTGAAAACAAATTCAACTTATTTTATGTTGCCAGATTAAACCAAGTTCACACATACAGTGAAACATGACATGTTACATGTCCCCTAGTGCTATTGGAGCATGGAATGGGTTTCCTGAATCAACCAGGAAAAAAATGACTTGCAGAATTTAAGGCATTTGATTCACATGCATGACTAGATTAGACCTAGGGACACAATTAGTAGTTAGTAGGACATAATCATCTTTTTTTTTTAAGTAATGTCCGTATTTTAAAAGACATAAACATAATAAGATAATATAAGGTTAGACTAGTATTATTTATTATCACTGACACTAGATCTACTTGATTACTAGATGATGAGATCATTTGTTACTTAGTGTCACGTACACAGTATCTATATTTAGCCGCCCAAGGTTACCAGCCTAAACTTGTTAGCTCGGGGAATTCCATCACACGGCAATGCTATGTGTCAGAATAAATGTGATTGGTTTTGAAATATTAATTATTGTACATTGAGCTGCATTTATTGGTTGGCATTGCAACAAGGGGATGTTAGACACGTGACAACACTATACCAGGGGAAAGATTCTAGATTTTTAGTCAGTGTCGTACGGAACATGTTAGGATTCAGATGTATATTTTACATTATTGTGTAGATCATTTATTCAGCAGAATTATATTTATTCTGTTCTATTCAAGTACATTTAACCATTGTAATTATTTGTGAATAGCTTTTCCAAGTTTCTGTTTTGGCTTTGGCATCATTCATTGGCCCAGCATGGGCACTGGCATGAACAGAAGCTGCTGCATCTGCAGCCACTGTGGCCATATTTTGAGGTGTATAGTGCATCTGTGTTGTTTGTTGGTTTTTGCCAGTATTGACCCGCTGAGAAGGCAATGATTTGTTAGTCCTAGCTGTCATTTCCATTTTGTAATTTGTTATTTCCTCCGCTGTTCTGATCTCAAATTAATTCACATGTTCATAACAATGTTTTAAACAGATCTGAAAACAAATTCAACTTATTTTATGTTGCCAGATTAAACCAAGTTCACACATACAGTGAAACATGACATGTTACATGTCCCCTAGTGCTATTAGAGCATGGAATGGGTTTCCTGAATCAACCAGGAAAAAAATGACTTGCAGAATTTAAGGCATTTGATTCACATGCATGACTAGATTAGACCTAGGGACACAATTAGTAGTTAGTAGGACATAATCATCTTTTTTTTTTAAGTAATGTCCGTATTTTAAAAGACATAAACATAATAAGATAATATAAGGTTAGACTAGTATTATTTATTATCACTGACACTAGATCTACTTGATTAGTAGATGATGAGATCATTTGTTACTTAGTGTCACGTACACAGTATCTATATTTAGCCGCCCAAGGTTATCAGCCTGAACTTGTTCGCTCGGGGAATTCCATCACGCAGCAGGGCTATGTGTCAGAATAAATGTGATTGGTTTTGAAATATTAATTATTGTACATTGAGCTGCATTTATTGGTTGGCATTGCAACGAGGGGATGTTAGACACGTGACAACGCTATACCCGGGGAAAGATTCTAGATTCTTAGTCAGTGTCGTGCGGGGAACATGTTAGGATTCAGATGTATATTTTACATTATTGTGTAGATCATTTATTCAGCAGAATTATATTTATTCTGTTCTATTCAATTACATTTAACCATTGTAATTATTTGTGAATAGCTTTTCCAAGTTTTGTATTAAAGCATTTGTTTTAGACGAAGAGAAGTTTCTTCATTGAATATAGTAACATACTTAGATCGACTTAGCGATTGGCAACTTCTAGATGATCCTCTTATCAACTGGCAACATTCTGAATGATCGTATTATCAACTAGATCTAGCTACTTCTATACGATCATCTTATTAAAGACGATTTCAAGATCCTCGGCAATTACGATCATTGATTGTGCTTCAACGTGACATCTTGACATCAAGTTTGATTGTAACATCTAGCACTATTGATGATCGTGACACATAGTACTAGTTTAAGGATCTAGTCTAGATCTCTTAGACTTGGTCGTATTAGTCATTTGTCTATAAGTCTTAGTAGATCTAGATTCTAGTACTTAGTCTTAGACTTAAACTTGAATCTATTCTATATATAGATTAGAACTGATTAGATCTAGAATTCTAGAGCCTAGATTATCTAGAACAAGAATAGTTACTAGATCGACTATCTAGATCTAGAATCTAAATCTAGAGTGACCTAAGAGTGAGTCTCTAGAATACTCTAGATCATCTATGTCTTTGAGTACAACTATGAACTACGAGTAGGCTGCTCAGTAGTATGAATCAGAATGAGTATGAGACCACTAACACACTACTACTACTACTAGATCTACTACTGCTACTACTACTAGACTACTAGCCTAGTTCTAAATTGGAATCTAAATTTATTTTCTAAATCTAGACTCTAGATAATCATAACATAATGATAATCTAGATTCTAGATCTATTCCTTTGGGTTCCTATGGAACATAGGTTCTCAACAAAAACATGCCACTCTCCACAGTCTCTTGCTAGTTTTTTTATGGCTTCCCAGTTCTTTCCGGTCCTCTTGGCTTCCAATAGTATACTGCGTCGCCATGTTCTTTTTGGTGTTCCTCTAAGTCTTGTTCCCTGGGGGCTCCACTCTAAGGCCTGTCTAGCTCTGTTATCTTTTCTAAGGGTGTGACCAATCCATCTCCAATTCCTCTCTAAGATCTGCACTTCTATATTTTTCTGTCCACTCATCTCCCACAGTTTGGTGTTTTCTACTTTGTCGTACCAGTGTATTTTTAGGATATTTCTCAGGCATCTGTTAATGAAGGTCTGTACTTTTTTTGTTGTCGCTTCAGTTGTTCTCCATGTTTCAGAACCATACAGTAGGACAGCCTTGACATTAGAGTTAAAGATTCTTAGTTTAGTCTTGTTTGAGATGTGAGGAGATCTCCAGGTTGGTTTTAGCTGTGTAAATGTCTGATGTGCTAGATTTATACGACGTTTAATGTCTTCATCTGTGCCACCTGATACACTGACTACACTCCCAAGGTATATAAAATTTTCTACTTGGTCTATGGTCTGAGAATCCAGTTCTATGTCTCCAATTTGTTTGTTGTTTACTTTAAGTACTTTTTTGGGGAGGGGTTTATTTTGAGGCCTACTCTTTTTCCTACTTCGCTTAAAGCTGTGCCTGTGACCTTTTCTTGCATATCCTGTAGTTTGTGTGATAATAAGAGTTCTATAGTTAATAGTATATTTATAATCTTAGAATAGATTATATATCTACACAATATATTAATTATATACTCCAGCAATTATAACAGTAACAGATTAACAACAACAACACTGACATTGTGACAACATTATCATGATTATCATTAACACTAACAGGGAAGGCGAAGGTGTACACAACCTAGGCTAGAGCCTAGACTAAGACTAAGACTAGTATCTTCTTTTATAATTTTATTATATTTTATATTCTTTATGAAAAACTTAGTGACTTAGTACTTAGTCTATACTTGAGCTGAAATTCCGAAATATATAGATCTAGATCTATAAAGTCTGATATATGTCTAGATATAGACCTAATAAAATTATCTAGATTTCTAGAGTCTAGACTAGATCTATATCTAGAATTAGAATCTTCTTACTTTTTCTCTGTTTATGTCTTGGGCTGGGGAGGTGACTGAACTTCCTGGTCTATTGAAATACAGAGCTAAATCAGTAACATCCGCTATTATTACGGCAATAAGGAGAAATAAAATGATCATCTTATCAACATCTGCGGGTTTTTTTTTTTGTTGTTGTTTTTTTGCTCTTATGCACTTTATAAATAGATCTATATAGGTCTAACTCTTTTTTGTCGTTTTTTATAAATTGTTTCTAAATTTTCAACAATGAGTGAAAAATGTAATTGTAAATGTAACTTGAGACTATAACTACTATTAGTAGATGTTTTTCTACTTATAGCGCACCACAGACAATTTAATGTTACGGATCAACACCAAAATGAAATTTAGCTTCCGGAAAAGAGGAACAAATGTTGTCGAGTGTCTATTAAATTTGACTGTTGCTTTGTTTGGAAACAATTAATGAATTATTTAAACTAGACTAAACTAGGTGATTAGATCTAGTAGTTTGTTAAAATTCGTTTAGCTATGCCTAAGTAAGTATACTTGTTCAAAAGATATTTAGATCTAATTGGTATACGATTGTACATCGTTAACCCTCTGTCAAGTATCATAGTATCATAAGTATGGTAGATTCTTATAACTGAACACCGACTTTCGGGAACTAATCTAGGTCAAATTTTTATTTTATTTTTTTATTTGGTGAAGGTTTAACTTACACAAAAACTGAAATCAGATTCTTATTCTGCAACTAAAGGACTATAAAAATAGCTGTGTTCCTTTGAATTACCACCCATAGTCAAGATTTTATTTTAAAATAAATTGGGTCACTTCATGCTCCTATTTTGAACGCAGTTTTTGGGCTTTCTCCTGTCCTTTAGTTGAACAGTGAGCACCGGTGTTGAACACCACTATGTAATTGCTAATAAATTATACCTGTGTTACTTAAAAATTATTTAGGTTGTAGTAAAAGAAGTAGATTCACTTTTGCAATATGTATTTATAGTCTATTTCCTCATATACTCTCTCTTATCTTATATAATACAGACGTTACTTCAAAAAAGAAGATGATTACGTCCTACGCGTCATGCATTTAGTTATGCATATTAACCAATGACTTAAATTCTGCCAAGTCACTGGTTTTTCTGGCTAGCTCAGGCAACCCATTCCATGCTCTAATAGCACTAGGGAAGAAGGAGTATTTGTACAAATTTGTCCTTGCATATATGGGACAAGGAATGTGCCTTTATTTTTGTGTCTTTCAGAGTATTTTATTAGATTTTGTATTTGAAGATTATGGTTCAGTGTTTTATGTATAATTGCTACTTTACTTTTGAGTCTTCTGTCCTGAAGGCTTCCTAAATTTAGTGATTTTACTAATGGTGTTACTCTAGTCAAATGTGAATATTCGTTTGTTATGAATCTCACTGCTCTATTTTGTGTTTGTTCCAGTTTCTTAATGTTTTCTTGAGTTGAGGGGTCCCAAACGGTGGGTGCATATTCTATTATTGGCCTAACCAAGGTTAAATAACATTTTAGTTTTATGTTCTTATTTGATTTATAGAAATTTCTTTTAATAAACCCTAATGCTTTGTTTGATTTTTTTATAGTTTCATCAATATGTGGATTCCATGACAGTTTTTCATTTATTATAACACCTAGGTATTTTGCGTTTTTAGTCTGTGTTACTGGTTTGCCATGAATAAGATAAGTGGAATTAATTTGTTTTAGTTTTTTTGTTACTCTTAACAACTGACATTTTTCTGGGTGGAAAGACATGCTCCAATTTGATTCCCATTTCTGTAATTCATCTAATTCTCTTTGTAAAATATCTGTGTCTTGTATTGTTTTTATTGTTCTATATATTATGCAATCGTCTGCAAATAATCTGACTTTTGTTCCTGAACTAATGCAATTTGGTAAATCATTTATGTAAATTAAAAATAGTAGTGGACCCAAGACTGTTCCTTGAGGTACACCTGAGTTTACTGTTATTGGTGTTGATTTAGAGCCATTTATTATTACAGTTTGTTCTCTCCCTATCAGAAAATCTTTAATCCACTGATGCAGTGGACCATTAATGCCGAAATATTTTAATTTTTTTAAGCAAACTATGGTGGTGAACTTTGTCAAAAGCCTTGGAAAAATCTAGTAAGATAGCATCTATTTGTTCACTATTATCTAAACCTTTTGAAAAATCATCAATTAGTCCTATTAGTTGTGTTTCACATGATCTATATTTCCTAAAGCCATGTTGGTATGGGGTGAGGACATTATGTTTGTCTAAGTGGTTTATGATGTTGCTACATATTATGTGTTCTAGGATTTTACAAGTGATGCTGGTAAGTGATACTGGTCTGTAGTTTCCTTGATCAGATTTTTCTCCTTTTTTAAATAGGGGGGTGACATTAGCTTCTTTCCAGTCCTTTGGTACTCTGGTTAAGCGATGCCTGAAAGAGTTCTTTGAGTAATCTAGCTGGAATACCATCAGGTCCAGATGCTTTATTTGGTTTGGTGTTGGCTAATAGTTTTTGAATTCCATTTTCTTGTACTACTAAATCTTCTATGTTGTCTACTTGGTTCAAATTAAGAATTATGTCTTTGTCTCCTGGGGCTGAGAATGCTGATGCAAAGTATTTGTTTAGGATGTTTGCTTTAGTTTCATTATCATTATGTATTATGTTATGTTTAAGGCGCTATGCCTGTTGTTTCCATTTTCTTAGACTTAATGTATGACCATAGGTTTTTGTTGTTATCTTTAGATATTACATTGTTTATGTATTCACTCTGCAGCTGTCTGCTTACTTTTTGGGTTAGGTGTTTAATTTTTATATACTTTTTGTAAACTCTTTCTGCCTTGGTTTCTTTAAATTTTCTATATAGGTTTTCCTTCTGTTTACAAAGCTTCTTTAGTCTATTATTAAACCAGCATTTATTTATTTTGTTTGATGTGTATTTAGTTGGTATATGATTTTCTATAATGCTTTTAAGATGGTTTTTAATGAAATTCCAGAGGTCATCGACTGGTTGGTTAATGTCTTTTTCTAATAAGAATGTTTGTTGAAAGTTTAATGCAGCTTGGTGTAGTTGTGTTAGGTTACATTTATTCCAGAGTAAGATTTTTCTTTAGGGTTTTGTATTGGCTACTGCTTTTATCTGACTGTGTATTTTTATGATCTCATGGTCTGATAGACCAGGGATAATATCATAATCAACTACTAATCCAGGTCTGTTGGTTAAGAAGAGATCTAATGTGTTGTTTAATCTAGTTGGCTTTTTAATGATTTGATCTCTCTCTTTATATATATATATATATATATATATATATATATATATATATATATATAAAATATATATATATATATTGTATATAGTTTATTTATTTAAATATCTATATAATCTATGTGTAGAAACAGACAGAAATAAATTTAAATAGATTATAGAGCTATAAATTAATAATTTTAATTTAATAAACATGATATTTTCTACTAGGCTACTTGTATTTTCTCTCTGTCTTTCTTTTAACTCCCATCCAAGGACCCTCTTCTTGTTTTCATAATTTGGATGTTTGTTTTGTGACACCTTAACATCCCCTCCCTCCCATAGATGCTTATAATTCTTTTCATGACTCTCTCCCCCTTTCCTCCACTGACTGTTGGATAGTTTGTGACACTACACGCTGAGTGTCTACCTCTCCTCACCGCCAGCTTATTTGCTGGCGTGATCACCTGCAGTGGGCATGGTCTCTGGCTTCAAATTAGCAGCCCACACTTTTTCTTTCATTCATAAATTATATATATTCTAGATATCTCGATCTAGGTCATGTTTATTCATTGAAAAAAATCGTATTGGGAAACTAGGTCAAATTTTTATTTGGTGATGGTTAACTTACAAAAAAACTGAAAGCAGATTCTTATTCTACAACTAAAGGACTAGATGTTACCACTCAAAGTCAAGATTTTATTTTAAAATAAATTAGGTCACTTCATGCTCCTATACTAAACACAGTTTTTGTGCTTTCTCCTTTAGTGCACATTGAGCACCGTTAAGAAACACCACTATGTTATTGCTAATAAATTATATCTGTGTTAATTAAACAATTTTTAGATTGTATTAAAAGAAGTAGATTCACTTCTGCAATATGTATTTAAAGTATATTGCCTCTCTCTGTCTCTCTCTCTCTCTATATATATATATATATAAATATATCGTTTATAGTTTATTTATTTATATATGCCTACCTATATAATCTATGTGTAGAAACAGACAGAAATAAATCTATATAAATTATAGGTCTATATAATCATTGTTATAATTTAATAAACATGATATTTTCAACTAGGCTAAATGTATTCTCTCTCTCTTTCTTTTAATTCCCATCCAAGGACCCTCTTCTTTTCATAATTTGGATGTTCGATTTGTTACACCTTAAAATCCCCTCCCTCCCATAAAAGTTCCCCTTTCAGACCTTGTGGTCTATAGGGCAGATGATGTAAAGGTCATCTGTTTCTGTGGCCTCCAGTTAACGAGGGTGTCATGTGGCCAGCACAAAAACCAACAGCCTTTACTTTTCCCTAACTAATGTCAGGTACCCATTACAGCTGGGTGGACTCAGAGGCGCCCGAAGATTCCAAAATTGAAAATCCCAGGATTCGAACCCTGGTTCAGAAGCCAAGCGCTTTACCGCTCAGCCACCGGGCCTCCCCAACTAGGCTACTTAATTGTATTTTCTCTCTGTCTTTCTTTTAATTCCCATCCAAGGACCTTCTTCTTGTTTTCATAATTTGGATGTTCGTTTTGTGACACCTTAACATCCCCTCCCTCCCATAGATGTTTATAATTCTTTTCATGACTCTCTCCCCCTTCCCTCCACTGCCTGTTGGATAGTTTGTGACACTACACGCTGAGTGTATACCTGCTCCTCACCACCAGCTTATTAGGCGTGATCAACTGCAGTGGGCATGGTCTCTGGCTTCAAATTAGCAGTCCGCACTTTTTCTTTCATTCATAAATTATATATTCTAGATATCTCGATCTAGGTCATGTTTATTCATTGAAAAAATTATAGATTTATTAATCCCAATAATATTTCTTATTACGATTTTGCCTTGTGCACTATAGGAGAATGTGTTACATTCATTATTATTCGTGGAAACACCTCCTTTTTTAATTTTATTTAACAGCTAACAGTATGAATGTGATTGGAATGTCTTTCTAAAGATGTTTGGAAGCTTATTTTGATATATCCATCAGCCTACGATCAAACAGGCTAATAATATAGCCTTCATCCCTTATATGGGTATGAATTGCCGGGGGAGGTTAAGACAATAGCTTTACATACTTGGTTACAGAGAATCTAAAAAACTGCCATCTGCTTTGGAAAAGCGGAACAAAAATACAGGAACTTATCTAAAATTGGACATGCCCTGTCCCAAAATGTCGTTTTTAGCTCCAAACATTAAAACAAATGAATTATAAACAAAAAAAGGGGCGCGTTTCTTAAAGGAGAATTCGATGAGCTGTGCCTTATATAAGAAGCTACTATATATAAATATTAATAACTAATATTAGAATCTAGATTGACTAGATCTAGACTTAGACTCTCTAACTCTAGTCTAACTCTTTGATCTTTATCTTATCTCTCATCTTATAAAATACAGTCTCAGTCTAAGAATGAGAGGCTAAGACGTAAGAGTTTAGACATTTTAGAGTATGACTTTAGTCTTAGACTTATCTTAGACAGCTACTGACAGTAGAGTCTCCAGAATCTAGAGAGTAGATCTAGTAGTAGTACTGTCTACTGAGTAGTAAACTAGAGTCTAAGTCTTGAGTCAAGAGTACTACTTAGTATACTTACTACTAGATGATTATCTACTACTAGTACTATTCTAGGATATCTACTTTAGATTTAGAATTAGATCTGGATTCAATTGACCAGTCCCTTAGTCCAAGTAGTTGTATAATGTTACATGTATCATTGTTATTTGTATGATGTACTCATAAAGATGCACACCATCTAAGCCACTAGATCTACATCAGTAGATGATTATGATGATTAGATGCCATAAGTGCATGATTATCAAGATAATGATGACATTAATGATGGTTATGATTAGACAATAGATTAATCTAGAGCTCTAGATTCTTGATTAATAGATAATCATTACCACTAGATAGAGTACACTTTTCCGTTGGTCACTTGTAATAATAATTTGAAAAAAAAAAAAAACTTTCAATCAAAATTCAAATTTATTTGTTTCAGTATATTAATTTGATTTTTTTTAAATTTCAGATATTACTGTGATTACTGCGATACCTATTTAACACATGACTCTGTAAGTAGTTAAAAAGTAAATTCAACGCACAACTATAAGTCATTAAGTATAGATTAGTACATTTAACACCAGACAAACATATTTTTTTAAAATTATTTTTTATGTAAATAATATCTGTTTAAAAAGTAACACTACACTTATTATTGTCAATTTTTTCTTTATAAAGCCTTCCGTCCGTAAAACTCACTGCAATGGTCGCAAACACAAAGAGAATGTGAGGTTATACTATCAGAAATGGTTGGAAGAACAAGTACAGAAACTAGTTGATGACACAAGTAAGTTTCCATTGTTTCAGTTGCTCTTGTGAAATATATTTAGTTTTACATCAATCCAGTGGCTTCTTCTAGCTAGCTTTTTGCTGCTGAGCTGTGAGCTCTTTTGCAGACTGTGCCAAGGAAATAAAGTGTGCTGTTTTCTTCAGTTGTTTTATACTGCCGTACAGGGTGTTGGTTATGTTGGGCTGGAGTGGAAGTAGGGTCTGCCTGAGGTGGATTAGGAAGGGGCATTCAAAGAGGATATGGTTTACAGTTTCATATGGGTGGGCGCAGAGTCTACAAAGGGGTAGTTGAGTGGGATTTATTTTGTTAAGATGGTAATTTAACAGAGTTGTGTGTCATGTTCTAAGTTGGAAGATTGTAGATTGCTCTTTGCGTGGGAGGAAGTTAATACTGTCCAGTTTGTTTGACATGTGACAGTTGTGTACATACTTTACTAGTGTGTTTCTTTGAGAGTATAAATAGCATGATGTTAACTATTTTAGTATTATTACCCCAAAAAATATAATAAGATATAAGATAATATTTTGTCTCTTCTACTTTAGCTGCTGCATATCAAGCAGGAAAAATAACAGCCAATCCATTCACTGGCCCGGGAATGCCTGGACCCGGAGGTGTTATGATTCCACCACCTGGTGCTCGTAAGTGTTTTTGGTCATTTACACCTGAAATATTAGAAATTCAGCATCCTTTTAAATTTACACCATATGGCCCTTATGCGTTTACATTTTATACTATCTTTAAATCAGTTACTTTTTAGGTAATGAATATTTAAAATTAATTATTTTTTCCAAGGAGCTTTAGTTCACACTTTTGGGTAGGTTTCCAGAACCTTTTGTTGTCAGTAGCCATCAACCTGTTCTTTGACTTATTTTTTAAAGTGTGAAAAATAGGATTCCAGCAAAGATTCATTAAAATAAATTATGGCTTTTATATAGCGCTACTTTCATGCTTATTGCATGCTCAGAGCGCTTTGGTCCAATCTCATTTGTGGACCAGTGGGGGGAGGGGTATCTGGGAGAAGGTTTTCCGTGCTGCCTTTAGGCGCTCAGTAAACACAACTCTGCCCGAGTCTGGTGTCGAATCTCGAGCCATTTTTATAATAGCCAAGTTCAAGCGTACCACATCTGCAGCAGAGGACTGGCCTAAACTTTTCTGATCTGCTTGTATGTAATTCTATTGTTTGACTTCCTGGGCTCAAATGGTTCCAAATTTTGAACTCAGTTTCAAATTGCTCACCCTAGACAGGCTATTGAGTTTTATACTTTTCAGCCATTGTAATAGTAATCAGTTTTTGTTTCCGCAAAGGGAAATAGCAAAACCTGCTTTTTATCTTCTTGTCTGTAGAACAGATAATTGTGACAATGCATAAAATGATTACAGCTGACATCAATGCAAGTACTCCTTTTTATTTTTCAGCAAATATGCCAAAGCCTATGATGGGTGGACCTGGTATGCCTGGACAAATGGGACCCATGAGAGGGCCAATGCCAGGCCCCCCTGGTGGTCCTATGATGCCTATGATGGGCCCAGGTCCCATGGGGCCTATGATGCCAGGTATGATATATATGAAGGTTCCATTTATATTTAGTTCAGTGACAAAAATTAGGTAGAATATGTACAGTAACATTTAAAGCAGTGTCTCTTTTCTGAGTTTACTTTATTATGAGAAAACTTTAGTGGTTTATAAATCTCCCCCCCCCCCCCCCCCCCCCCCCCCCCCAAAAAAAAAAAACTTTATAGATCTAGCCTGGTTGGAATGCAATTGATGAAGCTTCCATTATTTGACTCAGTTGTATAGACCTGTATGTCACATTCAGCAGCACTTAAGGCCTTCATGTATGCTAAATGTGATAGGTTTTGTCATTTTCTGACCAAACAAAAATGTTGTTGAATACCCTATACAAAACAAGTACTATAGCTTCTCTATAGTCAGTGTACTTTTGGTGTATTTATTGAAAGAATCATGTACAGCCTCTACCCATTTCTTTAACCTTTTTATATCCTAGCTTAATTATATTATATTTTTTGTCAAAGCAAAATCTAGTGCAATTTTCCATTGTATTGCCTGAGTTATAATGTATGCCTTTTAGGCCTGTAGGGTAACAAATATTTGCTAATCTGTGACATCCTACTGTAGGTGACAAGATCTTACTGTAAAATTTAACATCTTACTTTCAATGTTAACTGGTTCATGGTATTAGGAAAGAGTTAGGCAGGAATTGTCATAATTAAAAGCTACTGTAAATCTGATAGAGAAAACAACATCAGTTGCAATGGCCGTGTCTGAGTCAGAGTTAAAAATAGATCTACTTGATGGTGTCAACGAGAATGCCTGAAATCACTTCTTTGATTAATTCAACTTGCTCCACAAGTTTCATCAATCAAATCTGCTTTCAAATCATATAATATCCCATTTTTTTAAATATTTTTTTTATGTCTTAGGCATAAATATAGTGTTCTTTATGACCTATGTATATTCTACTTGTGTAGTGCCATACAATTTTGCAAAGCTATTCATATAAAAAAAATGTCTAGATTGATTACATTCTTTTTAAACTTGTAATTGTTGAACTAATGCACTTTTTTAGATAGTAAATATAGAATTTCAATGAATTAAATTGTTACTGACCTTAGTTTCCTCTAAATCTTAGCAAGCACAAAGTTTTTAAGTTTGTATACTTTGTCTTCCAGAGTTTTATAACAATTGTTAAGTTCAAAACTTAAGATTGTAGCCAACTGAATCATGATTTATCTTTCAGGGATGCGACCTATGGGCCCGCCAATGGGAGGACCACCAATGGGAATGATGCCGATGGGTCCTATGAGACCAATGATAAGAAAATAGTCAAGCCACATATTTCTCATTTGTACATAGCCATTAACATTGTCGTGTGTCCTGTGTGTGACTGAAGATGTTATTGTTGAAGGACAATTTTTTTTTAATGAATAAACTGTTGAATGTGAACAAACCATTTTTGTGTGTTGTGATACTTTCTTTTAGTAACTTAAAGAACATTTTTAGAGGATTATTCTAATGCATATCACTGTGTTAGTCATTCAAGTTGAGAGTACCAGGTGAAAGTTTGAATAATTTGTTGAAGAAATATATTTACTTATTTTAAATTGGGTAAAGACTCCCAATTCGAAAAGTTGCTTTTGTGTTCTTTTACTTCTAAATTCTTCTTTTTTGAAGTAACGTCTGTATTTCATAAGATATATAACAGTCTAGAAAAATGTAGCTCACGTGGAGTCATTTACATTGCCTAAAAGTATTGGCCTATTATTGGCTTGGAAGAAAGTCTTTGCAGTGTAATGTTTCAATTGGTTACATTTAGACATTAATATTGCAATTAGTATATACATTAAGTCTTTAGTACAAAACATTAAGTGATGCAATATCTTTAGGTTAAAACATGGACTTTTTTTTTTTACTTTTAACAAAATAAAACTGCAGAAAGACTTAGAAACATTGCGTTAGTATTCTAAAGAAGGATTCATCAAATCAATATTTGGACAAAAAAGTCGGAGCAGTCAACGAATTTGCATACACTGCCACAATTCACCTAAAAAAATCTACTCAGCCCCAACGATCATCGTAAATAGAGATCCCCTTAACGTGGTAGACCACTTCATATATCTAGGAAGCATGGTATTGAATGATGCATCATCGTTTTTAATTGATAACCGTCTGGCCACCTGCCTACAAAAATCAATGTAAACAGTGGTTCTCTCAACCCTTCAATACGTGCTGTGTAGCCACGTAAAATACTGCACTAATCATTAATCATCTGACATAGAGATTGGACCGTAGCCCTCTGTTAATGCTATAAGCATGAAAGTTGCACTATAAAAAAAGTTATTTAATTATTACAATGCAATTCATAAATATTCATAACTTTTTAGTTTGTATTTTAATAATGCATAGACTCTTACAATCAGTTACAAATTTTTGTTCTCCTTTATATACACATACCTTGAAATTTTGAAGAAAATCATTAGAACCGTTTTCGAAATAAAATGTATATAACGTAAATATATAAATACAAACATACAAGATTTTAAGAGTATAGGATTTAGGATTGCTTTAAATAAAAGTCAGTTGTTTTTCATTGTGGGAAGAGAGGAAAGCTGAGCACACCAGGCAGGAACCTTCCAACATTTTCCCTTCTTTATACCAAGCTGACCATGCATGGCTTACCATTTGAGTTTCTACCAGCATTGGAACAAGAAACATTTTTAATCTTCTGTTCTGAATAGTTTTATTTTTCTAGTAAGTTTTTACTTGAAGAGTAAGCTTAGGTGTTCACATCTGTTTAAAAAAAAAAAAGCTGCTTACGAATGTTTCAAAGATGCTAGCATTGCACAAATTAAAAGATTTCAACAAGCCCTTGTAGAACATGGATGGAGCATTTCACTTGGCCCATAGGCCCTAAGTTTGCCTATAATTTTATTGGGATGTTAATGAAGCAAAATAATTTGGGCATTTAAAGAAAATTTCTCAGGTTTTAAGAGGTTGGGACTAGGGTTAGCAATAGTGTGGAGTTGAGCTATTGAAATATAAAAAAAAACTTCTGTTAAAAATTATTTTCTCTGGATACACATTTCAGCACGAAGTTTATAAGTCTACAGTCTGTTCAGCTTGTGCTTATGGTGAGGTTTAATTATTCCTTTTAGTCTTTGATATAGATGTGTTAATTGTGCAAAATAGAACAAAAGCTATACAGTGGAACCTTAATTGCGAATCTGCAGTGCAGGCTTGTTTTTTTTAATAGCATAGAAAAAAAAAAAGAAAGTAAATTAATGTTCCAACTTTTTGACTATGGTGTAGATAAAGTAGTACACTGTAACTGAATAAAGAATATCCTAGTTGCTCAACAAAACAAAAAATACAGTCATTTTTTATTTCTATTTTTATTTGAAATCATAATCAAGAAAAAAAAGTGAACATAAGCAATCAAAAAACATGAAAAGGAAAATAAAGGAATGCTAAAATAACATACAAACCCCATACAAATCAGGCGAACAGATTTTTGAGGCCAGTGAAATGGTTTTTTTTAATTTTCTTAAACGGAGGAAAAACTAGAAATAGCTGTTAATAAGCTGTGTTTTTTTTAAGGTACATTATAGTTTGTGCACTTTTTAGCACAGCCGAATCTAAATGTTCTACACTCTTCCGTTGGTAGCACAAAAATAATTTGAATATAAAGGAAGCAGTAGACTTTCACTCTTAAAACTCATATAAAAAAAAAAGGGTTTGATTATATTTTTAATTTTTGGCACATCAGCACAATTTAGGTCATGTTGAGCCCATTCAAAAACAAATAGGCAACTATTTAACTCTTTCTCTCCGTAATTATTTATCACATTCTAGTGAAATCAACGTTGGTATCGTCAGTTAGGAGAGAAAGAGTTAAGTGCTAATAAAGGGGATTTAATATGACTTCACAAATTGAGATATTGTTTAAGATTATTGCTTAATTCTTTTTTTATTTAGCTGGCAACAGTTCAGTTTAGAGTGTCCTTGACATTGTTTTTAGTTTTTTTCATGAAAATCTCAAAAGATTTTATTTTTTCAGTTGCACATATCAGGCCAGTGTGAAATTTGCTAACCCTTCCTTGTGTGGAATTTGTATTTTTGAACATTGCTAATAAATTATTTTCTAAATCTACACCAAGATAATGTACAATACTTAAACTATAAAGAAGATAAGTGCTTGTACAGTCCCTGTGAGAGCGAGAATTCGTACACTTTCACAAGCATCAAAGAGTTATATTTGTTTTTGCAAGCCAACTGAACATAAATACACACACAGAGGTGCTTTGCACTTTCAGTCTGTAAATGAGTTATAATTTGACATTCCTGTGTGTCTATCGAAAGGAAAGAATAATTTAAAACTATTATCACAAATATAGATATGAAAATGATCAGAACATTAAAATTTCATAAATGATTTTTGTTATTTCCAAAAACCGACAAAAGCACTGAAAAAGGCCTAGGTTGCTGTTTTTTTAAATAAGGTACGTAATGTTTTCAAAAAGCCTGAAAACTAAATAACACAACACTTTCATATTTTCTAACTACATTCAACAACATTCATAACAAAAATTCAACTTTCAGATCAATAAGTTAGTATCCCTCCACTTCATCCCATTCTTTGCTAGCAAAACTTTTGAAATGCAAACTATTAGATCTCTGGGTAGGAGTAGGATCCTTTGTTGGGGCAAAACCAACTCTGCCATTGGTCATATCAAACTCTGTGTAGTAAGGACCAATAAAAACATCACCCAAGATCCAAAGAGGTCCCATAGGTGCAGGAACATCCAGTCCGATAAATCCACTAATGCATTCAGATTGACCCATGGTTGTAACCTAAAAAACAAAGAAAATTCTGGTCAATTTAATGCAGGTCTTATAAGATGTTTTTGTGATAGCCTTAATCTCATTTACAGAATAAGCTGTCCTACAAGAACAAGATATAATCTTGCTGTACAAATAACAAAAATCTAATCTGCTCATAAATCTTTGATAAGAAACTGCTACTTGGCTAAATTTCATATAGCTAGATAAGTGATCAGCAACTCAAGGCTCTTCTAAGCTCTTGGAAACTGGAAATGCCCATGTGATTGTTAAGTTTCCTCAATGGGGTCCCCCATAAACATGTTCATATTATATCTATATTGTAATGGTGCCCATATACTAATACAATCACATACTTTTCTGCACATAATGTTCAACAGTTGTCTCCCTTAAGAAATAAACATTGATATGGCATATGATGACACGAGTTCACTTATTTCATCAGCCAACTTTTACTAGAAGCTGGCACAATAACACATTAATTGTATCTATCACATTACAAGCTTTTTTTTTCTTTTTGCACAAGCGCTCGGGAAAATCTATTGTTTTTACATCTCAAAAAGCTTAAAGCCCTTTAAAAAAAAAAAAAAAAAAAAGGATCTATAGTTACATCTCCTAAAAGCATGCCCACTGTATTTTTTCTTATGCACAACAATATAAACCATTTTTGAAACAAGATAAAGATTGTCTATGTTTTGCTTAGTATTTCCTCCAAAACTATAGGCATGAATAAACATTAAATTTCACTATTGTCTTCATCATGCTAGAAATAGGTTCAAATGCCATTAGCGGTCTTTCTTTTTTTTTTATGTCTGAGTGCTGTAATTGCCACCTACAAACTTCCACATTATTTAGAATAACTTTTGTGCAAAAGTTTTATTAACCAAAACAAAAAAAATATTTTTTTTTATGAATAACCGAAAAATCAGAGCACATGCAAAAAGTACAGGTCAGACATTTGATTTTACCCTGGATTCTGTTATGTTTTTTTTTCAATGAAGTTAAAACAAAGAGCTTGAAAAATATTAATACTTACAGTCAAAACATATTCAATAGGTGTCAGCACAAAGTCTTTGCCTCCAAGAGTGATAG
Source organism: Biomphalaria sudanica (assembly GCA_036873155.1). Lineage (NCBI taxonomy): Eukaryota > Metazoa > Mollusca > Gastropoda > Planorbidae > Biomphalaria > Biomphalaria sudanica. The sequence goes on along the minus strand of JAZGLO010001818.1, from coordinate 281,533 downwards.
TAACATTTGGCATGTTGGGTATGTTTGCACAGTTCACCAAGTACTGAAAAAAGATGATGTTAAAGTAACAATTAACTTGCTGGGAATATTAGCACAGAAATACAAAACTAATCTGCTTTCTTAACCTACCCCTATCTAAATGTCCCTTCCTTTAAACACCCATAAACCACCAATACCTATCAATTTACACTATTGCTTTTGAATAGTATGATCCATAAAGTAAAGCCAAAGCTCTCATACAAGACAACAGAAAGGTCTATGTCTGCAGCTTTTGTCAACTTTTCAGACCCTTTAAAATTAATAGTTCCAAACAAAAAAAAAAGCTGATTGTTGCGCATACAAAATGACAACTATTTTTTTTTAGTATACAAGAACAACATGATGATCTATATTACAACAAGCTAAAACTGGCAGAAAGATGACATTAACAAAATTTAATTTTAATGAACAGAAGACATTTTGAGTGTCCCAAAGATTTTGACAGCTTTTGGTTTTTCGACATAAATAAAAAAAAGTCTCATAAAGAAATACAATTTGTACTAAGATTTTTAAAATTTTATTGTAGACAGGGGTTGCTCTAAAAATGTATTTAATTTTTCTCATAAAATGTTACAAGACATTTAATTTGTGCTTTAATATACTTAATGATTTTATAGATGGTAGATGCAAAAAATGCAGGGTTTCAAATGATTCCAAAGGCAGGATTTTTTTTGTTTTCAGTTAATGTAAATGACAACGTACCTCTCCACCAATGAATTTGGTCGCACCAATCTGAGCATTCAATTTAGCTATTTCTGCAGTGGGGCCACCCAACAGAGAAGTGCCAGTATCAGCAATGGCCTTGCAGCCACCATTACAGTAAGTTGTTGAGGCCACACTCAAACTTTGAAAAAAAAAAAAAAAAAAATTCAATTAAAAACTAAAAAGCATTAAAACATTTATATATAAATCTAGTAATCATTTCACTAATGTGATAGACATCAAACATCAAAATGAAGCGATGACCATTACATATAAAATTTAAAAGCCATTCAATATCTAACCATTTTTATTTCTGTTTTCAAAGAATGGCATTTAGTTCTTACCCATCCATTCTGAACTCCCAGTAACCTTTTTGAGTAACAGGGACATATGTAAAGTTTCCTTCATAAAAGGCTGGATCACTGCCACCAAAAACTATTTCTCCACCTTCACTGGCAGAAGCATTTCTAAAATCAAAACAGTGTAGAGAATTACTACAACTCCAACTAAAAACTTAAAATCCTAAGTTTAGACCAGAAGATTAAAAGGGGAAGTAGTGATAATATTTTCCTGGTCATTCACTATGTGTGCTGGACTGTCTTTCAGTTGTCTCAATGGTCCTGGGTTCCTCCCTGGGAGAGGTTTCAGCTAGGATGTTGATTATCTTCAACTCTGAAGGAGCATCCAAAACATGTCAAACAAAAAGGAGGAAAAGAAACTTAAACAAGACAAAAGCAGAAGTGGGTTTAGTTTAGACTCAACTTGAACTAACAAAAATATCAGAAGAAATTAGATAAAGATCTCTTTTATTTATGTCTTGTGACTACAACAAGTGTATGCAAACTGATAAGTCATAAATACCATGCCTAAAAAGTTTGCTGATGAATACTTTTTTGATGAAACAAATACAATTGCCTAGTTTCAATTTTTTTTCAAAAATATTACTTCTTCGTTATCATTTATAAGTTGGAGTGTTCAAAAAAGCAGTTTTATTTCTGTAATGAACTGTGCAATGATTTCCAGATTAGGCTTCTCTCCATATAGTTTTTTTTCTATAGGGAGGTTTGGGGCCAGTGACTTATTTGGCCCTATTACAATACAAACACTATTCTAGATTATGTCAAAGACTTGTAGCTGCATCTGGTTTAATTTCTGCCTTCTGCAGGTCTGATGATGACCCACGCTTAATTGCAAGTCTAATTTCTAGTTATTACAATTTACCTGTTCAAGAAGAAAGAAAAAACTGCATCAGCAACCAACTTCTGTTCAACCATTCGATAAAACGGGGGAACAACTCTGTCCACTGATATTGTGTCATATCCAAGGCCTAAAATACCATCAAACTTGGCAGCAACAAAGGTAATGCCTGGCTGAGTCACTGCTTCAGCAAAAGTTTGATTCTGAACTTGAATATCGCCAATCTAACACAAAAAAAAAAACTAACTAAAAATGATATACATGTTTTATCTTAATGCTATGTTGATTAAAATAATTTTCTACTGCTATCAACACTGAATCTTAAATACTGAAATGCTGTTCTCCCAAAATAATTATTTCTAAATTTATTTATTTTCAAAGACTTGTTGCTGCATCTGGTTTAATTTCTGTGTTCTGCAGGTATAATGATGAGATACTTTAAATTTGAGGTGGGCAAGTCTAATTTCTAGCTACAATGAATATAAAAAGAAAAAGAAAAAAAGGAAAAAATAAGGGGGACGGGGTCCCCAGATTGTTTTTATTCATATATTTAAATTAAACATCTATTTATTTTTAAAAACTTTTCTTTCAAAATTACTTTAAAAATGTTTTATTCAGAAACTTTTAAAAAAAAAAGCAAAAGAAGATTTTTTATAATGACTGGTGTACTTTTTTTTATCTATTTAATTCATTGTTTTCACCTATTCAAGCACTGAAATTGCTTTAAGAAAAATGCAATATCCTTAATTAAATGACATTTATAGCAGATTTTAATGCTTGAATTTAAATTATATAATTTTTAACATCCATCTGCAGTCACTGAATAAAGAAAAGTAAATTCAAGGGCACAACAATGTCTAAAGTGTGCTGATGACCCAAAAAAAAATAAAATAATAATAATAATAAAAATAAATTTTAAAATAACATTATTACTAATCATGCTTATAAGCTTTAAAATACTTTTTTTCTGGAAAGCTTTATTTCTAAATATCTATGATTTATTTACAACCACAGCTAATAGATCTCCATTAGTTACAGCTAAGTCACAGCTGGTTCTACTAACCATATGAAATACTCCCTTTTTTAAAAATCTTTATATTTAAAGACTATGCGCTTTTTTACTAGTTGTATGTTTGTTTGTTTGTATGGCTCAGTTAAATGTGACCATGCCAGCATTTTTAAAGCTTTCGACCAAAATAAAATATGTATTAAAAAAAATAAAAAAATAACTGTTACAAACTATTGGGAAGGCAGATGACTTAGGAAACAGCCAAAACTCACTGAGAGAACATCAGTGCTTAGAAATCCAGTAAGACTTCCAGTTCCATACTGAATAGCAAAGCTAGTTCCATTAGGCTGGTAGGTACTGGATTTGGTGCTATCATACTTATTATGAAGCACTGGCAATGGGGGGAAAAAAAGAAACAAGATTTAAGTGATAATAATTTCAATATAATATACAAATTTAATCTAAAATTTAAGAAGTTTTTACAAATATATTCAATATATATATTACAAATATATTCTACAGTTATTGAATCAGAGAAGCACTGTATGATAAACTCTGAACAATATACTATTCTTCTTCTTCTTCTTTGTTCTCATTTTACATGTCTAAAGGGTTCAGATCAGTAATCCTATATCTGAGACGAACTGCGCAGTGGTTTCCAGATCAGACAATTCTCTGTATAATTTTTGTTCTATTTGAAGGTTTTAGGGCCAGAGTCTTGTTCTGGCCTCTTGATATACTATTAACAAATAGGCCTACATCCAGTGCAGAAAAATTTTATGGGATAGGTAGTTTGAAGCTCGTAAGTTTCTGTGATTTGAATTTATTTTGTTGTCAACAGAGCAAACTGCTTTTACTTTACCAAAACAAAAATAATGAGCTTGATGAAGACCATATTATTCTGAAGCCATGTGATGTACTTATCTGCCACCAGGCTCCCTCATCGAGTTAGACCAATATACTTACTTAGCATTGATCAAACCAAAATAGCAGTTCTTAAATTAATAAAACCAATATTTTATGGTACTTACAACAAGCAATATCACTCCATTTGCATTTCTTTGAAGGTACCCATAAATTAGCTGAGCCAGTATCAAAGACTACTTTAAAAGATTGTGCTGGAGTGCCGAGTCCTATGACTCCATAATATTGTGCCTGTTGAAACAAACAAATGTGTTCATGTTTTAAGCATGTTTAACTCAGGATTCCTCCAAGGTCACATTTATGCTATATCAATATTTTACACGAAAAACTGAGTTGTATGATATATTTTTAATATAGTATTACATGGTGAAATTCTATGCTAAACCTCTATTTTTTTAATCAAATTCTTCTTTTTCTTCTTCTTCGTTCTCATTGATTATGTTGGAGTGTTCAGATGAGTAGACCAATACATGAGATGAAATGCGCAGTGGTTTCCAGATCAGGGAGCTCTCCATATAGTTTCTTTTCTATTGGGGTGATTTGGGGCCAATGTCTTATACGAGCCTCTTGGTATAGAGAGCAGTTTTGGAGGACGTGGTCTGTATTCTCTGGTGATTCTCCACATGGGCAGATTTCACTGGTTCCAATTTTGAGTTTCCGGTACATGTGTTGTCGCATTCTGTTGTGTCCGGTCCTGAGTCGAAAGATTAGACGTTGGTCTTGTCGGGATAGCTTATAGTAAGCGTCATCTTTCTTGTGATTTGGATGAGAGCTCGTCCATTTCTCATTTATTTTATTTACTATTAATTCCTTCAATTCTTCTGGATAGAGTGCAGAGTTTATTAGTGTGTTAATTCTCCCACTCTTGGCGAGTGAGTCAGCCTTCTCATTTCCTTCTAGTTCTATATGAGCTGGGATCCATTGAATTACAGTTTTTTTCCTATTGTTGTTGAGCTTTGTAAGTGCTGTTTTGAGGTTATTAATATATGAGGAATCAGAGATTTGCAGGCTTTGGAGGGTTGTTTTTGCATCGGTTAGTAAGACAATCTGACTGTGTGGGGAACTTGGATGATTTGCTAGGATGGTAGCAGCTAGTGCTAGTGCTTCCCTTTCTGCTCTGTGACTGTCAGAGAGCTCTCCAGTTGCAATGGATTTTTCTAGTTTTCCTCCATCTGGCCATTCGATAAGTATTCCAGCTCCTCCATTTGTGGTGGCTTTGTGGGTTGAGCCATCCGTGTAAACTCTGATCCACTGATTGCTAGGATAATTATTATGTAGAAAACAGTTCACTATTTTCTTGAGCTCTGTTGGTCTGTAATCAGATTTTCTTTTAATGCTTTCAATATGGTCCCTTATAGTAGGAAGAGGGCTTTCGTCCCAGGGTGGGGATTCATTATAGTGTATCGAGGATTCCAGGGTAATATTTTCAAGTTGGTGTTTCTTTTTTAGGTTTAGAGATTCCTGTATGAAATTAGTCCTTTTGAGACGTTTTTTGGTGCCAGTTTTGAGGATTTTTGTTCTGAGTGGGTGCCTCTCCATGGTTTCCAATTTAGTGAATTGGGAAAGGATTTTTATTTCTCTTCTTTCATCCAGAGAGATCAGGGCAGCGGTTTCCTCCATAGCTCTTATGGGTGTTGTTTTGATTGCTCCTGTCATTATCCTTAGACCAATATTTTGAACCTTGTCTATTTTTCTTAGGTTGGTTTGGGCTGCTGAGCCCCATGCTGTGGCACCATATTCTAGTACAGGTCTCACGTAACTGGTATAGGTCTTTTTCAGGATGTTGTGATTTGCTCCCCAATCTGTGCCAGCTAATTTTTCAAGAGGGATAGTCTCTGGATGCCTTTACTCTGTGTTTTATCTATTTGGCTTTTCCAGGTTAGTCTCGGGTCATAGGTGACTCCAAGGTATGTAGGGCTGTCATTTTTTTCTAAAGCTTCCTTATCTAATTTTAATTTTATTGTTTGCTGTTTTGTTGACAGTGAGAATATGGTATAGGTGGTCTTTTTTGTGTTAATGGACATGCCCCAGTCTTTGGACCAATTATTTAGTATATCGAGAGCATCTTGTAATCGGAATTTCGATGTTCCTACATATTCTTCTGTGCTAATTAAGGCAAGGTCATCTGCATACATGCTGCTTTTAACTTTTCTGGGTAGGTTTTGATTTAGATCGTTTATGAATATTAAGAAAAGTGTTGGGGATAGGACTCCTCCTTGGGGAACACCATTTTTAATACCCACTGTGTGGCTTCTTTGTCCTTGCATGCAAACAAAGGCTTTTCTATTATTTAGATATTCCTTTATCCAGTTGTACATTCTGTGGGATATGTGATGCTGGATTAGTTTGAGCAAGAGACCTTGTTCCCAGACTTTGTCAAATGCTTTTTCTAAGTCAACCCACACAATTGTTGTTGGTTTCTTTTCTTGAAAGCCATCTTCTATTTCTTGTGTGATAAAGGCGATTTGATCTTCTGTTGATCTGCCTTTTCTAAAGCCAGCCTGGGCTTCAGTGAGTAGGTTATTTGACTCAAGGATCCATGTCAGCCTTCTATTTATCACTCTTTCCATCAATTTGCAGGAACAGCTAGTGAGGCTGATGGGGCGGTAGCTATCCAGTTTTAATCAAATAAGCTTTGCAAAACTTTTAGGAAGTTGAAAATGGCACTAGTTCATTGGCCTCAACAAATAAAATATTACCAAACACATACAACATCAATGCAATGCTACACAGGAATCAGTATAATTAGGTTACACATCCTCCTTTTAAGTTAGATTTTTTTCCCTTGCAAGCTGGGCTACTTCCAACAGTGATTGAAGAAAAGCATTTCATGTTTGTTTTTTGTTTTTTTAATCAAGTTTTGTTTTATCTGCAGAACCTCTGTGCATTTTCAACTAATGTTAAAGTGTCTACATTTCTGAATCATTCACTAGATGCAAAGAATGCCTGAAGTTTAATTACTTCAACAACACCAGTTCAATGAACATATATTAAGCCTATTAACCAGATTTAAAAAAAACATTTTTAAATGTGAGGGATTATACCTGATTTCAGAAAATTATTTTATAAAAGACAAGGGAAGCCACAACAGCTTTTATAGGTAAATTACGTGCACAAATTATTATTGCTAGGGGCAGACTGGCCAGGTGTGCAAATACATAGTGTTCTGCCAACCAAAAGGGCCAGTGGGGTCACCCCAAATTGAATTATGACGATAGGTATGAACTGATGACTGCCATAGAGTATATAACATCATAAACAAATTTATGGGCCAAATCATATGGTAATTCCAGGGCCAATTTTGACTACTGCCACAGATGTGTATACTCAAGAACGAAATCCCAATGTCTCAAAGAATCAAACCCAAAACTTTCAGATAAACAATAAAACAATTAACTACCAATCCCTATACTGAACCTACATCCAAGTAGTTACTCAGTGGTTCATAGCCAGGTCCTTTAATGGGTCTGTCACTGTTCATAGCTTTGTACTTCTGTAGCAAATAATCCACATTATTCTGGTGCTCTTTCAGAGTCTGTCGAGCAGTTTTAAACTTGTGAAGCTTGACTCTAAAAGTATCATGATACCAGAGTTTATTAAAAATTAAACAACTACAAACTGAATAATTCTATACACTTGTCTGTGTGTATGTGAGTGCTTGTGTGTGTAAAGATAATATTGTGAGATGAATGATATGACAGTTTCACTGCAACACTAGATGATTTCTACATCTGGTCTGGGTCCAGATGGGAGATTCATGTTCTTGAAACGTTTATTTTGAGCATTCATGGGTTTCATGTTACTTCCCAGGTCTAATGGCAGGCATACTTTTTTCAAGCATTGTGGAAATCAAATACGCAGTGCATCAATTTGATATCTAACTGTACATGTTCTGTCCACTCCAAAATGATATATCTATAGACTATGACACTATCATTCACTATGATTAGAGTAACACCATTAGTAAAATCACTAAACTTACGAGACACTTCTAGACAGAAGAATAAAAAGTAAAGTAGCTATAATACACAAAACCATAATTTACAAATAGAAAAACAAAACCTAATGAAATACTCAGAAAGACACAAAGATAGAGGCACATTTCTTATTCCATGTGCTAGAAACAATTTATACAAGTGCTCCTTCTTCCCTAGTGCCATTAGAGAATGGAATGGGTTGCCTGAATCAGCCAGCAAAACCAACAACTTAGCAGAGTTTAATTCATTGATTAACATGCATGACTAGATTGACACATGAAATGTGTAGGACATATTTATCTTCTTTTTTGAAGTAATATCTGTAATATATAGAACTCTAAGATAAGATGAGTATGAAAATTAGAATTAAAGAAATTAGAACAATAAGATTATATAGACGACTTGGAACAAATATGTCTATGCTTATTATAGAACGTTAGAAACAAAAAAAAGTTTCCAAGAGTCTTTAGGTGTCATGACCCACAGGTTGAGAACCCCCAGATGTGCTATAAAATCTAGATATAATGTATTAAATATTATGATTAGGATAATTAGATCTAGATGATTGATTATATATAATAATCTAGAAATTAAAATGATGTATATATATATATAATAATAATAATTATCTTTATTGTCCGTATGGAAATTTGTCTTACAATTTGTGCATTACACCAAACAAAAAAACATTATAACTATAAAAAAACAAAGTGTACATTCACACCAGACTCACTCATAATTTACATGTGACAAAGTTTATACCAGATTATTCTTATTTAATGATTTGATTGCCAGGGGAACAAAAGAGTGTTTGTGTCTGTTTGTCTTTGCTATCGGTGTCTTGTATCTTTTTTGTGATGGTAAAATCACAAAATCCTGACGCAAAGGGTGATTCTTTATTTCGAGGATCTTGTTAGCTTTTTTATATTGTATGTAATTAAATTACTAGATATAGACTCTATTAGAATACTCTAGACCTAGATTGCTAGTAGTGAGTATTAATCTATCTATTCTTTCTTTTTTTTTTTAGATTAGAAAACTTAAAATAAATTAGATTAGTTAGATCTATTTAGTATTTTACTAAATTTTAGTAGCCTATGACATCTTATCTTATCTTATATAATACAGACGTTACTTCAAAAAAGATGATTACGTCCTACGCGTCATGCATTTAGTCATGCATATTAACCAATGACTTAAATTCTGCCAAGTCACTGGTTTTTCTGGCTAGCTCAGGCAACCCATTCCATGCTCTAATAGCACTAGGGAAGAAGGAGTATTTGTACAAATTTGTCCTAGCATATGGGACGAGGAATGTGCCTTTATTTTTGTGTCTTTCAGAGTATTTTATTAAATTTTGTTTTTGTATTTGAAGATTATGGTTCAGTGTTTTATGTATAATTGCTACTTTACATATGTTATTTAGATCTAGATCTATCATCATGATCATCATCATCTTTACTTAATTATAATTCAATTGACTTACGACTTAACTTAATCAGTCAGTTAATTTATTAAAATTAAATTAATTACCTTCTCAACTTTGCTGGTCCTGTTGAATTGCACAGATCTATCAGAACACTGGTAGAGAAAAGCAAAGCCAGTAAAATTATCCCCTTCATCCTGAATGAAAGCACTATTTGGATCTAGTATATTTGTCTGTAGTGTATCTTTAGGCTATAAGTATGTTTATTATATCAATATTATCAAGATTCTAGATCTAGTATTCTGCTAGAAGTACGTGCCAGAACTTCAATAGCTATGAGACAAAGTCACGTGAAGAGAACCTAAAGTTAGCCTGATAAACTATGGGCAAAATAGACGCTATCACATGACACAACCTGGCGTGGACTTGAATGAACTTCGCATACGTAGAATCGATTATTAAATTATGAGATCAAATACCGCACACCTCTTCTGGTGTTCGATTACATTGACTGACTGCTGCGCCGATATATGTCTATAATACGCATATCTGTCCATTCTTTTTGGTTAAATTATGTTAAATTGTCTTCCCATCGCTTTCTCTATCTGCCTCTTCTATACCTGGCAGTGGCACTATTCCAAGAAGGAAAGTCTTTGCGAGGCTCAAAGATCTTTGTGATATGGCCATAGAGTTTCGGTTGGCGTAGTTTTGACAGTGGTTAGCAGGTAATCATTCCATGTCTTTATTGATTTCAAGAAAGCTTTCGATCGAGTATGGCACGGAGCACTCTGGGCGACAATGGAAAAGTACAACATTAATAAAAACATAATCAAAGTTATCCAGAACCTCTACAAGGATGCCACCGGTGCGGTGCACTTCAACAATAATATTGGGGACGGGTTCCAAAACCACAGTTGGAGTAAGACAAGGCTGCCTACTGTCACCAACACTCTTCAATATCTTCCTTGAAAGGATAATGGAAGATGCCCTCGAGGGCTATGAAGGTACTGTTAGCATCGGAGGAAGAAGAATTACTAACTTGCGCTTCGCAGATGACATTGACGGCCTAGCAGGGACAGAAGAAGAACTAGCTGACCTGGTGATGCGCATTGACAAGACTTCCGCAGCATATGGCATGCAAATAAATGCTGAAAAAACTCAAATTATGACCAATAGCCTTCAGGGCTTTAAAAGAGGCATCAGTATTGGAGGTGAAAAGCTAACTAGTGTTAACAGCTTCAAATACCTCGGAGCTATTGTCTCAGATGAGGGAACAAAACCCCAACTATTGGCCCGAATAGCACAGTCCACAGCAGCCCTTTCAAAACTTAAAATAATATGGAAAGATAAGGGCTTAGCCCTAGGCACCAAAATCAGACTGATGCGCTCTCTGGTCATGGCCACATTTTTATATGCTTGCGAGTCGTGGACGTTGAATGCAGAGCTTGAGAGAAGGATCCTAGCAATGGAATTGAGATGCTACAGAAGGATCCTAGGCATCACATTCAAAGACCACATCACAAACCAAGAAATCAGAGACAGGGTTACTGTAGCGATCGGAGCCCATAACGACCTGCTAACTATTGTAAAAAGACGAAAACTTAAAACCTTTGGCCACATTACAAGATCTACGGGGCTCGCAAAGACCTTCCTTCAGGGAACAGTGCCAGGGAAAAAGAAGAGGCAGACAGAAAAAGCGATGGGAGGACAACATTAAAGAATGGACGGGCCTGCCATTGAGAGAGGTTCTAAACAAGGCAAAAAAAAAAGGGAGGAATGGAGAAAGACGGTCGACAAATCTTGCCTGGTGCCCCAACGGTCCAACAGACTAAGGAATTGGTAAAGGTAAAGGTAGTAGGTAATCATCGTGGAGCACGATTACCGATGTGAAAATGTTTCCTATCATTTTATATAACCTCTTTGTGATGCAGTCTTGGCCTGCTAGTAGAGGCTCTAGATTAATTTTAATGTTTTTATTTATAATCTTTAAAATAAATGTCTGAATCTGAAACACAACGAAACATCAGTGTCCCCTTTTTAGCAACTTAGCAAGAAAAAGAGGAGTGCAGTATTCCAGTTAGCTACGCAATCCTAGATTCATATTTTGCCACATCCAGCGACAGAGCAGACATAGGCCTAACCGTTGTCTGCCGGTGGTCTGTTTAAGTTTCTCTTTTCGACGTCTACGTGTCATCGGCAGTTTGTTTTCAAACGTGTATCTGGCGATCTTTGTAAAAAATAATAATACTGCTGTCAGCCGCTTTCTTCGAGGTCAGTTAAAGCATACATCTATAAATAGAGCTTCTATGGTTAATTAAAGTAATCAGCCGCCAACGCTGGTATTTAAAGCCGGAGAAAATGCTCCCGTCGCCTCAGCGTGGCACCTCCGTGGAAACGTCCGCCCGGGGGAAGCGGAAAGACTAAGTACGTGAGCAAACATGGCTCCCAGTGAGCTACCACTGTGTGCTCTAGCGAGTGTACTTGCACGTGGCGGGGATGTGAGAAAGGCTTGCTAACCAGTACGAAACCCACCGCTACGTTCCCAAACGGGGGCCATACGGGTGGTGATGGTCCTCCCACGGGTGCAATGGCAAATTATAGGCATATGGAGGACCCTTTAGGGCTCGGCCTCCGGCCTCGCACGGGACGGGGGAACCCGTTTCGTCGGCTAAAGGGACCATGTCCTACGACCAGACGGATGTGATTAAATAATCATCTAGTGTTAAGGCTTCCGCGCGGTGTTGATTCTTTGAAATATAACTAGTGTAGATCTACGTCTGACTGGAAGTAACACTGAACTCAAACTACAGCAACACCGGCGAAAGGCCGAAACAATCAAAACATGTAGTCGACGCTGATGTTGTTTTACAAATATATTTAATAATCAAGAAGGGAATCGTCCGATGTCAGCTATGTCCGTAAATCCGTATATCTATTCTACTACTCTACACGAAGCGTCTTCTTTGTAGCGTCACTTAGAGCGTTCTTCGTTTTTAAAGATCTGTCACGTGACTTGTCTCTAAGTAAAACTTTCCCCTTATTCCCGAAACAAATAACTAAATCCTAATCATGTCAGTGCGGTCGGTGAAAAGCCAGTTCCTCATCCTGGCCACGGGATAAAATCCTTTCCCGGGTCACCTGGTTCATAAAAGGGATGCGGTTACCTCGAACCGTAAATGGACATCTCTACGGTATTTAAAGCGTTTTCGGAGGGGGGGGGCACATCTGTTACGCCGACTACCTTTCAGGTCACCAACAAAGATTGTATTTAGCATACGGTCGTCCTTCATACGGGATATGTGTCCTGTCGTGACCTCCATGACCCCATATCAAAGGTGCCGGCCCTGCCCAGTGAAGCAGTCGAACAATAAGCAGTATATCAACACAGTCTATACCGGTTACCGCTTCATATAAACCTCGGGAAAACGGAAGTCTCCCAATAGAATCTATAAGTGATAATAACTAACAAAATTTTACAATGGGTTTGCTGTTCGGTAATTAGCAATGCAGATAAAAACTCATATTTCTATGTTTTTAACACGAATATCGGAAGCTAATTCAAAAACTACCAACAAATACAATCCACGCTCCCTCCTTACGAAATATGTACCTCATGTTTTGTTGTTTGTAAAATGTTTTACATGTTTCGGATGTTCCTTCAGAGTTGAAGATAGTTTACTTCCTAGTCCAAACCTCCCGCAGGACGACGGGGGATGGGAGCGGGCAGAATTTGAACCCTCGACCATCGATAAATCCGAACGACAGTCCAGCGCCCAAACCGCACGACCAGGCAGCCATCCATGATTGCCTGCGCCCTGTGATATATCGGGTGGTCACCGAATAACCCGTGAAGTTAAATTTTTCCTTCAATGTTTTTTGAAAACCCGTGTGTGATGACTTTCAAATTGTTATTGAACAACAAACAGCTAAGAAAAGTAAGAAACCCGTATGGCTCTACTTAATATCACTTTATTCACGACTAAGTTTCCAAATCACACCCTCTACGGGAACTCACCAAGAAAGAAATAGATTTTGATTGGAATGATGAATGCGAAGTCGCCTTTAGAATATTAAAGGAAATGATAGCAACAACACCGGTGCTATGTTTCTATAACGCGGCCAAATCCCTGGAAATTCAGGTCGACAGCTGTCAACATTGGCTTGGTGCCGTGTTAATGCAGAAAGGGAGACCTTTGGAGTATGCATCACGAACCTTGACACCAACGCAAAAGAGATGGGCTCAAATCGATAAAGAACTAGGCCTATTGGCAGTAGTTTTCGGACTCGAAAGGCTAGGACAAATGTGTACAATTGCTCCTTCTTCCCTAGTGCTATTAGAGCATGGAATGGGTTTCCTGAGTCAGCCAGGAAAACCAGTGACTTGGCAGAATTTAAGTCATTAGTTAGGCCTAACATGCATGACTAGATGCATAACGCGTAGGACGTAATCTTCTTTTTTTGAAGTAACGTCTGTATTTTATAAGATAAGGGATGTTCCATCATTACACTTTTTGTAGACCTGTCACAATTCTTAATGACCACAAACCACTACAAGCTCTCCGGAGGGCCGCACCCGGGGTTCTAACCCTCTTATGATTTTGTCAAAACGCTAAGTATAAGTAACGAATCATCGTAAAGGGGGGAAAAGTGATACTCTCCAAAAGCATGCTCTCAGAGATAAGTTACATGCCTAGGAGCCCATCTGGCATACGACAGTATGATGAGGTGGGCGAGGACTCTGATTTTCTAGCCAGGAATGGCTGCAGAAATCAAACACACCGTATCTGTTAATAATAATATTTCAAATCTATAAAGCACATTAACAAACATAATGTCGTCTGAAGGCGCCATGATAACATAACATACATAAACACGAGATATAAAATGACAAAATGATCTAAAAAAAATGTTATTTCATTTGAATTTTTTTTTTAGCTACGTAAAAAAATCTTCAAAGCCCCCTTCCCACTTGTAACAGATCGTAATAAATTTGTAGGCCTATACTCCCCCCACTCCTCTTAAGCCGTTACGTAGGCCTAATATCCAAACATTCTCTTAAGATGTCTTGATGCCAAAAAAAAGGAGGGGGGAGTTAAGTTTATAATAATATTTAATATTAAATGTAAAAAAAATATAACAATTTGGGCCTCCCCCTCAAGTGGGGGACATGGGAGGACTTTCGAATTTGGACTCCTCCCCCACCCTAGCTACGCCACTGCATGTAGGCCTAGGTCTCCGCCCAAATGTGCATCACCTCTAAAGTACAATTTATTGACAACGTCACGCGGAGAACGCAGACACATGACGTTTCCAGACTTGGTTCTGCGTAGTAAAGTTACAATGTACCGTAGAGTAACGGTCAGAAATAGCACACAATAAGTTGTTCTAACCCAAGGTCTTATTTGAACTTCAAGGACTAGGGCCTAGATCTATGTACTCGTAGATCTATCATATCATAGATCATAGTCTAAATATCTATGAATCTAGATCTTATTATTTCCTTTTTGCAGTTGGTATTTCTTAAGACCGTAATATATTTGTTCGCATATTAGCCTATAGATCTTTATAGTTTGAAATAGATCGAATATCTGGTCTATACAAATAAAACAAAATTGATTGTGGGTAAATTGTTGGTTTACATAATAATTTAATTTTTTAATTAATTTTCTGCAAGTGTGTGTAAAAGAATAAAAACATGCTTACTGTGATAATTAACATTGTTTCTTTAAACCTTTGGGCGGTCAAAAGGGGAAGATGGAGCAAATCTTCTCCGTGGGGAAATGTGCAATAAATGTCTGATTCTCTTCGTGTATACTTTTTTTTAGCGTATCAAGGTTTTAATGTGTTCCATTGTCTGATAGTTTCGTCTGTCCAGCTTCGTTCTGGTTTTAAAAACAAAAAGTGTATACATTTTAAAGCAGCAGATTCAAATCCAAGACACAAATGAGATAAATTGGCCAGGCTTCCATTACTAAAAAACTGTGAACACCTAGCTGTTGGCCTATTTGTGTAATAATTAATTTAAGTAGGCCTAATCCATAAAATAAAACAAACGTTTAATTAAATTGTAGCTCTAGTGAGGCCAATAGACTCTAAATAATTCTAATAAATAAATATGTTTCCAACTCTATAAAATTATCTATATGGCCTATCTAGATTTAAAACCTAAATTATAAACTACATTTAGGGCTTATTAATAGATCTAGATTCTAGAGTTCAAATCTTCCTATACATAGATCTCTTTCTCCCATCCGCTCTCTCTCTATCTCTCTCCCATTCTCTCTGTCTCTCGATTATAGCTTAATATGTTTACAAGTGCTTTAAATTCTTCCCTAGTGCTAATAGAGCATGGAACGGGTTGCCTGAATCAGCCAAAAAAAAAAGACTGAGCAGAGTTTAAGTCTCTTATTTATTATAGGCATACACGCAGTACTAGATTATCACAACATGGATACGCTTATGATGTAATTAACGGAGGACGCTGGATGTTGCAAGATATGTAGGTCTAGGTCATGTATTGGTCTACTCATCTGAACACTCCAACATAACAATGAGAACGAAGAAGAAGAAGAAGAAAAAGGAGATTATTCCTGAAGTATTCCAATAAATGCAGTGATCATATACACTATAAGACTGCCACAGTGATTTTGTGGTTCTTACTAATTTGATATGCTTTTTAAAAACTATAAATATTAAATTGTCACAGACCTATATAATATAGATCCATCTATATATAGATCATATGATATAGAGCTAGAGAGAGCATCTCTAGATCTAGAGTCAATATTATTTATTATATGACGTCAACAAGTAGAACTACGGTAAACAGACTGTCAGACACAGTCATAGACTTCATAGACATAGAGAAGAAACATAGACTGAGAGTTGAGAGGCAGTTCGCCTCTAGGAGTCTAGATCAGTGTAATGATCTTTTTTGAAGTAACGTCTGTATTTTAAAAGATAAGAAGAAACTGGGACACAAAATGGAGCAGTGAGATTCATAACAAAGTTACAAACGAATTTTACTAGATCTAGAATTAGAGTTAACTATAGACTTAAAGACTTATGATAGTATAGACTAGTAGTAGTAATATAATAGTGACTAATAGTAGTAATAGTAATACTACTAGTATAGACAGTATACTCAGACTGTATAGAGTTACTCAGCAGTTAGAGAAGTTAGTAAAATGTTACTGTTACTCAGTGTTAGAGACCATTAAATGATTAATTAGTCATAGTGGCATTAGAGTAACATGAAAAAGTACTAACACTACTATCACTAGTAACACTAACAGTAGTACGGTCCGGTACACCTGCCTTTTTTGGCTTTAAATACCTTTACTGCCTTTTAGCCTATATAAATATTGCTATACCTATAGTCTATAGCCAACTTTAGCCTCGTAGTAGTCTTAGTCTAGAGTCTAGATGATCTAATAAAATCACTAAATTCTAAATTACTAGGAGATCTAAATGTAGGAAGTGAAAGCCTTCAGGAAAGAAGACTTAAAAGTAAAGTACCAATTATACTTTAAACACTGAGCCATAGGCATAATCTTCAAATACAAAAAAACAAAACCTAATAAAATACTCAGAAAGACACACAGATAAAGGCACATTCCTCGTCCCATGATATGCTAGGCTAGGACAAATTAAGGAATTTGTACATGCTCCTTCTGCCAAGTGCTATTAGATGATGGAATGGGTTGCTTGAGCCAGCCAGGAAAACCAATGACTTGGCAGAATTTAAGTCATTGGTTAACATTCATGACTAGATTGACCTAGTAGCAGGTGTAGAACGTAATCATCTTCTTTTTTGAAGTAACGTCTGTATTTTATAAGATAAGATAAATCAGTAATACATAGATCTAAGTCAATTACATCTATTTCTAGATCTCTGGCGGGTAACAATATCTAGACATTCTAATATTTCTAGCCTCCACTCCACACTCCAAATCCAGAAGTGCCAATCTGAGATCTCAAGAATCTGAATACATTATACTTAATTAACTTAAAATAGATCTAGCTAGATCTGTATATATACAGAATAGTCTCATTCCTGGCCACATTAGTTTTGTACATTTGTATTGTTTAAGAAGGTCTTCAAAAGCTAGATCATATTTGGAAATGAAATACATTGAAGCTAAGAAATTTTCTTTATTATTCTTGTCAGCTAAATGATCATCTACACCATGGCCGCCAAATGAAATGGTGTTGCATCATACTAATATGCTAAAGAATCTAAGATCGATTTATTTCACATTTTTGTTATATTCATGTCAGAAATATAATTAGACAATGAGTGCCAAGTAAAATTCTATTTAAAAATTTGATACATTAAAATTATTCCAGTCAACTGGGCTGTCTGGTCATGTGGTATGAGCACTGGACTGTCTTTCGGATGTCTCGATGAAATTATCATCAAATCTGAGGGAACATCATAAAAATGTAAAACAGTTTTTTAAATAACACCTTTTGTTTTTGAATTTTTAAAGTTCTCTTCTAGGCCCCTATTAGCCATGGACCCGGGTTCATTGAAGATATCATATGTTATAAAAAGATATTTAGTTAAACTCAGTAATCTTTAAAATGATATTATAGACCTAGATATCTAGATCTAGAATCTAGATTTGAGTTGATCGATGATATTACTTCTAATAGATCTCTATCATCTAATAATAATAATAATAGTGAACTAATCTGATCTAGAATCTAGTATATGATGTTTTGCATTATTTTTATAATAATTTATTAGATAGTCTAATAAATTATTGTAATTATACAAAACATTGAAATAATAAATATTTTATCAAATACAGAATACATAGAGAAAAATTGAAACAGAGAAAATACCATTTCCGGCTATCAGACTGGCCAATATCAAGATGCAGATCTCCAGATTCTATATTAGATATTATAGTTTGGCCAAGTAGTCATGTATGTGATCTGGACTGTCATCCTGCAGGAGGTTTGGCTAGAATGTAATCATTTTCAAATCTGAAGGAAAGTTGAAACATGTAAAATAAAAAAAACTCACCTATGATTTTTTTTAGGAATCAGTACAAAATATTTTATTTTCAACATTTACTCAAAAAAAATGAAGATATCTAGTTCTGTATGAGTATAAATCATGGTAGCCTAAATCTATGTTTTCAACTACATTTAACTCTTTCTCTCCGTAATTATTTTCCTCATTCCGATAGTAATATTCATTTTGCACATTTGTATTTCACTATCCTGTTCTGATTAAACGCAAATAACTTTTTGTTTGTTATTAGAAAATGTTATACTTGGTATCAAATTATAGGAGAATGCATGCTCTTTTTACACAGCACAAATTAAAGTTTATATGTGAAAAAAATCAATTTAGTTTAATGGGGTCAAATCAATGATGACATCGTCGATTAGGAGAGAAAGATTTAAGTAAATAAACTTAGATCATCAGTATAGACTTACATGGTCTATGTCACTGCAATGAACTTGTAAAAAATGATTTACATTGACATTTAAAATATTTTTAAAAATAATTAATATACCAGTATATGTATTTTTAAAATCTAAGCTGATTTAAGCTAAAGACGTGCTAGATCTAGTCTGTAGTGACTATTGTCAATAATTAGAGCAATTACCAGCCTAATGTTTAGGCTACACCTCTCCGGGCCCTCCCTCACCTAAAATCTTCTTGTTGTAAGAGTGACTTTGCATGGAAAGTCTGTAAATCATCTATATATCTAATAGTAATAGAATGTAGAGTTAGATCTAAGTTAGATTCTAATGAAGATAATTCATTCCGTGAATTTGAGTCAATTTAATTTATAGATATGTCTAGATTACTATAGAAATACAATAGATTCTAGAATTATGCTAAATCACTAGAATCTAGTGAAGATAAAGCCCGCAAATTTTAGTGTCTTAGATGTAGAGTCTAGGTAGATTCAGTGAAGATATCACAGGCTCTGTTTATGAGGAGGATTTAAGCACAGTTAATAAAAGAATAAAACATTACCTCAAATGCACATCATAACTCTAGTATCTATAAGATACATATAGGAACTAAAAATGTACACACATATATATATTTATTTATTTATTTACACACCGGTGTACATCATACATTTCATCCTTAAAAAATCTCCTAAAATTTTGTCATGGAAAAGTGCTCACCCTTTTTGCTAAGTGCTCACCCTTTTTGCAATTTTGAAAGTCCAAAATTAAAGTGCAGCTTGCAGCTATCAGTAAAAAAAAATTAAATTGACTGACAGTCTGTTAACTTTAATAAGTCTCAAATTATGCAAATTTTTAATTAAATTAATATAATTTTAGCTTGAGACCCATGTACCAACTTGGCTTAGAAGCCAACTGCTTTACTACTCAGCCATCACCATAACATTAGTTTCATTCTTTTTTTAAATCTCTATTTACAGACATTAGCGACAGTATAAATATAAGGGTATGCTAACTC
Source organism: Biomphalaria sudanica (assembly GCA_036873155.1). Classification (NCBI taxonomy): domain Eukaryota; kingdom Metazoa; phylum Mollusca; class Gastropoda; family Planorbidae; genus Biomphalaria; species Biomphalaria sudanica. The sequence goes on along the minus strand of JAZGLO010001818.1, from coordinate 261,800 downwards.
TTTGAGAACCACTCTATGCCGTCATTACAACCTCAGCCACTCAAGTCACTGCATCATGATTTACCAGCATACATCACATTTGTTAATAGGTAACTTTTTTCGTTTTCAAAAAGAAATGTAGAAAAGATAAAACTAGGGTACTGAAAGTCATCACTTTGACTTGACTTATTCCTGTTTACACCCATGGGAGCAAAGGGCTACAACCACGCCTCTTCACAGAACTCAGTTCTGAGCAGCTTTCTTCATCTGCTCCCGTGTCATTACAGTATCCTCAGCTTCACTGATGACTGACCTCTTCCAGATTTGCTTGTGCCTTCCCATTGTCCTCTTTCTTTGCAGATTCCAATCAAGTGCCTGCCTTGCAACATCGGTACTTGGTTTTCGTAAGTGTGTCCAATCCAGTTCTACTTTAATTTTTTAAATATTTTGAATTCAGTTGTATTTAAGATATTTTCAATCCTAATTTCCAGGCTAAGCAGCATAGTAATGAATGCGATTTTTTTTTTTTTAGTCATTTTGACTCATCCATATTGTAAAATTTTTTTTACATTTTTGACAAAAGCAATTAGTTTGGATGAGCCCAAGTTCTTTCATTCCTATCCATAGATTAAGTATATTTTCTATCACCATTCTTAAAGACAACCTGCACCCATTAAGACTAAAACAGAAAGATTTTAAAACTCCTTTATCCCACTTTCGGTCAGAGTGTTACAAGATCATCTGTCGTCATCGAGAAGTACACAGAAGTCGAATTCATAAAGCGCTGGTTGTGAATGTGTATGTGTTTCATGTGTGAATTTTTCATCTATACTGTTATTGTACAGTAGTTACACTGAGGTTGTCAATTGTAGTCAAACTTAATTTCCATTTGATTGGATCAATAAAATTATCTTATCTTATTTCCCCTGGACTTTTTTGAACTTTTTTATTTCTTCTGTTGTCCGGTTGTTCTAGAAAAATGTAGAACAAATTGTTGTTTTGCTGACCTTGACAGGTTTTATAAAGTTCCCTTTTCAGACCTTGCGATCTATAGGGTAGATGATGTTGAGGTCATCTGTTTCTATAAAGTGATAATAACGTTTAACCAGATCTCTAATGAATCAATCATGAATCAATCTTTATATAATTTTAATTAGCAGTTTTAAATGTATGTCACTAAAAAAAATGTCATCCTCTCTGAAAGGTCAAATTACTTTTTAATGAAAAATGAAATAAATTTGTTTTTGAGGTGAACAAAATTACTTTACACTGCAGTAAAAATTAGGCATTGTTTTCAAGACAGAATATTAAGGATGAGTGTTGTATTTCAAATGACTATGCAGACCCAGTTTCAGCCTGCATATTTTGTATTTAAAATGTTAATAATTATTTCAAGTTGGAATGTCAAACAAGAGAACTTTACAGTAATCAAATATTCATGCTTTTAATTTAGTTAAGAATGCATATATGTTACATATATAAAATCACCATTAGTGATCAAATTTTAGTTTAAAGATATAAAGATGAACCTTTTTTTTTATGTGTTTTTGAGTTTTTACAAAATTGTGTTGTTTTTTAAACAGAACAAATATTTTCATTGATGTGGTTTGGGTTGACTACCGTGGACAATTTGTTCGCTATTATAAGAAACTACCGCCAGGTGAAAGACTGCCTCTGAATACATTTGTCACACACCCATGGATTTCCTGGGCATCTGATACACAAGACCGTATCAATGTTGACAAAAGCTATGTCTTTTACCCTCAGCCTTGGCAGGGAGAGCAACGCAGAACAATTATCTACCTTGATTTGCCCTGTAAGCTGAATATTTAGAAATAGTGAAATCAGTAAATAGAATGAAAATAATTAAGTTTGTTTTGTTTCTAATACATACAATTTTTTCTGCCCAGTTATTTGTGACTACTTATATTGTTTAAAATTGCATAGATATTCTCTTAAAAGACATTTCTCTGATTATAGCTGGTGTAAGGCAGCATAACTTTTGATCTCATTGCTTGAATCTAGCATTTTAAAGAGATCACTGTAATCCTGAGAAGCCTAGGTTACATACCAAAAATACAAATATTGGACCATGCCAATTAGAAAAGATTTACAATGAGTTGGATGGTACACAAGTATGTTTATGTATTGCTTATTTTCAAACAATGACTTTCAATGTAAAGTGTTTTAGCATGCAGAGAGATGATTCATACCATACCACTTAAGTTTCTGAGTGTGTCATTTCTACTCTAATAGGTATGAAATAAAAACCCAGAATGGTTGTTTCCATGATATCTATGAACAAATATTTTTTCACTTCTGCTGACAACTAGTTGAATTTCCCATTTTGTGGCCAACAGTTATTTATGGGTGTTGTTTAGCTTAACTGGCACATTGATCAACTACCCACCTTAGCAACTGGCTGGTGGATACTCTAGAGAGAAATTTTCTCAAAAAAAATTTGGAAGACACATGAAAATGTATTAGGTTTTATATATAGTACTCTAGCAGCTATTCGAATAGTGTTTTAAGACTATAAACATTTTTTTTTTTAAAATATGTTTTCTTAATATTCCTTTCTAGTGCTGTCGCTGCTAGATATTTGCATCCAGAAAGTTCGCTCTTTGGTTAAGCCAGAACATATAGAAGAATTGGAGATTCCCAGAGAGTTGTTTTGGAAGTTGAAAGAGAGAAAGGAAGTACGTGTTGAGGATTCTCCACATATCACTGAACTAAGACAACATTAGATACTGGCCACATTGTCAACAAGACAATATCTATGAATCTCTACATTATCTTGAGGTGACTATGTAAATAGTTTTACAACACTATGACTTCAATTATAATGATGTGTATAATGTTACATGGCTGTGAGTCCAGCTATAAGATAAGCATATTTAGCCACATTAGTTACAGATAAAGTGTTTGTATGCTGTTGGCCAATTTATCCTTTTGCCATGTTTGTTTTCTTTGAGGGTAGCTTTCCGTTGAAACATTTGTATGTACAATCTTTATTGTATTAATAGTGTTGATGGCTTGAGTGAATGTGTGAATATTGATGAAACTGTAACAGTGTATGTGAGAATTAGAAATGTTTGAAATAGCATAATGTTTGGTTGTTAGTAATGTTACAAATGTAGCCTAAACAAACTAAATGTTGCTTTGAACATTTTTAATTGAAATACAAGTTTCAAATGTTGGAAACCAATTCTTCTAAAATTTTTGGCCTTCCTAAAGTTAAAGTTTTTTAAAGTTTCCACAAAAAATGGAAATGATACTTAATATATATGTAAAAAAAACAACAATTGTTTTATTTTTTTTGTAAGAAACATAAATAGTCAACTAGTCTTGCTTAGATGATATCCCAGCATGCTCAAGCTTCTGGAAGATCAATGTTTTTTCTTCTTTTTAAAACAAAGAAACATTTTCATAATTTTCTTATAGATTCTAATAAGGAATTTGGCTTGCTCATTATGGCTGTCAGCACTTTCTATGTTCTCTGAATCAGTCCTCTCTGCATCATATCATCCCTAATAGAAACAATATCGGGATGCTTATGGCTTTCTGTTTTTACTGTGATAATATTTTATTCCCTGAGGTTTGTTTTGGAAATGCACCATCATAACAAAAAATCAGAACTATTAACTTAATTACAAAAATAATCAACTGCATTTTAATCTTTCTATCAGTTACATAGAATTTTAGGAAAAAATGTAAATTTAAAATTGATTAGTGATCAAAGAGAAATTATATAATTCTTTTATTGTTTCATTTATTAATCTTTCTACATGGTTTGCGAAATGTAAACTCAAGTGTTTTGGCAGAAAAATTCTGGTGATAAATTGGTTTTCCCGACTAGTTCAGGAAAGTCATTCCATGCTCAACAGTAAATGTAGAGTTCTAATATGCCTTAATATGTATAATAAGAAATGTGTTATTTCTTTGTGTCTTTTTATAATTCTGAATTTCTTGACATCATTGTATGGTCTTGAAAGTTTTGACTGCAACAACAATTGTTCAGTTCCATTGATCTTGATGAAGTTAACAAATCTTTGAGCAGATTGTTGCTTTAGATTTTTCTTTCAAGTGTTTAAATGCAAGGTTTATCTTATATGGATATCACAATTAGCTAGGTATAATTCATTGAAAAGTATGTTTTGTTTTTAAAAGATTCTGAAAATGGCGTATGAAATTTCAACAATTCAACAAACTAATGTTTTCAAGAATTGTGAAAGTCATTGTTTTTATTTTTATTTTGTCTTCTCGTTAAATTGTTACAGAAATGAGCATTTATTGTATTTTATGAACTTATATATGTACATTTATTTTTTTATATACTATATCAATCAATAAAACTTAAAAATCATCTTGTTTGTAGTCTTAATTACTTCAGTTTTGTTTCATTCATTCTTTAGAATTGAGCTAATTTTTAAAAAACTTGCTTTCGTATAGTGCAGCTTCCTTGTACTTTAAGCATGCAAAGGCGTGCTCTGGTCAAATCTCTTTTAGGCACCCATGGGGGGTATTTGGGAGTAGGTTTCATGCTGCCAGCAAACACAACTCAACTAAAGCCCCATTGATAGGCATCCAAGAAATTTATGTTTGTTATTTTTAAATGCCTTTTAGTCAAGCACACTTGGAGGCGTGGCGGCTGAGAGGTGTAGCACTTGGCTTCCAAACCAGGGGTCCCAGGTTCAAATCCTGGGATTTTTTAATTTCAGGATATTTGGGTGCCTCTAAGTCCACACGGCTCTAATGGGTACCTGACATAAGTTGAGTAAAAGTAAAGGGGGTTGGTCGTTGCGCTGTCCACCACATTACACCCTCATTAACTGTGGGCCACAGAAAGTTGAACTTTACATCTGAAAAGGGAACTTGTACATTTTCTTTTACACTTGTTTCAATACAAAAAAGTTTGCATGCTTTGTTTTGAAAACAGATTTAGTTAATTGAATGTGTGTATCTTGATGTTAGGGCTAGTAAGCATAGAAAAAAAAACAACACATTATAGTAAGACTGTGGAGATCAATTGCATGTAACATGTTTGCAAAACTTTTGATTTCAGTTCTATTAGAACTGATCTTTTCTTCAAAGTTTTTTTTTGGAGCCTCAATATAAGAAAGTTTCTTTGTAAGACAGCAATATAACAATTCCTTCCTTCAGTTGTTTTTTTTTAAACTCTTTTTGCACAATATGTAGACACCAAATCTTGATTATATTAAGTCAGCATAAAAACTGCGTTCATAAATTCAGGAAACAGTCATATTGGGGGTTTTAGCCTGGGCAACGCTTATCAGCCTCAAACAAAACAAGACACTGTTGGGGTGCCTAAGAACTTAACTGTACTTGCCAGGATATTAGAGAGCCCCAACAGCCATGTCAAACTCCACACACCTCAAGGGACCAGTTATGGCAGACACCCACACTGCTGTTATGATACAGAGAAGGAAATTAATGTTTACCCAGTGTGCTTGTCCTTGCCTCCATCCCATCTTGACTAAGCCATTATAATAGAGATGTCTAACATGTTTACATCTGATTGGAATGTTTCTAGACACAACAATTGTTCAAACACGCCAGCAGAGGGGAGCTTCTGTTGGTCAAGAGTTTCGATTCTCCATTGTACATTGAAGGATTACTTTTGAAAGTGAGTAATGTTTAACAATGGGACCAAACCATCTTGGCTTTTGTCTCATCACAGTATTGAGTTCCTTCTTTTTGCCAGCCTGAGTGTTGACTTGTAACAGAACTAACTCATTTGTCTTGCCTGGTATCTGATACAGGGATTGTCCAAAGAAAAGCTGGATGGACAATGTAAAAGAATGGACCAGCCTCGCTTGATATCCTACCAAGGACAGCTGCTGATTGGGAATAATGGAGGAATTTGGTTACAGGACAGGACAGCACAGCTAGAGACGAAGGAAAAGATGAGACTTACTACAACTACAAATAAGTGTTAGAAGCTTATTGGCTGTGTGTGTGTGTGTGTGTGTAAATCTTAGTTAATGAAAAAAAGAAAGTTTGTAAGTTAATTAGTTAGCTTCAAAATTTAAAAAAAAAAAGCTTTTTAAAAATGACTTTTATTGTACGTTTTCATCAAAAAAACAAAAATTTTACATTGAAAATTCAACCTATCCAAATGTTGAGAAATATAACTTTTAGCAATGTTAGTTATTTTTTCATTTAACCAATGTCAAGATATAATTCAAATGTCTAGAACAATCATTTTTAAAAAAAGCAAAAAAAAAGTATATTCATGAAATTCATTTAAAAACTGGGAAAGTCCTACATCTCAATTTGTCAATGGTTGTCAAAGTCTGTCAAACAAAAGTCAAGTTCAGTATAATGTCAAAGTCTGTCAAACAAAAGTCAAGTTCAGTATAATGTCAAAGTCTGTCAAACAAAAGTCAAGTTCAGTATAATGTCAAAGTCTGTCAAACAAAAGTCAAGTTCAGTATAATGTCAAAGTCTGTCAAACAAAAGTCAAGTTCAGTATAATGTCAAAGTCTGTCAAACAAAAGTCAAGTTCAGTATAATGTCAAAGTCTGTCAAACAAAAGTCAAGTTCAGTATAATGTCAAAGTCTGTCAAACAAAAGTCAAGTTCAGTATAATGTCAAAGTCTGTCAAACAAAAGTCAAGTTCAGTATAATGTCAAAGTCTGTCAAACAAAAGTCAAGTTCAGTATAATGTCCAGTCTCAAGCCTTAGTCTAGCGCTAGATAGGTCTTGTCAAGGGAAAAATCAAGGATCAATCAGGCATTTTACACAGAAAGTGAATAGGTAACATCTGGATCTTGGATTTTTCTTCTCTGTCAAATTTAAAAACTCCTTCATCCCCATCCACACTCATGAGTGAACCAGTGGCCTCTCTGTCATCACCAGCAATGATCTTGGCCTGGTAACAAAAAATAAAATAAATAATGCTAGGTAAAAAACAGGACAAGTCGATTGCTGTAAGGCTGATTTTTTTTTATAAATTTAGACATTTAGTCCAAACTTCCAGCAAGGGAAAAAGGAATGGATGGAATTTCTCATTACTAAGTACTGTTGTTTTTTCTACATGAACAAATGGTCCTTCACTAAAGAAAATTATTACAACCAGTTAATGCGTTAATCTAGTCACTCATGTTGATTAAATTAAATTTAACAGTTTTAATTCTTTCTCTTCTAATTAACGATACTAAAATTGATTTTACCCCACTTGATTAAATTAATTTTCTGTTTTAAAAAACTCTAATTAGTGTTATATAAAAAGAGTATGCATTCTCCTAAAATTCTATACCACAAGTAATGTTTTCTAATTGCAAACAAAAATGTTATTGAAGTTTAATGGTAACAGGGTTGAATGTACCAATGTGAAAAATGAACACTTCTGACAGAATGTAGAAAATAATTACAGAGATAGTTAAATCAATGATTTGCCTCTGAGCCAGACTTACTGGAAGCTACCCTACTTTGAACATACTATTATAGCTCAGTGCCCAGTTGTATTTCAGTCAAGAAAACACTCTGGTACATTGACATGAAATTTGAAGCACATTTTCACAGTTTGTTTTGAACTAGATGATAACAAGGTACATGGCAAACAAAATTTTGTTAGAAATCAACAAGAAAGGGCAAATTGTCCTAAGAAAAAATAACACAATTTACCTTGTCGCCTTTCTCAGGCAAAACTGGCTCCAGGTGATCACAGGTAATGTTGACAGTCTTCTCTTCATCTGTCAGGTACACAGTACACATTCCACCCTGAAGTCAAATGGTTAAAAGTAATATCAACCAATTATTAAAAAACTACTGCCATTACAAATAAACAAGAAAAAAAAACATTTTAAAAACTTTGACTTTATTTGAAGGAGGGTAAAGTAGAAATTATCCTCCCACATTTCATTATGGAAACGTAGGAGAGAGCATCAGAATGTTGTTAATTCAAATAGTTATAGATGTTTATTCTTTCTCAGATTAGTGAAGTTTGGATTGTTATAGACCAAGACTTATTACAACTTAAAAAAAAATAGTGCTTTTTTTTTTTTTTCCCAGTATCTTAACATAACTGTCTACTATAGTGGTTAAATCGTGATGTTCCATAAATACTCTGTTGAGTGCATAGTGAAACTGACACTTCTAATGACAAACACAGTCAGCTTATAAGTTCTACTTACAGATATATTTTTGATCACTCCAGTTTGATAAATCAGCTTAGAGTCCTCATGTGATGCTTTGATCTTCACCACAATATCTGTAGTGTGCCAGTCTGTCAAACTTAGCTCCATAGCTGTTATAGAAACAGTAGGGAAATTATTTCAGGTACAGCTCTATGCATTAATCATATACATGCAGATATTATAATTGGAAATTGTATAAAAAGGAATATTTGTTTTCAGTGTGCAGATGATTATTAAATATACGATTATTTGGGCTCTGCCTAATGTTTAAAGTACAAGGAATAATTTAATCAAATTTATGACTTGTCAATTTAATTCTAGATTTTGGGATTCAATCAGCCAAAATATTAATAACAAAATAAAATAAAAATCCATACTAAAAGATACAAGCAATATATTTAATCACCCAAAAATGTTTCAAAATGTAAAAAAAATACAATTTTGAAAAGCCACACAAACAAAGACATAAAACAGAAACTAACCACCACCAGGTGTCTGAGGTGTGAATGGGGCTCCAGGTGTCATAGGGCTGTACCCCATAGGTGATGGGGTACCAGCAAAACTTGCTGGACTGGGGCTAGATTGACTGGGTGTGCCAACATAGCCTGGACTCTGAGCTGTAGATGGACAATGTGACAATTACAGATAAATACCTGCTTCATTTGAATGTATTTTTTTAAATCCAAAATCTTGGGAATTCTTAAAACCTAGATAATTCAGCTTAAAATAGAAATGTATTATTTAAGTCATTAAAAAAGAAATTCAGCTTGCTAGAAGTTGTACATTTATAGAATTGAAAGAATTTCAAACAAATCTTTTTAAACAAATCTTAGCTAGCATGAAAGTCTACATTTCTATTTTCAAATAATATACAGTTTTCTGACATAGGAAAAGACTAATATTGAGAAGATTTCACTATTCTTCAAACTTCATTGAATTATCCCACTAGCAGAAGAAAATTGCTAAATGGATCCAGACCACTATTCAGAGACATCTCAAAACTAGAGTATGATCCAGACTTTAAATAGAACAGTAGAAAGCCAACTAAATAAATATGAACTAGTCTGCCAAATGGGAGTTGTCAATCTGACACTTTAGGAGCTAAGGCAAATTTTCAGTTGAAAACGACATTAATAGCTGAGAAAAATGTAAACTGTAACCAAACCATTTACCAATAAACACTCAACAAAAAATAAGTTTTAATAATTACAACACTTATATTCTGTTAAAATGTCCTTACAAGGGACAAAAAGTATACTCTTTACTCTGACCTTCAAATCCTCCAGGAGACGGGGCTGGGTAGGGGGAGTAAGCACTTCCAGGTGTCTGTGGGGTATATGGCCCCATAGGACCAGGGGAATCGGCATGGTAACCAGGTGTAGCTGGGTTTGGTGTTGCACCGAAGTCTGCCGGTGACGATGTATCATCATAACCAAAATCAAAATCATTATTCCTTGATAGATAAGAGGAGAACATGAAAATTACTTATATTTAAATACATGAAATAAACAACTAAAAAATATATTTTTTAATAAGAGTCAATTTGGGGGGGGGGGGGGGGGGGAATATGATTTTAAAAAGGAAAGATTATGTCTGACACTAAAGGTTTAGGTAATCAGCTTATCCACCATCATTCTATGTGGCGAAAGTCAAGTATTTGGTCATGGTTGTCAAGGAGATCTAAACAAACAATCCTTGTCACTGCCATAAAGGATTCTTTCTCTAAATGACACAAATAGTATGTGAAACTTTGAATCTAGACAGGGGGGATAAAGAGGCGTGGTAAGTAAAATTATTTTCTTTAATTCCAATATCAGATTTAGAACACAACGTAATTAAACAATTGTGTCAAACGTTATGGTATTAACTACTAGACACTAAAACACTATTTTGTTGAAAACATATTTATTAGATCTTGTAAAAAAATATGTTGCCATCAAAAAGAAATTGCAAAAAATAAATTGAGCCAGTGTATAAAGTGTTTTAAATATATAAAGTGTTTTCAAGCAAAATGACTACGTACCGAGATGGAGTGTTGGCATTGGATGGATCCCATGCACTTCCTCCTCCACCACTGGGTGTACGCCCACCAGACTCGTGAGATGGTGTCGCTCCACCATAATGAGGTGTTCGAGATCCATCGTGAAGTGGTGTCTGTGCCCCATACATTGGCGTTCGTGATCCATACATGGGTGTCTGTCCTCCATAACTTGGAGTGCGGCCACCATATGTAGATGTCTGACCACCTGAAGGTTTGGCCCCACTGTGTCAAAATAAAAACAACAAATGCAGCCTAAGGTTGACATCAGTCCAAGTATTTTAAATTTTTTTTTTTTTATAATTGCTAAACAAATATTTTTAAGATAAGGCTTATATAGCTGCATAAAAACTAGACAAAAAAAGATACTATTATAAAATTAAGTGGCAGTTTCAGAAAATTAAGTGGCAGTTTCAGAGCCAGATATTTAGTGATCAACAGTATCTAAACGTGGCTATAGCCTACAGAACAATACAGAAATTAGTAAACTAGCTATTTTTAGCTCCAAGCATAATAAATTTTTTTTTTCATCTAATAATAAATTTGGAACATTGCATGTTTGTTACATTCAAACATTGAATAAGGAACTCAAACCAGATCATTTTGTCATTCTGTTTCTTATAATCAAAATCAGACCAACATAACTTTGAACCAAACTATCGGATGCTATAATGAATGTCACCCAGTTGGAGGTTATGAAAAACATTTCATGAGACACAGAGAACTCCAAATAATATTTTCCTAATGTCCATAAGATGTCAACACAAGTGTTTCACTTCTACAAGACTACCTATTCACTGGTAATAAAATAAACTCACGTAAGAGTTGAAAGACGCTGTCTGTCCACAGAGATAGTTTTACATGAGGAATGCAACTCAATTCGAGCTGTAGACTCTGTGGCATCCTTAACAATACCAATGTATCCTGAAATGAAAATGTAAAACTAACATTCAAAGCTATGAATACTCTAGTACTAATTTAGTGTAATTAAGGAAGAGTTTGAGGTTTTTGGTACATCAGCACACTTTAGGCCATATCGTGCCCGTAATCCCTAAAAGGTTGGTCTGCCTTTGTACCCCAAGAGCTAAATTTTATTAAGTTAAGTTATTAAAAACAAGGTCTATTCACAGTTTAAATAGTTAAGGTAGTGAAAATTTAATAATTTAGTAAAATCATTTGTAAATATTTCATGTTTACAATTTCACAAATCAAATCTTCGTAGACAACCCCACCTCCACGACAAAGCCCAGTACCTTCCCAGGGTCGACACTATCAAACAGTGTTTTTAAGTTGTGAGCTCTAATAAATTTTCCCCTAATGAGGATATGTTCCATGTTGAGACGAGAGTCACAGTCCTCACAAACAAATAATTTAGAAATGATTACAGATAAAAATATTCCATTTGATAAATCCTAATGTTAACATATATTTAGTTTATTAAACAATTTAATCAACGACAATATTGAAAGAAAATATTAGTGAAAAACAAGCATCGTCTTTAAAAGTAGGTTCGATACTAAGAGTGAAAACTAATGATATTGTTAAACAGTTAGCAAGCAAACAGAAGGCGCTCTTTGGTAATGTTAAGTAGCAAAAGATGGAAGATTTGAAGCTTTAATGATGTTATTACGAATTAGTTGTTTTGTAAATAGAAGAAGTTTTGACTTAGATCTTAGAGACAACGAGCAACTAGTAAAAACTAGAGGATGTTTTGAGAAAAAATAGCGAAAGATAAACATATGTAAAACGACTACTTTGGACGGCTTTAGAGAGAGGAGCTTATTTTTTTTTTTTTTTTACAAACGTAGAGATTTAGCTTGACGGCATTCGACGGTTCTCTTCATTATTATTAAACGTCTTGTTCAATATTCAATATCAGTTTATACTAACTTATATTGTTGGCCATTGCCTGTGTTATTTGAGTTTGCTATTTGAAAGCTACCTCCATTCTACTTATCTGCACAAGACAGCGCGGAAGCACCTAACAGGGAGATCAACAGAAGCTAAACATTTGGTCTGAATTAAAATGTTCTTTAGTTTTAATTAGTCAATTTACCCTTGAATGGTCCCTGAATGATGCGTACTGTCTGACCAATGATTTCTCTATCTCTCTTGGAAAGTCCACCTCTGCCGGCACCAGCTCCGCCACCTCGACCCCTTCCTCTCTCACCTCCTCCTCCACCACTTGGATGTGCAGGACTTGATATTCTAGGAGACATGGGAGCAAAGCCACTTAAGTTTTGGCTGGTATTTTGCTGGAGACAAAAAATATGTAAAATAGTTTCACCAAAATATTTTTTAAAATTAGGAAACTAAAATCATTCTGCCTCAATACTTCTTGGAACAAGGTGACAAAGAGAGTTTGTATTCCACTAACTCCTAGGCAGAAAACTAATACCTACATTTACAACAGTGATATTGAATAAACTGATAGTTTATATCATTAAGATCATTATTATTAAGACTTTGTTAGGAGAACAATTAAAGTATTTGTGGAGTTAAAAAGTCTATCTAAATCCATCCAACTTACGGATAACACAAAGTACCTCTTTCAGAAAACCCCACAAAATACTATTGCATCTATCTAGAGCAAATGAAAGTGATAATGAAATCAGATTTTTTTTTTTTTTTTAATAAAAAAAATATATTGTCAACTTTGATTTAAAATAAAAAGGGATGGCAAACCTTTCCTCCTCCAGCAAGGGTCAAGTGTCTAGTCCTACACACAAAATAGCCTCCATTTTCTGTCATCAGCCTTGAGTTTAAGAACGCAAAGTTTCTGTACAAATGCTTGATTTCACCACTTCGACCCTAGACAATTACAGTTAAATGAAAATTTAATTGAAAAAAAACAAAAACAAACTATTATACATTAAGTATGTTTTCCAGGAATGATATTAAGTGACAGAATGTTACCGAGTGTGGTCCATCAATGACATTAACAATGTCTCGAACTTGAACGTTATTGTTTTCTGAATCTAAAGAAACTGCATTTCTTGTATCTTTCTTTCTTGTGATAGACTGGGGCTTGACATTGATTACCTACAAAAGTTTCAAGAAGACAAACAAACAAACACATGTAAACCATTTTTAAATTAAATACTGATTCAATTTTGAGCTGGAAAAAAGCCTTTGGACTAAAAGAGACAATTCAAGACAATTCAAGAGAGTTTTTCTTTAAAACCTACCTTGTTGTGCATGCTGAGAACTTGGAAATTTTCTTTCTCTAAACGAACGATAACCCCAACAGTTTGGGCACTGAGAAACGAAAGAAGAAATTGTAACAGCTTTGTATTTTCATCAAACAATTTTAAAAAATTAGTCATTTAATCCATTTAGTTTCAACCATTAAAACATTATGGGATGATTTAACGTTTTAAAGTGTTCCATCTATCTTTCAAAGAATTTCCAACACTGTCCTTGAAAGATACACCACCATTACAATTCAAGGGCACAGTTACATCTGGTTGAATTCTTTGTTACACAGTTTCCCAATATTCAATAGTATTCATCTTTGACATTTCTTTGTTACAGATCTATTTGTTAACACTGCATACCACTGCCATCTCTTACACTTGATACTGACTTTATTTATGTACATTCTTTGGGTAACCACCATAATTTTTGTGTGAAAAAAGCATTACTAATGAATATATTGTTCATTTTTTCCAGAATTAGTAAAAATTCAACTCTGATAATCTTGAGATAGATTGGGAACTGATAACCTATGCCTTCTATGGCACAAAATAAAATTGATGCACTTAATTATCATAGCATAGTAGGGACTTTCTGAGTACTTACTAGATGTTGAATACTTTTACTTAATAAGAAATATTCTTTTCCACTATTTTGAGAAGAAGAGATTTTTAAAACATTTGATCAATTTCTAAATTTTTTCAATCATATTGTGAAATACATTTTATTTCAAGTTTACACTTTTATTTTCTTTCACAATTTTATAGATGTTTTAAGATTATTTTTCTAATTGATGAAACAAAAGTTAGATGTATTTCACAAGGATAAACTTCCCTAATTAAAAAAAAAAAAAAGTCTGCTAAAACAACCCAAGGAGATAGATATGGTTGCTGATGTTGCATGTAGGTCTTTACTGGAACTAATAGTCAACCCAGATACAAAAGTTACTTACTCTAACATAACTAGATCACCAAACTGATACTGTCCAAGTGAGTCCACACCAGTTGCCATGTCAGCACATAACTGAATGTCTTTAGGCAGAACTTTGAGCTACAAGAGAAATAGAGAACAAATAAAATAAATATTCAAGTGGAAGTCAAGATCCCAACACTAGATCATATTATATACATTTTTTAATACTTTGAGTCATATCCCAACTCTATAAATGACAACCTCCTACGACTCCTACAGTTCTAATGGCTTACCTCATGCATGGTGAGATCAGAGAAAAGAACCACCACATTGTCTTCCACCCTGACAATTAGTCCTGTATCTCCCTCGTAACGTCCAGCTATTACTTTGACATGGTCTCCCATCTTGAAATACTTCTTCAGCTCATTGTAGGGAAACTCCAGTGGATCCTACCAAGGAGAAAATACAAATATCATTATTATTATAGCTTTTATGTAGCGCTACTTTCATTCTTATGGCATGCTCAGAGTGCTTTTGATCCAATCTCAGTTGTGGACCAGTGGGGGTATCTAGGAGTTGGTTTTCCGTGCTGCCTTTAGGCGCTCAGTAAACGCAACTCTGCCCAAGTCGGGTGTTGAACCTCGAGCCCCCTTCTAGGTAGCAAGCCAAGCCAAGTTCAAGCGCACTTGGCCTCTCGACCACGCTTCCCACCATCATCTCACTGTGATAAATATAATGATAGACTTGCATTCTAATAATAAGATATTGAAACAATAAATGAAGCTTGTAATTTAAAAGACAAGAGACTCTGCAACCTAAAGGAGAAATAAATAAAGAAATGAAGTTTATAACATAATAGATAGTGACCAATGGAAAGAATTTCAGATGCTAGGAAAATGATGGTGAAGCAGCTAAGACTCTGAGTTTGGATACCAACAGAGGCAGGAAATTTGGTCACATTGCTGGTCGCAATATCCATGCTAAATATTAGTCAACAAAACATTGAAACGTGCCCAAAGTGACCTTATAGTCACACATGATTGATACAAACCCTGGCAGTTTCTATTTTCAGCAACAATTTCTAAATGAGATGTGTTAGGGCGCCATTCATTGCTTAAGAGCTTAGGACTCTGGGCCTACATAAGAAGCATCTATTAGTTTTGATAATACTTCCAGCACAAAAACCTTGAACATTGTGTTAACAGTATGCTTGTATAAATATTACAATGACTGCCAAACCTGTTAACTCAATGAGCTAATAGTAGACATATTTCTATTAGTAAAAATTGTATGTGAAATAACATTTAACCAACATTTCTTGACTCACCTTGAGGTCCTCATGCTTCGGTAGTATTGTGATCTTGTTCCCATCAACTTTGATGACTTTGCCCTGAAGGTGCTGCAACTCACCTTCAGCCACTACCACCACATCCCCAGGCGCCATAGTGTGAGCAATTTCACTCTCCTGCTTCTCTGGAACCACTAATGCACAGTTAAGGAAAACAGTTTTCTTCATGATATCAAAACATTTTCAAGTAAACCAGCAGACACCACATTGTTTGAAGATTAACTCTGCCTAGAAAGTGGTGCTAGACATTTAAAATATCTCCCAAAGACATGTTTCTTATAAGGTTATGTCATCTTCCTTACAGAGTTCCACAGAGTTTTCTGATGTGCTCTTTTCCTCATCTACATGTGCAAAAAGCACAAAGTTGTTTGGAATTCATAAGTCTAGACTATTACTTTAAAATATTAAAAAGTTATTTAAAAATGTAACTAGAAATTTAGTTACCTAATTTATAAAATTGTATTTAAATGAAAATAATGCCATTTTTTAAAGTGTGTCATTATAGGTCACAGTGTCATAATAAGCATTTAAATTATAAAAGTCTCTAGCAAACTCACAAGGAAATCAGATAGGTTAATGAAAGGATACACTCTACTTGCATTCCCTCAGGCTGGTCCTCAAACTTTTCTAGCTCTGCTAATGTTGGCTTAACACCTTCAGCAATCTGAATCAGTAAGATACATTTTAAATGAATAAGTTACTCCATAATTGTGAACATTCACTTTTTTTTTAAAGTATTCAACCAAATATTCCAACATGATATACTTAGAGAGTTGCTTTGGTATTTTTTTAATGTTAAAAAATTCAAACTACTTACAATTGCAGACATGGCAAAAATTTTGAAGAGAAAACCTTTACGGTTATATCTGTTGCCTTCAAACATGAGAAAATCACCATCAGATGTGACCTCACCACCAATACTCCTGTAGTGAGCGAAGAAATAAATAGTTTATAATTATAAAACTATTACAGTTAGATGCACTAAATTTGATTTTATCTACATTTATTGGAGGTTAGCAATGACTAGGTTCAACCATTGTTCTGAGTAACAACGTTATGACTATAGAGGGTCTCTTGTATCGCTCAAGACAATGTTACCTAATAGCATCAACATCAAACAGTTTTTGTGGTGGCCGCCGTTTCCTCTTCTTGGAATCCTGATTGGCAGAGTTTCTCATTATGCCCCTAGCCCTTGAGTAGTCTATACGAGGAATCAGTTTCAGTTCCACTTCATTTTGAGATGGATATACAATGTCAACCTGTAATAAGACAGAGGGCACATAAACACCAGCAGAATAATGACCTTTGCCATGATTAATGAAGAGAACTATCTGAACTTATTGACTAACTCGTTCAGAAACTTAAGTTCAATATCAAACACAGTTGGTATTGTTTTTGTCTAAACATGATAGGGAAACAAAACATGATAATTAAAGTTTTGAAATAAATTATCATGAACATATAACTAGGGATAGACTTATTTTAAAAAAAGAGAAAGACAAGCCTCAAAGTTACTTAACCTTCAAATTTAGATCTGAATTATTATTTTTTTTTTAGGTTTGTCATTTATAACTATCGAAAGATCAAGTAAATCAAGACATACCTGTGCCAAATCATCTTTGAATATGCCTCTCTTCAGTCTGACCCAGGCTTTAGGTTTCAAGCTGGCTGTTTCCTTCACAACTTTTAAAACATCTGTCATCTCTCGAATGGGAACCATCTAGATAAGATTTATATGTGTGTGAGAATTGTGGTAAAAGTGAAATATAGTGCATACTAGTTATGGGAATATTGACAATTAAATTCAATACCCTAACACTGTAAACTACATAAGAACCAAACCTGCTGTTTGTAAAAGCCCATCCTCAGATTTCCAATGCCTTCAATGGCTTGTTTCACATGAGTTTGTTTGAAAGCTTCTATGTAAATGTATCCTTTTAATCCTTCTTTAGCAACAACTGACTTGATTTGAAGAGGCTAGGAAGAAAACACACACATAAGGAACTGAAAGTTGTTGTTTTTTTGTGTTTCTAATTCAAATGTTCACTCATTAGCAGTATAACCTATTTCTTTTAATATTTAATTCTGTTATTCAAATTAAATGATCCAACATATAATATTTTGTACACTTTGTATTTGTATACTTGCTAGTATTGAACTAAAAGGGATTCGTCAGAACAAACCTCTTCTGTGAACTGGTAAGCAATCATCTTCCTCAAAACATGAATGACTGTTGCCTTTTCTTCACCCATTCTACATTTGACCACCCACAAATTAGGATCTCTGTTTATTAAAGAAAAAAAAAATCAGTATAAATTATGTTCTGTAACTGAGTTACAATTACAATGTTTTTCTATACATTACAATCCAAGTCAGTTTGCACAAATACTGAGATTAATTTTCTTACTTGACACCAGGCAACCGTCCTTGCTGAGTGATTTCATCTGTCATTTCCTCTCCATCTCCGTAACGTTCAGCAGTTGTCACATTCCCAAACTTTTGTCGATAGTAATTCTCAATTTCATCTTCTCGTTGACTCCTGTAAATCATGTCTTGAATTAAATCATTTGATCTACAGATATATTTAAAAATTATTGACAACATCATTCTAATATTTTCCTAGCAGAAAGTGTCAAGTTTTCTAGACTTACTCCCAAATATGTCTCAGTCTTTGATGGCTTTCAATCTCACGCTCTGTAACATCGTATGTTGACTTACGGTCAATGATCTCCTCTGCCCCATCCTCCCACTCACCGTCGTCTTCATCATCCTCATCATCAACATCTGAGAAGAAGACAACCAGCACAAGATGTGACACCAAATGATTATTAGAAGTCAATTAGGTTTTATCACCATGCAAGCAGTCTGACACAATGCACATATTAAAAGATGTGCTTCTTACTAGGACTAGTTTCAGTATCATTTACACAGGACCAAATATGGGTAATTTATGTCAATCACATGTCTGTTGATATAACTTGTCTTGTGATTAACACTGTGAGGGAAAATCAAAACTACAACTATTCTGTTTAATGAAGGTTGTTAAATAAAAGCACTCATTCAAGGAAACAAAAATTCTGTACAATTATTATATAGATATTTTTCTGTAGTAATCTTTTTTTTTAAGAAATGAAAAATGCCCTACAATAAAGCTACAATGTTACTGGAAAGTGCCTAATTGCTTGAGCGTGAATTTTGGTCAGACAAAGATGATCTGAAGATAAAATGACTCACCGGCCTCATCAATGATAAAGCCTAAAGCTCCCTTTCTCTTTTTTTTTCTCACTCTAGTCTCTTCTTCCTCATCTTCCTCGTCATCATACTCCTTCAAAGCAAACAAAAAATAATTAAATTCTAATGAAATTAAATCTTTTTTTTTCTGTTTTTTTTTTCTATTTCGTACCCTGATACATCTTTTTTTTAAAGAGATGAAAACGAAGAGGATTCAAAGTCCACCTTAGTCTAGGAACTAGTTCTTAAAGATAGAGAAAAAAAAAAGGGAGTGGGTGGACTCTAATAAACCTGCTTTATAAACCTTCAGTTATTACACATACAAGTTTAATATCATAAAAAAAACACTTATTGCATAAATAGAACACAAGAATATACATGAAATAGAAATATATAAAGCAAAAATAATCTTATTAAGACTATGATGAATCTTACATCTTCATCTAGATCTTCTCCTTCGGGTTCTTCCTCATCTCCATCTTTTTCCTCGCCATCACCTTCACTCTCTTCTGCTTCATCATCTTTTCCTTTAGACACATCTTGCTCATCGTCACTGTCAGCGGGCTTGTCACTCCCTTCTTTGTCACTCTCCTCGTGGTCGCTCCCATCATCCTTATTGCTCTTATCTTCTCCTCCATCGCTCTCATTGCCCGAATAGTTACTTTCCTCACTGTCTGACATGGCTGAATATACCTGAAAATAGATGCTGGTTCTGTAAACATTAAACGTCTAGCTGCTAAACTACCAGCATTCTTACTAGACTTAACTAGGCTGACATGGACATGGTGAAGAACTCATGGTTGACTGTTTTGATGAAAAGGAGTTTTTAATGGAGAAAGGAATTTTGTATTCAAACTAACGTAGATATCTAGAAGTCATCAGTTTATATGGCCCATGAACAACCACCTTTACTTTCCCTAACCAACTAATGTCAGGTACCCATCAGTGTGGGGTGGACTCAGAGGCATCCTAAAAATCATGAAATTCAAAATCCGAGTTTTTAGTTTACTGATATTTCAACCTGAGACCCCTAAGTTTGGAAGCCAAGCGCTTAATTACTAAGCCACCATGTCACCAGCAGATTAACAAGAACATATTAGGATTGCTGTCACTGTAATGTAGGAATGTAGCCATTGTAGGTGAAGTGATGTACTATTTTAAATTAGCATTAAAGGGAAACTCCGAAGGTTTTTCAAATTTGAGTTATTGACATATTTAAATTCTGCGTGAAAAGTTTTAATAGTACACATTTTACCATTTTGTATTTAAATGCTTAGAAACATTTATATTTAATAAATTAGTCAGTAAATTCTTGACATCTAAAAAAAACACAGGATTCTTAGAGATTTTGTTTTAAATTATTTATAAGTCACTTCCCTCAACAATACTGAAAGAGAAACTACATTTAACCAATCGTATCGCTTCATTCTTACAGTAGCTGTTAGGCTTAGTGACAGCCTAGTCCAGATCTATGATAGTTATATATATACACTTGTATAAATAGATCTAAAAGCATTGGATAACCAACTCGAGAAAAAAAGTAACATTTTCATCTAAGCATTCCCCTGTCCCAAGAAGTAAATAGATCGTGTGTCTGACTGATTCGAACAAACTGGTCATTGTAAGGCTAGTCGAGACTACATGTAGTCGGTCATGAAAAGACAACCAAGCGATAGTGTTTGTTGTGTGGTCTGGTGGGAAAATACACACTGCCGTGGTTAGTCATGCATGTATATCTACTTTTAATTATTAATTCGCATTTTTTTCTTTGCATACAAGATCCTAGATGCCTATATCTAACTACATAGGCCAAGATATATTTCATTTACTTTGCTGTATGGTCTCCCGCTATACAGAAGTCAATAGATTAAATTAAACGTATTTGTGATGTCATATAGAAACCCGATGAAAGTCTGACTGTTTTTGGATGCGCAGGAAAATTAGGTTGGAAAAACAATTACCAAGTTATTATTGCAAATAAAAAAAAGAATAATATATTCATTATCTGTAAATCAAAACGTATATTATATCAAAAATTGTCAAAACCATTGGAGTTTCCCTTTAAGCAGAGTTTACTCAAAAGGACACTCTTTCTAGACTCTAGGACTAAATCTAGATTCTAATATATATTTTAGTTCAGTGACTCCCACAGTCACACTCATAGATTCACAGAGAATCAGTGAGAATGAGAAGATGTATATCACTATATGCAGAATATAATATTAAATATCATGCTATTTATTAAGCTATTGCATATAAGCCATATAGGCTGGTATAGGCTATAGTATAGGCTATTCCAACTTACCTAGTCAGAGTTAGTTATTGAGTTAATCTAAATCTGGATATGACCTACACCTAGACTAGACCTAGTCGGCCTAGACCTAGCCTAGAGTCTTATGAATACTTAAAGTTCAGTTGTGGACGTGAACGGTGAAGTCAAGTCTTAATTAACAAATCTAAAACGTCAACAACTGAACAAGTTCAAGAAGAAATGAAATTTAAATTATGAATGATTCCTTGTCTTGTCAAAGTTGAGTATAGACTCCACTGGAGAGCGTAGATCTACTGTTAAGTAGAGCTAGACCACAAATCTACAACTAGACACAGAAGTTCAGAACATAGACCTAGTGCTATACTAGAATAGATCTAGATTCATAGAAGATTATTGAAGTCTAGATCTCTCGTAGATCTAGACTAGACATTCTAAATGTATTCATAACTTCCGGAAATGATATTTTCTTGTAGTGTTGCTAACTCTCTATATATTTCGTCCATCGTGGTTCGATCATGACCATCCAGGGGGGGGGCGGGGTCTGTTTTTGTGCATATTCTTGTGGCTGGTGAGACCCATTAAGCCCGAATGTTCGGCTGCACACTGTGCAGGTTATTGCAGTTGAAGCTTACGTCGGTTGCCTCGTTGTTTTTTTCTGGCGCTTTTCTTCTGCTAGCGCTGTTCTCGCGTCCTCTGCTATTTTTTCGCCAGTTTTCTTAACGCGACGCCGTATTTTGAATTATGATGCTCTTATATGCTTCCCGTCTTCTAGGTGGCAGATTCAATGCTGAAGGCTTTCAGAGATGCTGTCGCAGTTATCTATGTAACTGTATAATAGAATTATTTCTCTAATTGCTAGTGCGGCGTTGATCACTATATTGATGACGTCATTACACTATTAATATTTTACTTTGTAGACTAGGGGACTGAGCTTTTGTTGCTTGTCACAACTTCTAGTGACGTAAAGTTAGGTGTGTGTGGTTTGCGTCATTTATCGTCTAGTACAGTCTCTCCATTGTTTTGTACGTTGGTACAGATAGGCGTGTCTTGAGAGCTCTTGAATTTCTCCTTGGTAATTGTTACTGGATAGCCTTAACATTTGCCTTGGACATTTTCTTGTTGGATTATCTTGACCCCTGTTTAGGGTGAGTTTTATTTTGCATTGTATAGTTTTTCTATTTGAATTCGTTCGTATTTGTAAGTCTATAATTAGACTAGATCTAAATGATTAGAAGAATCCTTTCTTTTATCTTCTATAGGCTTTTAACGACAAGTCTAAGTTTTGGTCGTAGTCTCAGTTCAAGACTCTATTTCAAGTTTTAGCGTCAAGTCTAAGTAGTGATCTTAGCTTGGTGTCAAGTCTATGTGTTAGACTCAGTGTAAAGTCTTGGTGTCAAGACTTGTTTATCCATCTTATCTTATCTTATAAAATACAGACGTTACTTCAAAAAAGATGATTACGTCCTACGCGTCATGCATTTAGTCATGCATATTAACCAATGACTTAAATTCTGCCAAGTCACTGGTTTTCCTGGCTAGCTCAGGCAACCCATTCCATGCTCTAATAGCACTAGGGAAGAAGGAGTATTTGTACAAATTTGTCCTAGCATATGGGATGAGGAATGTGCCTTTATCTTTGTGTCTTTCAGAGTATTTTATTAAATTTTGTTTTTGAAGATTATGGGTCAGTGTTTTATGTATAATTGCTACTTTACTTTTGAGTCTTCTGTCCTGAAGGCTTTCTAAATTTAGTGATTTTACTGTAGGTGTTACTCTAGTCAAATGTGAATATTCATTTGTTATGAATCTCACTGCTCTATTTTGTGTCTGTTCCAGTTTCTTAATGTTTTCTTGAGTTGAGGGGTCCCAAACGGAGGATGCATATTCTATTATTGGCCTAACCAAGGTTAAATAACATTTTAGTTTTATGTTCTTATTTGATTTATAGAAATTTCTTTTAATAAATCCTAATGCTTTGTTTGATTTTTTTATAGTTTCATCAATATGTGGATTCCATGACAGTTTTTCATTTATTATAACACCTAGGTATTTTGCGTTTTTAGTCTGTGTTACTGGTTTGCCATGAATAAGATAAGTGGAATAAATTTGTTTTAGTTTTTTTGTTACTCTTAACAACTGACATTTTTCTGGGTGGAAAGACGTGCTCCAATTTAATTCCCATTTCTGTAATTCATCTAATTCTCTTTGTAAAATATCTGTGTCTTGTGTTGTTTTTATTGTTCTATATATTATGCAATCGTCTGCAAATAATCTGACTTTTGTTCCTGAACTAATGCAATTTGGTAAATCATTTATGTAAATTAAAAATAGTAGTGGACCCAAGACTGTTCCTTGAGGTACACCTGAGTTTACTGTTATTGGTGTTGATTTAGAGCCATTTATTATTACAGTTTGTTCTCTCCCTATCAGAAAATCTTTAATCCACTGATGCAGTGGACCATTAATGCCGAAATATTTTAATTTTTTAAGCAAACTATGGTGGTGAACTTTGTCAAAAGCCTTAGAAAAATCTAGTAAGATAGCATCTATTTGTTCACTATTATCTAAACCTTTTGAAAAATCATCAATTAGTCTCAATTTTCTATATTGAGAGTACAACTTTAGGTCTACAGTCTACAGGACTGAGGTCTTCATCTCACTAATCTCAGTTGGTCGTCTGGTGTTCAAGTTAGTTTTTCATGAGTCTGAGGTTAAAGATTCCAGACTGCGGGTTGCCTTGGTCAGACCTGATGTTATAGTATGAACTATAAACTTTTAGAATTGTCGTCAGTGAATAGTATCGGATCTAGAGGCTAGATCTATGTGGATTACCAGTTGTTGTGTTAGAAGTCTATTTGAACAACTTGTAATGAATATATTAAGGTAATGATATTGTTCAAATAATGATCATTTATATGTCGCAAAGAGAATAACTGGATCATTTTAGATTACATATTATTACACATATATCTATTGATATTGATACTATTATTATCATTCATCATACATCAGTTCATTTGTAAATATATCACTGGAATAAATTTTTATTGTTATTTATCATCATAAACTTAGTTTATTAATTTATATACATCTGTATGTGTATGGTGTGCTTGTCAGGCTGAACTTGGGCCAAAATATTACAAGTTCAGAAAATAATAACAATAACACACATTGAAATAATATTAATTTTAAATAAATATTCACATTTGAAATATCAAATAATAGTTTGATAAGTACAATAAAACAAGAACCTGAAAGATGCTTTGAGGGTGGAGCTGAAGCATTTTCTTGTAAACCTTGTAATTGCTTCACTCTTTTTTTTTAATTGATCACAAAAAGGTCTTTATAAGGTACGGGAGTCTTCCATCCTGCAGACCTGGCCTGCCCAAACGCAACTGAGACTGCATCAGGATTGTGTGGATGCTCCTCAGACCCGCTCTTTGGAGGACTTCATTGTCAGGCATTTTGTCTTGCCATTTAACTTGCAGAATTTTTCTGAGGCAGATCATCTGGAAGTTTTTCCTGTTCCTTTTTTTTTTTTTTTTTGCATGTCATTTTTGTATACCGTCTATATCTCTGAGGCATAGGGCAATGTGGGGAGGTTAACAGCCCGATAGACCCCTGATTGAATAGACCACCATCAAATCTGTTTATTAGATTTATTCCATTACTATCACTTTTTTCTGTTCTACTAACAGAACAACAACAACAAAAAAAGAAGAAGAAAAAGTAATCTACCATTATATAAATGGAGTGACATTAACAGACATGGTGTTAGAGATAAGTTTAATATTAATCGAGTTTGGGTAATAAGAAAAAAAAAGTTGCTTCAAGTTCCAATGCGTGTTTCTGTTCTTTCCAATGGTATTTAATTTATTGTCTTCTATAGTTCTTCTGTTGGTAAGCCATCTTCATTCTATTCAAGTATATGATGATACTGCGAATACCTTTAGCCAAATAATTTTGCTGGAGATATAGATCTAAATTATTGCTGTCATTTGTTTTGTTTTACATTTCAGATAAGCCATATTTATTAGGCCTATTATTATCCCAAACTTTATTGAAACTTGCAGTTTCTTAAATTTGGATACATCAGCTGCGTGGAGAGGGGGGACCATATAGCTAATGGTAATCATGTAATTGGATTTCTATGAGATGATCCATAGTCGCTTTGTGACTGAAGGAGGTCATAGCCCAAAATTCCCACAGGACAGCGCAGATCGTGGCGGACAGGAACACGAAAATCCAGAGTCAGTGATGCATATATTATCTATATCTATAATTTATAGATCTATAACCAGGAAGCCTTCTATTGATTAGACAAATGCGAATCGTGATGCTTTTGATGTTGATAACATTTGTTTGTAAAATGTTTTACATGTTTCGGATATTCCTTCTGAGTTGAAGATAATTTTCTTCCTACTCCAAACCTCCGGCAAGACGACGGGGGATGGGAGTGGGCAGAGTTTGATTCCAGGACCATCGATAAGTCCGAACGACAGTCCAGCACGCCAAACGCACTACAAGGCTAGAAAATTTGCCCGAATGCCTGGCCTATAAAATATCTAAATTGGCAACTATGTTTAAATTAACTTCGCGTTGTTTTTCTCTTCCTGTGTTTATGAAACAGGAGACAAATTATAATAAAACAAAAATCACCAAAACTTAGGTCGCGTATTTTTATCATTTAATAATTAAATGTAAACATCTAAAAAGACCACATATTTATTGTTTACATTTAATTATCATACATTCGTAAATTAAGATTAATAAATACGAAAAACAATTAATTTTCCACACTTTCATTATTCATACTTTTAGCAATGCAAAAACACCTGAATTATTTTATTCTTTCTATTATTTTGAAGCGGAGCATTTTTTAAAAATTCATAGATAAATAATATCCGTTGTCAATATGTAGGCTATACATTTTAGGCATGAAGCTGCCACAAGAAGAACAGGATCAGGACAACAAAAATCCAAACCTACCAAAATGGACAAAAACACACACACAACATTTTCATGTATTGCAATCAGTGGCGTAGCTAGGGTGGGGGGATGGGGCCTCAAAGGAGGTCAAGCCCCCCCCCCCTCGGGCCCCCTAATGATGGCAAATCCCTTATAGCTACGCGTCACTTAATGCAATATTATAGATTTTTCTAGCAATGACTCTTACAAATTTAAATTTAGGATAGAATGGAACATTTATCTGTGTTACTATTATGCAAAAGTTATCCTCTATGGGCAACTTGTGACTGATATGAGGAAAACTTGTTGCCCCCACCTCTGCAATGTGAATAAATTACAAGGTAGGCCTATCTTAATGCGGTGAACATAGAAATAAATTCTTAGGAAGACATATAGCTCTAGACTGTACTATGTGGAGAGAGGAGGTAACAAGACAATCAAGGGCAGCAAAATAGCAATGATCTCAGCAAGACAAATGTAAAAAAAAAAAAAAAGAATGACTTTCTTATGCACAGGCAGAACACGCGGGAAAATGTCTCTCCAAAAAAAAGGACTTCATAGCGACAAGAACTAGCACCTTACATGCTAATAAACCACACAAGCATGTCAAACATTGTCTTCCTGCAAGACCTGAAAATCTCTTGTTACTGATACTTCCGGTACCGGTATAAAACATTTAAATACAGCTCTTGTAAACCTCAACCATCCATGCCTCAACAACCACAGTAAAGAAACAGTTCTCTAGCGGATCTCAGGCTATTCTCAGCACACATCAAAATAGAAGACAATGAACAAGAAAAAACAGACTATTTAAAAAAAAAACAGACAAAAAAAAAAAAGCTTACATTAAGCCTACTTGTATCAATTAGTTTGGATCAGTCATGTAATTAAATATGTAATAGATCTAGACTAACAATAAAAAAGCATTTATAAAAATTAAAAAAGGCGAAATAACTTGAATTAGAACTCATGGCTCAAGCCTTCCCAGGCTTCTCAGGCTAACACAGTAACTACTCTATAGTGGAGAGCCTAAGAACATGGAAGATTGAATAGTTATCTATTGTTTCTATAGTCTCATCTTTTATTTCATGTTGTGTTCACTAAGACTCAGATGACGATGCATAAAGGGGACTAATTCAGCTTCAGTCAAATACACATTCTTTCCCTTGTTTGAGATACCAAACAAAATAATTGATTAACAATAATTAATTAGCTAATTGGTTATTTTTTTAAATTGAATCTTGTGTTGTCAGGTAAAAGAAATAATTGAACTAAATTTCAGCTTGATCCGAGATTGGGTGTGGGAGAAATAACGTGTACAAACTTTTGACCAGACAGACAGAGTGAGTTGATATAAGCTTTGTTAAAAGCAGACATCTTGGCCAAAGATGGGCGAAAGACCAAACATCATAAATTCCTCTCTACATGGAAGAAATGAACAATAAAATAGTAGAATAAATGAGAAATGGACAAGCTCTGATCCAAATTTCAAGAAAAACTATGCCAATAACCAACATCAATATTTTGTCTCTGAATCGGATACAACAGAATGAGACAACATATGTTCTGGAAGCTAAAAATAGGAACTAGTGAGATTTGCCCTTGTGGAGCATCACCAAATGCCAACCATGTCCTTCAAAGCTGCATTCTCTATCAAGAGGCCCAAACAAAACTCTGGACCAAATTTGCCCCATAGAACAAAAACTATAGAGAGAGCTGCCAGATCTAGAAATCAACATGCAGTTCATGCAGACTACTCCTCTGAAGCCTCCAACATAAATGAGAACAAAGAAGAAATAGCCATAACATATTTTACAAGATGATTCATGTCACATTAGGACTGAGGGTGGCCAATGATTCTGAAATATTAAAGGATCTAACAGCGTACAGTAATACATATAAGATAATTTTTATTGATCCAATCAAATGGAAATTCAGTTTGACTACAATTGACAACCTCAGCGTAACTATTGTACAATAACAATATAGATGCAAATAGGAACAACATTCACACACGAAACACATACACACTCACAACCAGCATTTTATAAATTAGACTTAAATGTACTTCTCGATGACGACAATCTTGTAACACTCTGACTGAAAGTGGGATGAAGGAGTTTTTAAATCTTACTGTTTTAGAATGGAAAGGAGACGACCACTTCGTTCAGATCTTATGTAACAATGGTTTAATGGGTGCAGGTTATCTTTAAGAATCGTGAGTGTTTTGGAAAGGCATCTTTCATGAAAAAGCTCTTCAAGAGATGGTAGCTGTGTTAGAGTGATATACGATGCTTTTTTAATTAGTCTATTTAGTCTAAGTCTTATATATTTTCGCAAATAAAAACAAATACACATTTTTACTTACATGTCGAAAATTATCGATTTAATCAAAGTTTTGCTCGATCTTTGTACAATAAATACAAACATATCTTATAGGAAAACACTTTGACTTCATTGTATAGGTTCATTCAATAATGCTTCAAGTTATAAATATTACTAACAATAAAACAGTCTCTAAAAATTCAATCATTGTCAAGTATCGAAGTAAACGTGAAAATGTTTTGCCTTATCTCTGTAAATAATGACAGACTTCAACATGATATATGGTGACAACTATTGAACAAGCTAGAGTATAAAAGAAGATGTACAATGTGAATGACATCAAGATGTTAGATAATCAACTAGACAAAAAGAGGAATACCTTCTTAAAGTCAATGGGAAGGCACCATCTGAATTGAGGAATAGTAAAACACCAATACTCTCTTAGTATCAACACTGAAACATTGGTCTCACAGCTTTACAATTGATTTTATGTACAATTAGCAAGTTTCTAAAAGATAATGACTTAAAACATTCTATATTATATATATATTTCCCTCTATTTACACCTGTTCACACAAGTCTAATGGCAGTCAAATGATAGTGAATCAGAGCCTGTGATTTCATGATGGTCACATCTACAATATCTATAAAAACAGATGCACAGGCTTCAGTTCAAATGGAAGGGAATTATTTTTTTTCCTAATTTATAAGTGTTACTTGGCCAGTATGACAACAAATAACCTTTGTTTTTCACCAAAAAAAAAATGTTAGATACCATTAGAACTGAATAGATTCAGCAATATCTTGAATTCCAAGCTAAGTCATGGTATCACAAGGAATCAAATCCATGACTATAATAATCCCATTAAAAACTTTAGAAAATTAGGACCTTTGATTTAGTAGACAAAGTCTTTACCATTTAGGCCACCATGCCTCATCTTTTGGGTCATAATTTGCTAATTTTAGGTTCAAATTCTATGAAGTATTTGCAGATAATATTGCCATAGTGGTGTTCACTACAGTTGCTATCTATCTTTTTTAAAAAAAAACTTGTAGAGACTGTACCTAGTGACTATACAACTTTAAATATCAAATTTAGGTATCAGTAAATAATAACGAATAATCAGATAATTTACAACATTAACTGTACATTTTGTCAACTTAAGACTTAGCCCAATTAGTCATCTACATAACAGCCAAGAGGATTTTTCAATACATTAAATTTGATAATAAACAAGAAAAAATGTTTTTAAAGACAAGAGATATAGAGTGATTAATATGGTCTTGGTTTAATAACTAATGAATGCTAGATTAAAAAAATAAATACTTTTTAACCCCCCCTCCTTCCCAGGAGAAAAAAAAATCCTGTTTAAGCGAATGTGTAAATCTAATATACTTGATAATATTCTAATGATAGGCCTTTAGATCTAAAATGATAAGACAGAGCACAAAATGTTCCTGAACATTTATCTATTAAAATACTAGGGCCATCTTTTGAAAATACCAGAAGACATATACGAGTGTTCAAGGTATTTTTTTTCTATTTATACTTTGAAAAATTGTAACAGTAAAACTAGAGTTTTTCCCAGTGTGGCCAACAAGCTATTAAATCTTTTCCCAACGATATACATCAATTGTCAAATTTCTAGGAAAATTGTTAGATGATTTCAAGAACCATTTACGCCTATCCATCCATTCCGAAAGTGTGAGATGAATAGAGGTATTGTAAACAAGGTTAACTAATTTTTGCAAAGGTAAATGGGGTGAAATGGATTTAATGCACCAACAACTTTTTCTTTCTACAAAAATAATTGTTCATAAGATCTATCTCTTAATATAATATGTTTTACTAGTCTTTCAATTACAAGTGGGAAGCGTGGTCGAGAGGCCAAGTGCGCTTGAACTTGGCTTGGCTACCTAGAAGGGGGCTTGAGGTTCGACACCCAACTCAGACAGAGTTGTGTTTACTGAGCGCCTAAAGGCAGCACGGAAAACCAACCCCTAGATACCCCCTCCCCCCCGATCCACAGATGAGATTGGACCAAAAGCGCTCTGAGCATGCTATAAGTATGAAAGTAGCGTAATATAAAAGCTATAATAATAATAATAATAATATTAATTAATAATTAATAATAATTAAATTGCATTGTGGACAAGTAAGACAAAATTCATAACATATGAGCATTTAACCGAGTTAATCATCACAAAAAAAAATGAAAAGTAAAAGTCTTTTGATGCTAAAAACATCTTTCCTAACGAGATTCAAATCATTAGATAAAACAAAAATTACAGTACAAATATTATGTAGTTTAATGATTTATTAAATTTTGTGGGTTGTGAACCCCCAGATGTAATTATTAAGTCAAAATCACCCTTTCATAAGGTTGAACAGTTGGTCCTTTTATATCTTCAATTTTCTTTAAAATGTTAACTAGCTTTATGAAGCAAACAATTATTCATATATACCACATCATATGTCAGTCAGGTATTTGTTTTTTACAAATGAACACATAAATATTTGAATGCTTGTTTTGCAACCAGAGGTAACATTTTTCTTTGTTAAATTTGGCAGAACACTAAACATCTATGAAGGGACTGTACAATATTCTAGAAAGGAATTAACAAGATGAAAAAGCTATACACATGTAGTCTTTTTCTGAAATTGTGTCAAATACATTTTAATGGAACGTCAAATATTTTAGTTATGTACAATGTCTGCATTAAGCTTACAAACATACATTCTTAGCACCAAATGTCGTCTGATATAACAATCTCCAATGAGTAAATGAATTGTTTTCACATGACTACGTAGCTTTTTACAGTCAAATGTTCAACGCATTTTGTTTTCCCAATCACAGTGAATCCTTTTTGGGGTAGATGCTACCTGATAGTCTATTCATTGCGTGGTGATGATTCTGAAGGTGTTGTAATCCACTTCTTGCCTCATAACTCCAGTCAGAACAAATTCAGCATTGAAAACGGCTAGAAATGAAATGACCATTTCAAAGAATGTAAATATGGTGAATAATAGAAAAGCAAAGATAGTTACAATAGTAAAGTAAAAAAAAAAAAATCAATTACAATATGTAAATTTAAGACTAATAGCAAGGAAGTTAATATATACATTTTTTTCTGGTGTTAGAGAAAAGGAAGTCTCATTGTCAAGCTTCTTTATGTTAGACAATATTGTGAAACATTAACTAATCTGATTTTGTGATAAATTTATGTTTGATAAATGATCATTTGATAAAAAAAAACAACAATCTGTACGTTTACTCAATTCTCTACGTCGCCCAACCATGCGTGACAAGACGTACACACGCAGACCCACTAACCCTCGATGATGAAAAAGTCATGGAAAGATATCTTTTTTATTTCTGCAAGTTGGACTAGAGTTACCCCACGTAACTTTCGCGACAACACAGACGGCAGCTCAGAAAAAAAAAAGAAGGGGGAGAGTATGCTACGACGCTGGTCGGCTCGTAGAAATGTATTCCAAACCCCCATTCAGATTTAATAAATTTGGTGCTTGCAAAAACATCCTCTAAAAAATGTAGAGATCTAATGAAACTATTGAACTTACTACTTCAACAAATTAACAAGTTAAGGAATGTCATTTAAAAGATAGGATAGTCACAACTCAAAATCGTGGCAATAACTTACTTAAATAGTTGCAATAACAATCTTTAGTAGGAAGCTCTACTTAAACAAATTCCATATACTTTAGTATCTAGCATTCATTGAAAGAGGAAACAGTTATGTTCATTAACCAGTGATTCTGACAAAAATCCTGATATGAAGCACTTACATTTTTAGGTATGTCCCAACTTTTAAAATGTAAAGATGATAAAAAAGAAACGTGGGAAAATTTCCTAGACTTACGTATTTTTCTGTTTCTGAGATCAACTGAAAGATGTAGATCATTAAGACATGTGATGACAATAACTTTGGGATGGCCCTGAAATGTATTACAAGAAGTTGAAAAAAAATGCTTGTGTATAACATATTTTTCATGCTGAAGAATGCGCAGTGTGTTCTGATCCAAATCTCTTTTGTGGACATAAGGGGGGAGAGGGGAATCTGGGAGAAGGTTTCCGTGCTGCCTTTAGGCACTCTGCAAACACAAAAAGTAAATTTCCCCCGTCAGTTCATGCGGTCTATAGGGCAGATGATGCAAAGGTCATCTGTTTCTGTGGCCCATGGTTAACGAGGGTGTCATAAGACCAGCACAATGACCAACCGCCTTTACTTTTCCCAGAGGCGCCCTAAAGATAACGAAATTAAAAATCTCAGTCTTCACAAGGATTTGAACCTGGGACCCCTTGGTTTGGAAGTCAAATTCTTTACCACTCGGATACTGCACCTCCTCTGCTAACACAACTAAGCTCATGTTGGGATTCAAACTTGAGCCCACTTGATGGTAGCCAAGCAGTTTTCGCCCCTTAGCCACACATCCCACATTAAGAAATAATATCTGCAATGTGGTCCAATTAGAAAGGACTTTTTTTTGTCCCAGAACTATCCAATGATTCTTTTTGAACAAACCTTATTGCAGCAGAGAGCACAAAATAATCCCAGACAATTGATTACTGAAAAATATTGTAGGCTAAGAGTTAACTAAACTACTGGGAGTTCAAAAAATCAAGGTTGGTCATTCATTTCACTAGGCTGGAGTTAGGTTCAATCAGATTTTATGGGAATGTAGACTATGGGGTACAAATACTTACAATTAAAACTGAACAAAAATATTTTCTAAAACTATCAAGTTTATTAAGTGGGCATCAAGACTTCTGAAATAAAAAAACATTAACTAACCTTCTCATCCACTGAAGCTGAGATTAGTTTGATAGTGGGCCTCCTCTTGACTACGATGCCCCCAGCACTTTCTATTATGCTCATCAACTCACAGATGGGTGGAGCTACACTTGGTGTAATGTAAAATGTTAACCCCTAGAAAAAGAAAACAATGTTGTTTTAAGAAGTGATATAAATAATTTTAAAAACATCCTCTTTTATCTTGTTTTTAAATGCATATAATTTATTTAGAAATTTATTGCTTAATCCTAGAGTTAAAAAAATAAAAGTTATGGCTGCAAACAACAACATATTTTTAAAAATTTACAAAAAAACTATAAAGGTAAGTCTGATTGCCATACCAAAATACAATTATGAATGGTTTTAAAAATTTATTCTGCATCGTAGATGTTAATCAAGAGTTTATCATGTGTATCCTTAGTTACACAGCTGAATGTTCAATCAGTGATCTACACTAGAACATATCACAAATTATAGGGCAGATTAATCTTCCTATCAGAGTCTGAGTGTCCCTGCAGAGACATTAGGATAGCAACCAACCTGTAAACCACATTATATTATTTTTTAACATGAGTAAAATCAGTCCAGACATTTCAAAACTCCACAAACCTGAAATAAAGGTTTACTTCTAGCTCTACCCAAAGACTCAGACAAGGTACAGTTAAAAGCTGCTTCGCCACTTTCATCTTTAAGTGCATAATCTGACTCATCTGTAACACACACAATTAGAAATCTTGTAGAAAAAAAACAAAAATACATAACAGTGAGAAAGTAAGTAAATTTCCTTCTAGATATAGAGGTCAGTGCAGTCTGTGATTACAAAGTTTCCAAAGCTAAATATGATCTAAGGTGTCTTATAGCTAGCACAATGACCATAACTTTAGTAAACACACACAAAAAAAATAAGGTGTTAGTATAGTAGGGTGCACTAAGTGTTTGGAGAAATAGTAAAATCTTGAATTTTAAATCCAATCCCTAGTTGCGATTCAAACTCAAGATTCTCAGGTTGCTGTTTTGTGCTTTATCTGACATCCATCTCTCTAATGGAAATATTGAGATGATATCCATTTTGAAAAACTGTCTTTTGCATACCCCTCCCTATTACTCAAAAAGCTTTTTGTTGTCTTTAGTTCAGACTTTATTTTTAAAATCTTTCCAATCTTTAATTAATTAATATTTCATTACCCCTTTACTTTCAAACTCCTAAGTAAATCTTAATTAATTAGTGGTACCATATATTTCAAAATTACATCAAAGAAGCAACATGTACACATACATAATGGTTCCTCTTTTTGATTTTGTACACATACATAATGGTATTTCTGATAAAAAAACAACTGATACTTTTAGAGGTTTGGAATTAATGTGAGATAAAAAAAAAGTTGAATACTTCAAAAAAGGGTAAATGCTTTGGAGAATTGCTGGTGTTAGGAGACATGTTTAACTCATTAGCTACTAAGCCCATACCTAAGCAGCATCTCTCTAAATACTAAGCAAAGGGAGGTAACTCCAAAACATCAATACACTGACTTTACAAAATATATTTTTAAAAACATAAAACAACATCTATCAATAACAAAAAATACTTCTAAAAAAAGAGAAATGGATGACCTTTAAAATGATGTATAATTTGAATAGGTTTTACAAGATTAAAACAATAAAAACAATAGGTAAAGACGAAAATTTGTTCAAGTGCCTGATTTTTTGAAGACCGGTGGACCCCCCGCCCCCCATCAGATCTGTAATTTTTGGTAACCTTTAACATTTACCCAAAGACCAGTAATGCTTATAAGTAGGAATTTAGTAGGCCTATACAATAAACATTATGCTTATATATAAAATCTGTATATGTCTTGAGTATTTACTGACTTTCACTGGGTGCACGTGAGGCCCTTAGTTGCCTGAACATGGCATCATGCTGATGTGGTTCTGCATGTGTCTCCGATTTCATTACTTCTAGCATAACCAAGTAAAAGTAATCAAACCATTGTCCAAACCAACGTTGTGAACACCCCCAACTAGATCTATTTCATCAAATTTTTTCATGTGGTAAATAAAAACTGTTCAAAATATCAGTCAAAGAAGTTGAAGATTCATTGACGCTAGATCCAGAATAGTCTAGATCTAGGCTAGGCCGCTAGATGATAGATCTAATGTTTACTTTACTCTCTCTCTGAATCAGACTAGATCTAAGTCTAAATGTAGCGCTAAGTTCTAATGATCAATGCCTTGATCAATATCAAGTTCATTATTAGCTGTATTTAGTATATTATTTGCGATAATGGGTCTAAAAATTGAAAGGTCATTGAGAAAATGGCCTGCGCAGCTAAGGAAAATCAAAAACAAAATCAAAAAACTTTGAAGGCCCATAGAAACTGAAGCGAAAGACGTAAAAACATCCATTTTTTCTAACGAAACGATCTATATTTCTACTTTTTTAAAAACCCAGCCAGCTCAAAATAACGCCACGCGTCGCGCAGGAAAACGAGAGCTACACAAGTCACGCTGTATGTGTGCTGTGGCGGGCGCATTTAGGCGCATTAGTACTGAGGGGGGAAAGGCGCATTTGGTCGCATTAGTAGCTAATGAGTTAATAGATTTGACAAATTTAATGAGTAGTGATCTCCAAACATAGACAAGTAGTTAGAATAAGACAGAAAATACAAGTTTAGTGACACTGGAATCTCAAGTTAGTAGACATTTTAATGTAAATCAGTCATTCATAGCCTTTTTCATCATTTGAAGGTGTCTGATAAGCAGAGAAACTCTACATACTTGCATGATTCTTAAGTGTTCTTACTCAGAGCACAACACTTGGTATGCTAGTCCAGGAGAAGAAAACAAAGTAGTTTGTAATGTTACAAAGCCAACTCAAGAAAAGTTCCTCAATATTTTATTCCATCAATCAAAGCTGGAGTGTTCAGACATTTTGTTATACATGAAATGTTGATCAGTAACATTCTTCAGTGTATTGGGGATAGAACACCAAGTCAAGCTTGCCAGAAGAAAATCTGAGTGGACTGCAAATCTTTCTATACACTAAAGTGGATGGTTTCTGAATGTGAGGAGTCTTACAGAATATCCCCATCACACAATGGAAGAGCTAGAGGAGAAAAAAAAGTTCCGTACCTAAAAACCTCTCCTGGATGCTGCTGTCTTCCAGCCATTCTTTAGTAACAACATAGCGACACGTGTTGATGGCCACAAAAAACTTGATGGTTCTCACTAGACTTGGACAGACCAGGTGAGTGCAGTGCCTTGGATTAGTCACAGTACAGCCCCCTAGCTTCTTGACAATCTGCAAGATAACATTTTCATCATTTATTAACAATTGGATTAACAACTTTTTTTTTTTTTTGATCACATTTATATAAACTGCTCATTTTAGAATGAGTAGGTATTTTATGGGTAAGTTTTTATTTAGAAATGATGCAAGGTTTCACAATGGATTGACTACTTTTTTAATAGTGATCTATACTCAATATTTGAATAGAAAACAATAGTACAGTGATAAAAAAATGTCTTTAAACAATAGATATTACAAGATGCCAAAACTATCCAACTTCTACCACAAATATATGTCACTATCTCAGAGAAGCCTGCACTTTATGCTGCAGAACAGCATAGTTATTTTACTGGGACACAGATTGCAAACTGCCATAAAGCTGCAGAATTTAAAAGAAAAAGTTACTCTGACAGGGAGAAACAAAATGTTAAGAAAAAAGTTTGGGATTAGTCAGTGGTAGTTCTTAAATAATTCACCATCAGGGTAATATGTTACATTTGAATTAAGATGTTACAACAATGAACTAGGAATAAGGTCTAACCAAATCTTAATAAGGATACATTTCTGATCATTAGATACTTACTAGATGTAGACTTGCTAGTAACTGTCTATATAAATTAGATACTCACTACTTCCATCTCACTCAAATCAATCTAATTAGATCTCCCTTACATTTGACTGCCAATTAAATACTTAATACTGCTCGGTCTGCTTACTGGATACTTACAGTCTCTAATCTTGATGCTTGTGACTTAGAGTATAGCGTAAACAAAACTTTTGGCACACCAGGATCCACATCTGGTGGAAGTGTGGTGGAGTCAACTCTTAAAAACAAAAGTCAAACAACTTTAATAATAGATTTAACATATACTGCAAAAAAAAATAATAAAAAAATGCTTAAGTCCGTTATTAAGAAACTATGGCTTTGATTTTTACTATGGTGAAGAGAAGGGGGACATAAAGGAGGGTGTACAGAGAAAATGAAAAAAAAAAAAAGAAGAAAGATTTAAAATAAGAAAGGCTGAAACAAGTCAATATGTTAACACTGTACACTAAATATAACAAAGACATTTAATATGAAGTAAATGTAAAATGCACACTAAAATGATTAAATGCTAGCAATGGCTGTCCTAAGACGCTTAATGGAGTTTTTCAAAAGGGACTTTACTTTTTGTTTTTTTAGGGTAAACATAAATATGAAATTGATGAATTACTTTTGCCTTTTCGGAGGTGATGGTCCATTATTAATTGTGTTCTCCTGGCCATTGGTAGCTTGTATATGAGGCCTAAATCTCTGTAAGGACAAAAGTTGAAGACAAAATGTATCAAGGCTTGTGAAAGGCAGAAAAAGACCATAAAATACTAATTCTGTTCAATCAATATTAACAAGACACTAAAATGATCTCAATAAAAACAAGCACCTTCCATGTTTCTTTGGTGATCTTCAAAGTTGTTTTCCAACCTCCTGAAATAGAAGAAAAGACAAAAAATCAGAAATATTCTGATAGTCTCAATAAACTGACCTAGACATAAACACAATTTGTACTGTAGTGATTCAATAGGCTGGAGCATAGAAGTAGCATAATCGAGAACTTCTGTAGTGACGAGACGTTACATTAAAAACATTATAACACGTTTTAGCTAGGAGACAGAATAAACAGACAATAGATGACTCAGACTGCATACAGTTAGGGCGTAATTTGTTTCTAGAGACTTTTTCCTTTCAGTGGAATTAAATTATTTAATGTTCATAATAACATGTTCTGTTGTTCGGTACAAGTCTAAAGTTAAATCTACTTAAGGTAATATATTAGAATCAACAGAGCTGGAAAAACACTTCATACTCAACATTAACAGTACCGACATAGAACAGTACCAACATAAAAAATTACCTATAAATATAATAATTTGGTTATAAAGATACGAGACCTGTGCAACGTACCCATTAAGTGTGTCACTCTGGTCAAATCCATGTGGAATTCTCTCCCTTGGCCCACTTGCAGGTAACGCACATGGACAGGAAGCCGCAATGCATCCATGTTGCCTAACACTAGGTCAGAGAGCCACTGGACGTTCACAACCGCTATTCTCCACTCTTTGGCTTTCTCAAATTTCATACCACCAGGCCTGAAAATATGTTAAATCTCATGCCTTAGTGATAGGATGACAATAAGACTGCATTAAATAAGCAAAACAAATAACCCTATATAGAGTTTTCTATTATTACGTCTAACAAAATAAAAGCAGTTTGAGTTGTATTTTACTTTCCCCAACTAATATTATGTACTCTATGTTAGAGATGTGTGGACTCTGATACCCTAAAAATATATAAATGTTCTAAATCCTTGTCCTCACTAGGATCAGCAGTCAATTGCTTTCCCCCGCTGCCTCCACACCCATAGTACAATGGTGTGGTACATTTTTATTGGAAATATACTAAAATTGATTTGTGTATCCCTTTTATAACTCGGTGGATGCAGGTATAACACTTTAAAGATATGAATGCACATCTAACATTAGATGTGAGGGAGCAGTAGAACTGGATAGAGAGCTACATGAATGAAGACAACTAGTGTTCCAATAGCAATGAGTTTACAACTAAAATTAAGTACTACAGACAACTATTGTTCCAATAGCAATGAGCTTAGAACTAAAATGAACAGAAAGTAGATTTACTTTTTACAAATGAGTGCTGAGTTGTGATGTGTCATGTAGCCGGTGTACTTGGCCCCAATAGCATTGATCATCTGTTTTAACCTAACTCTCTCTTCGCCATCAAAGTTTGTCACGCTTATCATCTAGTGAAAGACAAAGCAGGCACACATACACAATTAACAGCCTGACCAAAAAAAAATATATATCATTAACATGCTGACAGCTGCAGCTGTTTACTTAAATGTAACAGCGGAAGCTGTTCATTAACATAATTATTATTAGGCTCGTAACATACGTAACATACATAAATTATTTAAAAATTACTAAAGGTCTATAAAAATACTAAAAAAAAAAATTTTTAATATTGTAGCTCTATAACTTCCAACCTATTATCTTTTTTTTTTTTTGGTTATCATTTTTAGAACTAAAAAAAAAATTAATTTTAGAAATTACATTAATGCACAAAAATATACAAATATATGTCCTACCTGATTAAAACCAGGTTTTTCTGAATGAAATGACAATGGAAGGTGGAGAGCTTGCCAGGGTGGAACCATTTTCTTTTGAAGCAAACAGTCATTCAACCAGAATGCTGTAACAACACGTTTGCCTTCTTTCAGGGCCTAAATGTGATTAGGTACAATAAGATTTTCTATGTTTTTTAAAGTAAAGTGCATGAGAGGATAAAGGACTTATTTTAAACGAAAAAGAACTTTGTAAAAACTTGTATTAAACTTATATATATTCAATTAAATATTAAATCTAGAAGATACCAATATTGGTAACAATCTCTCAGATTTAAGCAGGATTCTGTGATTTCCATAGCAGGAGTGCTAATTCAATAATTACAGCAAGAAGTTTTTAGTCTAATAGAGACGTTATCAGTATCTACTAAGATATAGGGCAGGAATTTACCTTGCTTTAAATGAAGTAGGCTTAAAACTAATTTAACATTGTCACAACATTAGAATACTTAGTGGACAAATAAACTGACATAATTTAACATTGTCACAACATTAGAATACTTAGTGGACAAATAAACTGACATAATTTAACATTGTCACAACATTAGAATA
This sequence comes from Biomphalaria sudanica, assembly GCA_036873155.1. Lineage (NCBI taxonomy): Eukaryota > Metazoa > Mollusca > Gastropoda > Planorbidae > Biomphalaria > Biomphalaria sudanica. The sequence continues at coordinate 221,538 of JAZGLO010001818.1, read as the reverse complement.
CTTAGTGGACAAATAAACTGACATAATTTAACATTGTCACAACATTAGAATACTTAGTGGACAAATAAACTGACATAATTTAACATTGTCACAACATTAGAATACTTAGTGGACAAATAAACTGACATAATTTAACATTGTCACAACATTAGAATACTTAGTGGACAAATAAACTGACATAATTTAACATTGTCACAACATTAGAATACTTAGTGGACAAATAAACTGACATAATTTAACATTGTCACAACATTAGAATACTTAGTGGACAAATAAACTGACATAATTTAACATTGTCACAACATTAGAATACTTAGTGGACAAATAAACTGACATAATTTAACATTGTCACAACATTAGAATACTTAGTGGACAAATAAACTGACATAATTTAACATTGTCACAACATTAGAATACTTAGTGGACAAATAAACTGACATAATTTAACATTGTCACAACATTAGAATACTTAGTGGACAAATAAACTGACATAATTGGAGACGGAGACAGAGAATTGTAAAGAAATAAAAAAAAAAAATCTTCAAAGTACAGACCATTTTGAAGACATCAGATTTCTGATTGGCACACAAGACATGACTGACTCGATTACAATAAGAAGTTTCGACTTGCCCACCATATTGTTCAATAACCTGAGGAATCAATCAAAGGCTTTCATTTGGTAGTCTTCAAATATTTAACAGCCATAACACCTGCCCTAGGATAGATAACCTAATGATTTATTTTCAGGTTACATTTCTCACAAATAAATGAAAATTCATTATTTTACATGATCTTAGCTGCCATTAAGAAGAATTAAAAAGAAAAACAAATGTTTGTACGTTGTTTAATTTTCTTAAACAATGTTTACAAATAGGCCAAAAATTTGTCATTATAATATGCTAAAGAAATATTTTTAAAATCATTATTTACAAAAGAAATATTTTTATACCTTTTTCCATGCTGCGACTTCCTCTAATCCAATAATATTTTGGTAATCAACTATACAAAACACACAACCAAGTAGACATAGGTCTGGAGGGACTGGAAGTGGAAATAATTCAATTCTAAACTGATTGATTGTTAATTTGACACCTCTGTACTATTTTAGACAAAGCCTTTGTAAATCTTAAAATTTAAAAATGTCCTATTGTATTTTACTTCTTTATTATTATTAACTAAATAATTTTTAAAAAAAAGGAATAGATGATGAGATCTACGCATTTTGCACAAAAATGTAACTATGAAGAAAATAACAACATTGCACAGATATTTTTTCTTTTCGATAAAATGTGCAAAATGTAAAGTGAGTAGTATCAGCTAGAATGTAACTTAACACTAAAACAAAAATATCATCAAATGATAAAACAAAGGCCTAAAACAAATAATACACAAGCTTACAGATTGGACCTCTTTCTAGCAAATTTTGCTATGTAATAAAACTAATTTAAAAAAAACAACTTAATGTTGTAATGTATACTGATTTATAGCAATGACCTTTTAGGCAGAGGCCGCAAACTGTTTTAAAATTGGTTTACATGTATGTGCATACAATATGCACAGTTATTACTCAAAGCTGTTATGTCTTGTAACCAACAAAACAATATACATATAAACACACTGAACAAAAATAGCAGTCAAGTCTAATCACCATTCTCTTTAGGGTCATGTCCATGATATAATGGTCCTGGCGGAGGAGGCTGTGGCTGTGGACCACTAGTGGCTAGAGGGGGAGCACTGGGAACTGGGACAGCAGGAGGCTGATGTGGAATAGGAAGAGGTACTGCTATAGGTTTAGGTGGGAAAGGGTATTCAGGTGGGGGCGGCCGTGTCTGTGATGGCATTGTTGGAATGGCAACCAAGGGATTCATCTGAAAATAAAATGAGCATAATAACTTTTGATTTTGTTTTTCTTTTAAATTGTACAATAAGGGAAATAAATGTACACATACATACATTTTTATTTATCCTATGCTTAATGATATTTGTATCTAAAATAAAACTATTTTGATCAAAGAAAATACAATTAAAAAGTCTAATCCAAACCGTCGAACTGATGAAATTTTCAATCAGAAATTTGATTGTTACATATAACCTATCTGTTACTTCAGTCAAGATTCCTTTTATTAAAGGGAAAATTATGTGTTGAACATAGAGGCCCACAAAATTCTTCAATCACACAAACTTCTTTGCAGCTAAGGTCCAAGTCATTTACAAGACCGTGTGTCTTTTTTAAAAAGGCTAAGCATTTATTTTCCTATCCTGCTTTACCTTAGGCCCTTGCTGTGGCATTGTTGATCTGACTGGCACACTAGAAGGTGGTGCTACAGCTCTGTTGGTGATGTTTCTTAATGTGTTTCTGATGTTGCTTTGGTCCATTCGTGGCTGCATTCCAACAGGTGGGATTGGTGGTAAAACTCGGGAAGCACTGGAAGATCCTGGGGAATTTACTGGCTGCAGTGGCACACTGAGGCGTTCAGGAGTGGTGGGCTCAGACGAAGATTTACTGGATATTCTACTGCTAATTTTCCGAGCCAAAGCTTCTTTTGCACTCGGTGTGTCTGGCCGAGGACTTTCTAATCTGCATTGAAAAATTCAAATGCTCCATTTAAGAACAGACAGAATAGAATTTAAAGTTTTGAGTCTTCTCCCCTCCTGTTTTTTTTTCTTTATTGAACAGTTCACAACTTTATTTATTACAGATGCCATCATATAAAATTTAACCAACCCCTAATTAAAGCAATGCCATTCAGTTTTACAATATGAACAAGATTTTTACCACACCTCCCACCCCAGCTGGAGTCATGTCCAATTTTTATCTTCATTTAGTCATAGTAGAAAAAAAGAAGAGTTTAACCTCATTAGAAATCACCCTGGCACACTATGAAAGATCAGGGAATACTGTCCATATTTTATAAGCATTCACAACCAATGGAAGCTTCAGATTTTTTATCTATACACTGTCCATGTACAAAACTCCGGTAAAAGTAAAGGTGCCTAAGCCTAGCTTCTAATCTACGGGTCCAAATTCTAACCAGTTTACCATATTATCCAAAACGCTAGCCATTCACCTGTTTCAGTGAACTATGGTTACTTTAAGGTACTAACAACCAACCCATACTTTCCCTTACAACTGTCAGGTATCCATTACAACTAAAACCTTGAATTAAATATCAATCTTCATTGGGATTAAAAACTGACAACACACTCTCATGTTTAAAAACTGACAAAAGAAGCCAAGTGGTCACTTCTAATCTATCACACTCTCATGTTTAAAAACTGACAAAAGAAGCCAAGTGGTCACTTCTAATCCATCACACTCTCATGTTTAAAAACTGACAATAGAAGCCAAGTGGTCACTTCTTTTTAATGTCAAAAAGGAGCAATGGAGATACTGTTATCAGAAATACATAAACATAGCCTTGGTAAAAAAGAGACCACATTTCTGTAGACAGTGCTATTTTGTCCAAAACACTAGCCATCAACAACAGATCAATTTCAAAGCGTACCTGTCATCCAACTGACCCATTTTGTTGATGCCCATTCTGACAGAAAATATGCTATGGTTGGGGGAGACATCCATCATCTCATGCGGGGGTAAGGTATCCATGAATGATGTGTACGGTGACTCCAGGTCGTATTCAGGAGGAGGCTCTGGCATTAGATTTGGCGGGCTTGGTGGTTGTGCCCTAGGAAATAGCAGGAGCTTAGGATGGTAGATTTCCTCATTTTGCCTCTCTGACTTGGCAACAGAGTCCACAATCCAATCAGGTGTGACTATTTTAATTGTGTCTTTATGTTCCACTGCAGCTGTATATTTAGCCTACAAGGAGACAAACAAATCAGCACTTACAACATTTTATGTACTAGGATAGTAAGTTAAAGAATGTTAAAAAGACTCACCCAAATGCGACGCAGAGTTGATAATGGAGTCACAGCAACAAAGCAAAACAATTCAATCATCCAATTAGGTAAAATAGCTTCTTCAAAGAAACTGATCAATAATAGAATTTAAATGAACTGACTAAAAATCTTTTTTACCCTTTTTATATCACAGCAACGTTTTAGGTTGCCAGATGTTTCCATGATATTTTCATTGACTACACAGCTATTTTTACTTTTGGAAATTTTGTACAAGAGTCCAGCATAAATATTATTTCTGCATTTTGTTTCCCACTTATTTACTACATAGAATCCATCATGTTATTAGTAACAAAGAGAACTTGATTAATGAGCCACAAGTTTCAGGTAAGAGGTATTAACTATGATGGTGACCAAGTTCAAATAGCTCTAAGGACTCAAAAATTGCTTTTCTGAGTTAATCTGGTTGACTGGTCTTGTAAAACCAGAAAAAGAGGTGAACTTTTTTTTATTCAAAATGCCTTTTAACTTAAGTTTAATCTAAACCCTCTTCTACATAGTGCCTGGTTGGAAACGGTTCATAAGAGGAGATGAATAGAGAAACAAAACAGAAACCCTGGAGAATAAAAACAGCCTAAACAGCCCAGCCACAATCCACACACTGTTCCTCAGGGGGCTTTTCTATGGTGGCTATGGTACAGAGAAGGGAAATGAAGGGGTTTTCCTAGGGTGCTCGCCTTCTGCCTCACCTTCAATCCAGTGTCTTTGGATAAGAATATGAGCCCCTGGCGAGACAGGTTCAACAAATCTGCATCCGATGGTTCGAACAGGTCAGTAGAAGGAAGCTTCTATTTTTCTAAGAGTGTCAAGAGACCTAGTCTCAACTCCTATGATAATTACAAATTTGGTGGTAGGCTGTGCCGGTCATATGATATTCTTGTTAACCATACTGCACCTTTCATAAGAATCTCATAAGTAAAATTAAGAGAAGCTCTTTTTTTATTTGTCTTGAACTGCTTAGCAAGTTCATAGTAAGCAAATGTATGCTTGCAGATAAAAATTAAGTGATTAAACCACTTACACTACTAGTGCTAGATGTAATGAGGTGTGTTACTGTTTCATCTAGGTCAGACTGACATCTGGCACCATGGTAAATCAGCATGCCCCAGATTGCTAGAACATCGTCACTGTCAAGCTGTAAAAAGGAATGAATGAATACATTCTTTATGGTCACAGAATAAGCTTGATATATGGTATGTATTTTTCTTATCCTCAATGAAAGGAACAATTTCAGGTTATTTTGCTTTAACAAAACTTCAATGACTTTATAAACAGATGGATATGTTTAGTAAATATAAATATCCTTCCCAGAAAATAATATATTACTATACAACTATAGTTACAAGGATTTCTAGAGTTCTTAATTTTAGGACAATAAGACAAATAGAAGTGCACACATGCACACACATACATTAAAGTCTGATAAAATCTTACCTCTGAGGGACATGCCACAATCCCGGAAAATAATTTTCCTTCCAGAAAAAAAATTTCTTTTCTAGAACATGGTTAAGTTTAAAAATGAAAAGGTTGAACTTGGCTTGGCTATTTATGAAGGGGACTTGACACCCAATCCGAGCAGAGTTGTGTTTACTGAGCGCCTAAAGGCAGCACGGAAAACTACTTCTAGATACCCCCCACACACACACACTGGTCAACAAATGAGACTGGACCAAAGCACTCTGAGCATGCTATAAGCATGAAAGTAGCGCTGTATATAAGATATAATTTATTTTATTTTTTTATTCATGTATTGTTTTCAAGTATGAGTAATTGTACAGAATTTCAACTTGATCCAAGGATGGGAAGTGTGAGAAAAACTTGTAAAAGAATCCACTCTGACAAGAGTGAGTTGATTCTTTATAAGATTTGTAAAAAGTAGGTCAAATTTACCTTTTGTATCAGATTCTTTCAAATGTATCTATAATCTATACATAGGTAAGTGATATGTAATGGCATAGTAATTTGCTTCCTTTTTAGAATAACCAAACAAGGATACTTAAGTTGTTTCTTGCACTTTGCAGATAAAATCACCCATTCACTCTAAATAAAAAAAAAATAAAAAAAGATTACAGCTTAGACTAATTTTAATAATAATTAATTTTTTTTATATAAAATTGAATGTCAAAAAAATATACAGGGGTTCTCGGGTTACAGCATTGATCTGTTCCTATGTCACATTGTAAGCTCATTTTTAGTGTAAGTCGTACGTTGTATGTATGTTGTAACCACGGAACATCGTAGCACTAGATTGGCACGAGGTCCTCGTGTGTAAGTGAAGTAATTTAATAATTTAACATATTTGAAACTAAGAAATGGGTGAAAATAAAAATGTATCTTTCAATCTATAATTAAAAACACTAGAAACTTACTGATACAATTGGGAGTTCAAAGAGTTCTTTGGCCTCGGAGTAATCATCCGAAGTTGTACTGTCAGCAATGACAATGCTGACCATCTCACTGAGGTATGAGTCTCGTTTTGCCCCATTCTGATCTAATAAGGATGTTACCTAAAAATATTTGAAAAATGAAATAAATTCTAGAATATTGTCTCTTTTGAATGCATCTCTAGCAATATTTGCACAACCATGGTTGCCATGCAAAATATAATATTAAAATCTCCAATCATTTTAACTTTTTATTTGATCTTTAAATCTAGATTATTCAGTATGAATGAAATAAAAAAAAACGACAACAATACACATTCTAGATCTACACTGTTTAAAAGAAGAGAAGAACCTAAAAAAAAAGAGATTTCCAACCACAAAAAAAATTATTGTATGACTTGTGGAAGTATCTCTATATCTCTATAGATATATGAAAATATGAATACCCAAAAAGAGATTGAGTTTGATGACAACTAATGTACCAAAAATAATATTAAAACAAGCCGTCTACACAAATTGTAGCATCCACAATTAATTTTACATAGATCCTAGTTCCAGTAGTGTAGTAGCAGTAATGAAATACACATGCTCCCCATTCTCTCTAGAAGAGATTTTCTTTAGCTGATGCATCATGGGGTTTTAAAATTTAACCTTAAGACCAGGAAGACACTAGTTTCTATCTTTATACAACTCTTCTTCACCTACTTACTACATACCAGTAAGGAAATTTGTATTAACGGGTTTGTGCATTACACTAAACAAAACAATTTAAATATTATTTTATATATTAGAATAAACTTGGATCTCATAAAAATTATATCTAGATTAGTAGAAGATTGTGAGTAGATAGAAGATACTCAGAGTCATATAGCTAGGCATCTAGGAATCTATTACCAGTACTAATCTAGATATATATCTACTATAAACTTAAAATCTAAGTACTAAATCTAGTCTAGATTATACTGACTTGAGTCACTTTCACTAGATAGATCTAAATTTCTAACTTTCATTTTATTCATGATTCTAGATTAATCTAGATCTATCAATCTATCATTTCTATTAAATTCTATGTAGTAGATATTTATATTATATAGAGTCTAGACAATAATTCACAATATAGACAGTAGATATCTATAGTCTATAATATCTAGATTTATTTTATATTATTATATATAGAATCTAGATCTAGTCATTCTAGTGTCCCCTAGGCCTAGGCTGAAAATGAAATGGCTGAAAAACTAAGTAACTCAAGATTATTATTTAATTATTATATAATATATCTAGATCTAAATATAAAATTATGATTATCTAATATAGATTCTATATTATATTATTAATAATATTATTACATATGATTATCATTATCTGATACTGAATTTTATTGAAATTATTTATAAATATAATGTTAAGACTAACTAAGAGTTAGTAAGACTAGACTGTGACGACTGTCACTTTAACTAAGTTAGTAAGTGACTAGATCTAAGTGACACTAAACTAACTAAACTTGATGTCTGACTACTCTGACTCTTGACTAAGTGACTACTACTCAGCTACTGTACTAGATTTAGTACTAGAATCTAGTCACCAGACTCACTAGTCGTGACTAGTGTCTAGTTAGACTAGTTTCGGTGAACTCATTACTATTGACAATTGACAGTCACAGTCTAGTCATACTCATACGTCATAGTGACAGTCTAGTCCTAAGTAACTTAGTGAGTAAAAACCTTATCGCTAATATTTCCGACAATGTAATATGTGACGCCTTTAAAAACATCATGCTGTAAATCATCATGATTAGTTTCTGTGTCTGATCCCATTTATGTTAAAGACTACAGGTTTAGATCTAGATCGAGATATCTAAATCTAGCATTGTGTCATTAGCAAAGAAATTTAGTCAATTTTTCGGTGAAAATTCCGCGTAACATACGCTGATTGTCTGCTCTTGATATGTCTATCCAAACAAAGGCTTTATATGTGTATCTGGGTTTAAATGTTAATTAATATAATAATGTGCAATATTTAACTTCTAAAAAATCAGTTTTAACAGTAATTAGTGGAAAATGAATACATTTTTGTTAGATCTAGTCATTTTTTTTCAATGTATTTAAATTAAAATATTTTCATTTTTTTTAAAGAGCGTTTTGCAGCTTACGTACTAATATCTATAGGGGGAATTGTGGTTGCGACCAAATAGATGTTTACTTATGGCCGACTCGTATTATCTATCAAGATAGACTAGTATTACTATTAGACTAGTAGAGCTACAGCTCAAACTGCTCCAGACGAAAATGCCAGTATATCTCAAATAGAAAAATATCTAGAAATTGTATGCCCAAGACTTGCTGATTTCCGTCTTATCTTATCTTATATGATATAGACGTTACTTCAAAAAAGAAGATGATTATGATTTTTATTGATTACGTCTCGACCACAGTGCACATGAATGACAAGCTCTTCTTGATCTGTATAATGTATTGTGAATCATGAATGGTGGCATACAACCCAATAATACATTCATTTCATTCATTCATTCACTCAGAGTCACATACTGACACTGAAATTTATTTGATTCACCTACAGTCTATTTTGTTCTATTAAAATTAGTGATAAACTTGAATTTTAAAATACTAAATAATCCCTATGCCCTATATTATATGATGAGTATTTGTGGACTATTGGTTTTGTATGCACCCATGTTGCACATTAATAGTATGAAAGAATAAGCAATTACGCTATTACTATTTGATTTATAATGTAGGTACCTGATGGCTGCTAACTCTTTAAATTCTGCATTCTAAAAATTAATCTTTGTTTAAAATAGGCTTTTAATAATTCCGCCAAGAGTCTAGGTCTTCCTAAAAGCCCTACAACTCTAAAATGTCAATGAGAACCAGGATTCGGGGATTCACAGCATGGGTAAACCTTCGTTTGATGCCCTACAATCAGTTGATGTCTAATGTACTGATGGACTTGTTGCTAGGCACCAGCATGAAACATTTGATGGAAAGTATCACTGGGACAAGTATTAAAAGACTTGACTCCATGGATGGGTATGTAAGCCTCCATTCACTTAATAAAGTAGAATATAAAGTACAACAAAGTACCCCATTAATACCTTGTGCTCTATAGGACAGATGATGTAAAGGTGGAATGTGTGTCTGATAGGCTTAAACCGAGACCATTCATTTTAGAAGGCCACAACACTGACATCCAATGTCACAACCTGTGGGCAGTTTAGACCAATAGCTTATTGCCACATTTTGTAAGTGGTCAGGCCTTCTATAATGATTCTTCTCATCTCTGCCTGTGGTCCCTTCTGGGGCATAGGCCACCAACCAGCTTCCTCCAGTCATCTTGGTTCTGGGCGAGTCTCTCCAACTGTCCCTACATCTATAATGATTGATCTCGCTTAAACCCCTTGGCTACCTATAAAGGGGGATTAAGTATGAAATCTGACTAGAGCTTAGTTGTGTTTGCTGAGTACCTAAAGGCAGCACAAAAACCTTCCCCCACTGGTCTGCAAAGGAGATTGGATCATAAGTGACCATAGCATGCTATAAGCATGAAAATTAGGCTATACAAAGCAATTAAAAATAAAAAGTCATCTGTTTGTTTAGATGTCTGTTAATGAAGGTGTCACATAGCAAATAAAACACCCAACTGCCTTTAATTTCCCTAATTAATGCCAGGTACTCATTAGAGTTGGATGAACTCTGAGGCATCCTAGAAATTCCAAAATTCAAAATGTCTTCATCAAGATTTAAACCCCAGACCCTTTGATTCAGAAGTCAAGAACTTTACCACTCAGCTACCATCCCTCCAAAGTAGATTTAGATACAATAAAGATGTTGAGACTATTATTAGATTTTTCTTTATGAAATATGCTGCAGCCAAAAAAAAGTTTAAAACCTTAGATAGTCACATAAAATGAAATAGGCTTGCACATGATTGGATAAACAGTGAATTGTACAAAAGTACTATACTATATTTCAAAGATAATTGAGACATCATGTTGTGTTCAAAACTTTCTAAAATGGATACTGGTAGTAGACATTCCATGAAACATTTCAGTAACTTAAAAGACAAATATTATATATCTATTGTACTTCATGATTTCCTGAGCAATTATTGACAATAAAACTCAGAGAAAGTTAAGTATCCTAGTCTAGTCATTGGTGAAAGCTCCTAATGAACTCAGGTAGTACAACGAAAGCTTTACACCTGTTTCTTTAGCAGATGAATATCAGAAATTGTCAAATTAAAAATTGCAGCAAATAACATTGGGATATCTTAAATAATATAAAATTAAGGCTTACAGGCAGATGATTGAGTGACATTTGATTTGATACTGAAATGATTGCATTTTACTTAATTACTTAAGCTTAATAAATGAAAAGTAAACCTTGCTTTGTTAGAAGAAGATGTAAGCAGGTGGACTTGAAGCCATATGAAAATGAACTTTAAAAAGACTTCTACATCCTTTATTTTCTTTGAGATCTAGCAGTTCGCATGCTTCTGTAAATGATTGCACATAAAAGCCTAAACCTGCAATTGTATCAAACTCTTCAAAATAGGGTCTGATAAAAGAATGCCAATATTAATCAGTTACAGCAAAAATAACATGAGTTTAGGTTAAGTCAAGGTTGTACTCATCTTCAAGTAGGTTAAAGGGAATCAATTGGCTAAGAGATTAAAAAAAAAAAGTAAATGTAGTTGGTAACAGTACTGAACCAGTAACTGTAAAAACGGGATTTTAATTTTACTAGCACCTGAACCAATGAGTCTTGCAGGAAACTAAACTTTTACTTACATATTAAACTAGTTTCTGAGGGGGGGCTATAGCTAAAAATCTATCTATATATTATATTCCTATAGTTTGTCACCTCAACAAATACAGACAAGAATAAACTGGGCTATTGAGGAGCTCAAAAAATGTGAGATTCTTCCTAATGATGTTTATATTGACAGTAGGTTGTTTGCCATGAGGAATGCAGATCATGTAAGTTGTAAATTTGTAACTATCACATGGCTTTCTTCTCTTCATGTTGAAGGTGCTAATTCGTTGATGGTGCTGAGGAGTGCTAAAGTTGTAGTCTCTTTCTTGATATGTCAGATGTTACAAGAAGTTACTTTGACATGCCGGGGATTCTATAGATGTATATCTTTAGATTTAAATACTATCTTATTGATTGAATAAGTGAAGGTTCTTTTTAAAAAAATACAGAACTTTAATTCAAAAACTAGGAATCACTGCAATGTACAGTATTTACAGTAGTAAACTGTATCAAATAAAATATTCAAATTTACTACTAGATTTAATACAAATACAAGACTGATCTCTATCAATTCTAACTCAAGACTAATCTACATCTTATCTCTACCAAATTTACATCTAGACTGACTTTTTCTTTATTGTTGCTCCCAAATGTTTATTTGACCTTTAACCAAATGAAATCACTTCTTACAACCAATCAAATAATTTTCTATCATGTGTCATACGCGTGATAGACAGGTATCTGCTATGCCATTGGAAATTTCGAGGTTGAGCATAACCTAGACTTGGGTTTATTTTAAATTATTTAATATTTTAAATTAATATGTGACTATTTTAAATTGATACATGATAGTAACCAAACTATTTCTTTTTTTAAGGAAATTAAAAACGAATGTTTGTTTTTTGTTAAAAGGGAATAAATTAAATTTTTAGCACATTTTGTTTATCCTACAGGTTTTTGAGCTGCTCTGGAGACTTATTTGTCATGATATCTGGTTTCTTTGGGAAAGATACGAGTATCTACAACATGATGACCCTCAAATAATCACACAAGTACCTTTTAAAGTAGGTATATACATTTCAAATTTGTGCTTATATTATCTATATGCTAAACTCCATAATCTCATAGAGTCAGCATTAAATGCAGCCAGACAAATCATGCAAGCAGTTACATTTGTGGCAAATATCTGCTGAAAAATAAGCTGTGACATATGAAGATGATATGTGATAGACATCAAAATCTACATAATACTCAAAATGCTTATAATTATTTAGATCATTTGGAAGATATTTTCTTGCATTAAATTATCAATGAATTAAGGTTATAAACAGCACTCGTTCTTGTTTGAATGTTTGTTCAATAGTTGCACTGCACAGCAAAAGTCATTGCAACATTTTAATATTATACAGGTAGTCCTCGGGTTATTGCGGTCTCGACTTCATTTCATGGTTATGATGCTGATTACAACGGCTCAGTCCAACTTAGGCAGGGCTTGGCAGGAGGTTTGCCCTGATAGAGGAAGGGTTGTCAAGGTTTGAGGCTGAGGATCCCAACATGGAGAGGTACTCTAGGGTTGCCAGAGGAGTCATGGATTCCCTTAGGTGTTACAAGGAGATATTGGAGAAGATGGTCTCCTTCCAAAGTAACCTGCATCAGTACTTCAAGAAGGTAGACAGGCCTGCAACAGAGCCTGCAGCAGTACTTCAAGAAGGAAGACAGGCCTGCAGCAGAGCCTGCAGCAGTACTTCAAGAAGGTAGTCAGGCCTGCAACAGAGCCTGCAGCAGTACTTCAAGAAGGTAGACAGGCCTGCAACAGAGCCTGCAGCAGAGCCTCCAACTTGTACCCTCTACCTCACCTGCCCCTCTAGAATCACCTGCCCCTCTAGACTCACCTGCCCCTCTAGACTCACCTGCCCCAGTATCTCCAGCAAGTTCTGTAGCTTCCTCCCAATAAGCTTGTTCTCTCTTTGGCATTGTTATTTTTGCTTATCACAGTACACTGTTTATTACTGTTACAGCACTTACAGTACTGTATAGTACAGTACAGTATTTCATTATTAAAATTACTTTTATGCACAATATTTTACTGTTTTTATTGATAATTATGTATTAGAATAGGTGTATGGATAGGCTAAGTGTTTTTTTAGTACAGTACAGTACTGTTATTATGCTATAGTACTCTGTATGAATGTATGATCCAACTTACGTCGAAATTTGGTTTACGATGCCGCATAGGAATGGAACACCATCATAAGTCGAGGACTACCTGTACTTATTTTTCATGTTTAATTTACTGCTTTTTTTAGTGGACTCCAGACCCTCCACCAAAAGCTCAAAGAAAGGATTTTAAAAAATCATTGTTATCAGGATTTGGCTCCTCTGCTTTAGTATCACCTGGAGAAAGTGTAAGCTGTTTATTTTAAAATGTATCTAACTTGCATGCAGCAAATTATAATATATACATGTCAACTAATTAAAATTCTGATCCCCTCCTCAGGATTTCATTTTTTTTTCTACAAATATGAAAAACTTCCTTTTCAAAACTGATTAAATTCAGACATGAGAGGAATAGGCCACACTCAGCTTTTTTTTTTGTATTAGCTCTGAGTTTTTCTTTTACAAATCTTATATTAACTCTGGTGACGCTGTCTGTTTCAAATTTTGAACACATTATTTCTCCCACTCCCCATTCTGGGATCAATTTGAAACTTTGCACAATTATTTATTGCTCCTAACAAAACATGAATCAATAAAAGAAAATTAACCAATTAATTAATTTATTTAATTAATTTTGTTTGATATAAAAAAAGAAATAAATCTTACACTATTAAGATAAGTGGCTGTAAATGTGGAGCTTTTCCCCTTTAAAGTACCTTTTTTATTTTGCTTGTTTTTTTTTTCCTTGGTCCCATCATCATCATCATCACACCTTTGAGTTCCTCATGGAACATAGGGCCTCGGCAAAAACACGCCACCCTCCACGGTCTCTCGCTAGTTTTTTTATGGTTTCCCAGCTCTTCCCGGTCTTCTCTGCTTCTTCAAGTACACTGCGTCGCCATGTTCTTTTTGGTCTTCCTCTGCATCTTCCTTGGTCCCATACTCTCTGCTTTATAGCACAAAACTTCAACAGATCCATGCTTAAATTAATTTAATCTCAATTATAAGATAATTGTGTACATAAAATATCTCTAGAATGTGGAGAATTCAACCTGGATTAAGTTTGAAAAATGTGAGTTTATGAAAAACTTTAAAGCAAAGAAGTTGGAAAAAGAAAAGTATCCAGAACCAGAAGCTTGTATTTTAGAAATAGTTAACAGTCAACTTAAGGTGATTACTTAACATCTATGCTAGAAACATTTCTTTATTGTCTTTTAAATGTAAATATGATCTTAAGATTTTCTAATTAGTTTTTTTTTATGTTTTAATTACACAATAATTGTTTTTTTGTTTCTTGTATGATTGATTAAATTTCATGTTCTTTTGATGTTTTAATTACACAATAATTATTTTTTTGTTTCTTACATGATTGATTAAATTTCAATTCCTCTTAGAAAACAAATGAAGGTAAAAGGATCTTTTGTTCTGTAAGTATCTGTTTATATTTTTTATTTGAATACAATTTTTTATTACACTCTCTTAATTGTAAATGTTATAAATATGATAAACATAATTTTTCTTCCTATGAATTTCTTGTAATTTAAAGCTTGGATTTAAAATGTTTTTTTATTTGCTTTTGTTTAGCCCACCTTTCATACTATAGCATGCTCAGGGTGCTCTGGTCCAATCTCTTTGTGGACATGTGGGAAATGGGTTATCAGAGAAAGCAGCTTTTAAGCACTCAGCAAAACACATATCAGCTCAAGTTGTGTTTTCCAATCATCAGCATACCCCACAATTTCACACCTAAAGTTGTAAATAGATGGAGCTTGGTTTCTTTTTTTGATGTAAACCTTTTCCTGGCTAAGTAATATAAGTATTATTATAAGTCTGTTCCAAAATGGAATTAAGAGTTGCTTAATTTCTGTATTAAAAAAACACACTTTGAAATAGAATTTTTAAACTATCTATCCATTTATTGAAATATGTAACTTTTCATTGTTGAAAACATTTTTTACTCACTTTGTTCTTTTAATGTTAAAAAACAGAAAGTTTTGTATAATATTTTAAAAGTCATGAAACAAACAATTGAGCTCTTAATTTTAAATGAATTTTAGTGTTTAGATGACCTTGTTGACAGCCGCATTCTTTGTGCACTTTTGAATTCCTTTGCTCCTGATACATTCATAACAAAACTGCTTTTAAATGACAGGTAATTCATGTTTTAACTTCATATTTATAGTTATTTCAATTCAAATTTCATACAGAATCTTTTAAATATATCTACATATAACATGGAAAAGAAGCAAAAATGAGCAGGGTTTAAACCTCTTCAGTGTCTTTTATGGCCATTTTTTAATTGCTCATTTACAACTTTCTAATAATTACATTTTAAAGAGAGAAAAAAAGTGTTACAGAACTGTTATATGCTATCCCTGGTTGTCAGTGGCATTGTCATTTAATATGTCATATATGTATTTAGAAATTTAAAAAAAGTAAAGTTCCCCTTTCAGACCTTGCAATTTATGGAGCAGATGATGTAAAGGTCATCTGTTTCTATGTCAACGGTTAATGAGGATGTCATGTGGCCAGCATAATGACTAACCACCTTTACTTTTCCCTAACTAATGTCAGGTACTAATAGAGCTGGGTGGACTCAAATGTACATAAAGATCCCTAAATTATTTAGTATTTAGAAATAGAATAGCTAATTAATTTTATTGTTATTAATAAATAACCATTGATATATTCTAAATATAAATTACATTGTTTATTAATTATACATTGTAGATAAATATAGATGTTTAGTCAACCTAATTATAGAAATATGGAACCAACAAAAGAACCAATTTTATACAATAAATACCCCAATGTCAGGTTCCTTTGATATTTAGATATTAACTAGTCTTTATACATCACAAAAAATTGTGTACAAATTAAAAAATAATAATCTTAACTTTGACAATATTAATTTATGAAAGATGTTGAAATCTTATAATACTTTTGTTTTACAAGTTTCAGATATTGATACATTTATTTCCTCCTGCAGAACAGGAGATGATGGTCACAGGTTGGGTTTGAACTCAGGATCTCCATGATTATAGTCCAAAGTGCTTACCAGACAACCAGCTAAAAGTCCTCACTAGGAGGCCAAAAAAAAAATGTCCCTATATCTACTCTCAAAAACATATCATTTATGTTTAAATCTTAGAAATTTGCTATTTTAGAATTCTTTTTTTTTCTAAAGATGGACAGTCAATCTTGTATTGAAAACAGCAGAGAAAATGTTTTATATAGATACACCATTTGACACTGAAGACTTAGTTGAAGTAAGTAACATAACCAAAAAAAAAAATTCATATTTCATAAAGTATTTTCATATACATTTTTCTCATCTGCATTGTTGATAACATGCTGTGTTTAGTTACAATTAAAAATTACCTTTAGGATTAAGACACAAATAGAATTGAGTTATGCTAAGTTTGTATGGTAAACTTATACCATTGTGATTTCAAAAAATATTTTTCATAGAAATGTTGTTGTTTAAATGAACTAAATGTGGAATCAAACTTGTTATTTCTTTGTAGCACTTGTTTTTAATCAACAAAATGTTTGACCTTGATAGTTACTACAAAGTAATGACATTAAAGTCAAGGGGACATTCGTTTTTATTTATTTATTTATTTAAATCAGAGATGTAGTTGAAATCATAATTTTAAAAAGTTATTTTATTAATGAGTACTGAATTTAAAAACAATTAAGATGTGTTGGGTCATTTGATTGCTAACAGTTTATTACTGAGAAAAAGCATTGTAAAAGAATGATCTTCTATGACCTTAGTGATCAAGAAAAGAGATCATAAACTAAAGATAATGAATAGGCCTTATGGTTATTCAAGCATGAAATGTGTGTATGATTTTTGAATATATTCTAAGCTTGTTATTGTACAAATTGTATTAAAATTTTTCACTGCCTTGGAATGTCCAGCCATGTCTTTCTTTCTTTCAGGCCGATGGTATGGCCATAGCGTCCTATTTTACCTTCTTTTTCATGGTTGCTTTCAAGTATCGACAATGTCATATTGTAGCAAAAATGGTGGTAAGATCTGCTAAACATAAAATGAAATAACATTACACTGCTATTTGTACAAATCACTAGTAATTAAGCAAATTATTCCTGCTACTGATTTTGTTCATTTTTTTTTTTTTTTTTCCATAATCTGTTTATATAAATGCAGGACAAAATAGAAAAGATGTGTAAAAAACTCAGCCAAGAACTAGCTGATTGCCCTAGGATTGCTAGCAATGCGCAGGAGCTACAAAAAAGAAAAGATCTAAAATCTCAGATTGAAAATCTTAAAAAAGGTTCCAAATAAATTTTAACTCCTTTTTATACACTTGTAGTGGCTATTTATAATTTTGTTTTAAAGTGGAAAATGGCTTAATTCGTTTTCTCTCCTTTCAATAAGAGTTAAAAAGTCTATCTGAGAGATTTGACATCAAGTACTGTCAGAAATGGGTCAAGCATGTACACTGCATTCAATCGGAGGTCAGTGAAAATGTCTTTTTGTTGTTCCAATTTAAACATGAATTGACATGTTAATATTTTTATTATTAAAAAAAATGTCTTTAAAAAAAAACTATATTCAGGCTCTACCGGTACTCATCATTTTCTTCCTTATTTTTTTTTTTTTAAAGGTGAAAAAGAAATTTGAAAAAATGCTCAGAAAAAAGTTTGACAGTGTAACAGTCCCAAGAAATATTACTATTCATGACTTATGTCTTTCATGTATGATAAATTTGGTATGTATTGGATTCACACTTTAGTATTATAATTGAAGACTATTTTAACCATCAGAACCCACTTTTCAAAATGTAGACCTAAAACCAATCAAAATATTATTTATAAAATTAAGATAAATTTAATTGTATGCATATATTTAAAAAAAATTAATATACATATATTTATATACCTGACCAGGTTATGTCTGCTCTGGGTGTGGTAAAATATGTAGGTCATAGCTGGGGCTGTGTATCCACATGAAATACTGCACTCCTCATTAATCTCGAAGACACGCCTTTTGATTATTTATGTGCAATACATTTTTCAGAGTCTCACAAATGGTTCAGGGTTTTATCTCTCAGAAGAGCCTGAATCAATATCTGATGGTCGACGATTAATTCTGAAACATAAACAGTCCCTAGAATTTCTAGATGATCAGATTCCAAAAGATAAATGTAAATAACCATTTTTCAAACTTGTGTTAACATAAAACAATATAATATTTGATTAAATTAATTTTATACTGATTAACAGAAAATTAGTTAAATGAAAACAAGTTACATCATATATAAAAACAAAAGTCTCTAAATCCTGAAGAGTGATGCAAGAGGGACCAAAATAAACATAAGTCATTTTTTACTTTAAAAATTAAAGGAAAAAAAAAAAAAAATTTTTACATTTCTTTACATATTTTTTTAGACTTATTTTTATTGATTTATATTTTTCAAATTATTTTTTATATTTTTAAAAAATGTTCTTTGCAGTACAAATTAAAAAGCTGTTAGGTATATCTGACATGCATCAAGTGATAGTGAATCCAAGAAATCATCCCAAGTATGAGGTAATTGTGTCATCTAATTCAATAATAAGAAAAAAAAAGTTTAAAAGGGAAGGGAGGCGAGTTGGCTAAGCACTTGGCTTCCGAACCTGAGGTCCTGGGTTTGAATCTCTGTGAAAATTGGGATTTTTTTGAATTTCAGAATTTTTAGGGCACCCCTGAGCCCACCCAACTCTAATGGATACCTGAATTAGTTGGGGAAAAATGAAGGCCTTTGGTCATTGTGCTAGCCTCATGACACCCTTTTTAACCTTGGAGCATAGAAACGGTTGATCTTAATATCATTTGCTCCATAGATCACTAGGTTATAGGGAACATTACTTTTTTTTCTTCTTTATAAGAATACAGTTGATTACAGACTATGTTTTAATACAGTCCACTTAATCTGCTGGCTAGATTTCATGAACAAGATATGAAGATGCTGCACTATAGTAATGAAATGTATCATGATTTGCAATGTGGGCTAAGAAACTTAAAAACATAAACCTGCTTACTATCTCATTATTTCTTTTTTGTATCATTGACATTTTGTTCTTCACTTTCAGCCATTTCTTGCCTTTTAAATAAGCTTTGTTTTTTTTTTTAAAAAGGATTTTGTATTTCGCTGTTTTGCCAAAATTGTAGCTACTTGTACAATTTTGACCTTAGGAGTGACATCTCTGGTTGGCTACAATGTATTCAGCTACCTTTCTTCATTTGTTTTCAGAACTTATTTAATATTAATTATTTAATTTACATATAGAACTGTTAACAAATATAATGCAGGGTAAAGGTGCTATGACAACATAGTAGGATTAAAAAGACAAACTAATCAAATAAGTTTTTAACAAGTAAGTCTTAATGCTCTTCCTGAGTGTATAAAACCAACTTTCATAGACCATAAAAGGTATCCATATATTTAATGATTCCCATGTTCATAGACTGCTCCAAAGCTGCACTGAAGCTGTTGTGTGGTCCAATAAAACAGTCCAAATAAAAAAATTTTATTCTTGTAGGATTTGTTATGGCTCTTTATGAGTCCAACGAATTGGATTCAACTGCACTTTGAAAAACTATTAATGTTTATTTTAATGTGCTCCTTCTGATTTGGTTGATCTTTTCACATAATTTTTTTTTTAAACATCACCACTATTTGGGAAGTTTCTGCTATCACAATTACTTTTAAAGTACCGTATTAAGCTTTATTTTTTTTTTTCAGTTTTACTTTGAAGCCTTAAGTAAAAACAAATATTTAAAAGCTGGGAGTGTTTTCTTGTATCAAGTGTTTCCTACAGACCTACTCAACTGGCATAGAATATTTATAAAAGAAATCAAAGACAATGAAATGGAAAGTGTCTCGAAAATAATTGATTTTTTCAAGGACTCGTTATTTCTAAATAAAAAAGATAGTAAAACAGGCCACACTGCTCTCCATGTAGCTGCTAAATGTGGACATTTGGTAAGTAGGTCATCTATATTTACTACAGCAGCGGTTCTCAACCTTTTAAGCTCAACCCCTTTTTACAATCTCCCACTCTGCCACGACTCCCCCCCCCCATAGACACACACAGCAATAAAAGAACAGGCAATAACAATCCTTGTTTTTTATGGTCTTAGGCGACCCCTGGCAAATCGTCAATCGACCCCAAGGGGATCACAATCCACAGGTTGAGAACCCCTGTACTACAGGGTACACTAAATAATGCTGCTAAATCTGGGCTTTGTTAAGTAGGTCATATTTATGTACAGATTGCAAGGTTAGGGTTAACGTCTGAAAGGGGGAATTTTACTTTATTTTTTATTCATGTATATTTCAACTTTTACAATTGAAAAAAAAACAACTGTTATGCACAACAGAAACAAAAACTCAAACTTTTAGTTTTATAAAGCTTTCTCTGTCTGTCTTGTCTCGGATCAAGCTGAAACTTTGCTCAATTATTCATTGACATAGACAAGACATGAATCAATCAAAAAAAAAGTTACTAATTAGACATTTAATTACTGGTAATTCATTATTTTGTTTAATAGCAACAAGGGAGACAAATACTTCAGTATTCTCAGATATTCTCTAAATTTGTTGGGTTTAGTCCCCTTAAATAATTGTTAACACTATTTTCCTTCAGGCATTCTCCGATAAATTTGATACTTTAAACAATTATTTATTGTACGTAATAAAACATGGATCAATATGCAAAAAAAAAAATGAATTAGTCAATTCATTATTAGTAATTAATTATTTTGTTTGATATATAATAAGGGAAATTCATTATTACATTATTAGTAGATATAGTTTTAAGGATGGAGTTCTTCCCCTTTAGATAAGCTTTATCTTTTTATACAAGGATTTTAAAAATATTTTGCTTGTTTGCTTCTTCTGTTCAAGGATTTCTATATCTTTAGAATGTGAAACTTTCTTGTATTCTTACAAGTACAAAGATTTACTCTTGCAGAAGTAAAGGGATCTGAAGAAATATATATACTTTGTCTATCGTGGTTCAATGATGACCACTTTTGTCATCCAGAGGGTTGAGGGCTTTGCACTGGGGTTTTGTGCCTCTCATGTGGTTGGTGAGACCTATGTAAGCTTTCAATGTTCAGCTGCACAATGGGCAGATTATTCCAGCTTGAACTAGTGTCATTGGCTTTGTTTTTTTTTCTCTGATGCTTTTCTTCTGCCAGCGCTGTTCTCTTGTTCTCAGCAGTTTGTGTGCCAGTTTTCACAGCGTGATGCCTTGATGCTATGTCATGTGGCTGGGTCAATGCTGAAGGCTTTCAGAAAAGCTTTGAGGGTGTGTTTAAAGCATTTTCTTTGTCCACCTTGTAAACACTTTCCTTCCCTTAATTGGCCATACAGGAAATGTTTAGGGATGTGACAGATGTGAAGAGAAATACAATAAACATAAACATAGAAGAAACTTTGCTGGACCAATTTTAAAACAATGGATGTTTTCACCACAAAGCCTTCTTCACTTACAAACAAAAACACAAAAGTAGGGTATAATTACATTTTCCTGTATCATGTCATTATTGACTATCACGTTAGAAAAAAAATTATATGCGTTGTTAAAATTACTAGAAATTGGTTGAAGAAATAGCGCTAGTGCTAGGAATGGGTGGAACAGTGTCACAAAAGGATTGGGCAGGATTGGAGAGTAGAGGGGGATCTACACTTTCATATTATTAAAGATTTTGGACTCAACTCAAGGACTCAGAGTTGTCACTGATTTAAAAAATACTTCATCTTTATAACAAAATCTGACTTATTTCTAAAAGAAGTTATGTGAACCATTGTATGACATTCTTCTCCTATTTCTACTAAAATGTAAACAAGTTATTTTAAAAGCATGCATTGCTATTCATCCATTAGGTCCTGCACAAGCTTGACACAAAATTCTTATTTTTATTTTAGGAAATAGTTCAGCTACTGTTAGAGCATGGAGCTGACATCAATGCCAAAAACAATTTGCAATCTTCTCCAATTTTTTATGCTGTTGAAGGAGGTCACAAAGAAGTTTCTCATGTAAACATTTTATTGGATTATTATAACAATGACAATTAATAAACTGCATTGTGACAACTCTGTGAAGATGATTTCATCCTAGCCTAAACCTCCTGCAGGATGACAGGGGATGACAGCAGGCAGAGTTTGAAGGCTGGAACTTAAAACCAGCGAATGACAGTCCAGAGGGCATACTAATGGTGTAGCACCCGGGCCCCAAAATCCATAAGCTATGCCACTATACAACCAAATTTTTAATTTGTTTAACAATTAGTCAAACATATCAAAATGAGTGATACCAATGTTTGATTAAAAAATGTTCATTACCTGGTGAACATTCAAATTTAACTCTCTCTCCATAATTATTTTCATCATTCCAATAGAATTATTCATTTAGCTCATTTGTATTTCACTATCCTGTTATGATTAAACTTCAATAATGTTTTTGTTTGTTATCAGAAAATGTTTTAGTTGGTATTGAATTTAAGGGGAATCCGTGCTCTTTTTACACAACACAAAATAAAGTTTATAAATCTAAAATCAATTTAATTTCTTGGGGTCAAATTAACGTTGGCATCACCAATAAGGAGAGAAAGAGTTTTAAAAAAATGCATTTGTATTGTGTGTTTTCATGCTATAGTATACCCAGTGAGCTCTGGTCTTATCTCTGTTGAGGACCTATGGGGTAGAGGAGATATCTGGTCGAGGGTTTCTGTGCTGCCTTTAAACAGTCAGTAGTAGCTGTGTTAAATCTCCATTTAAAATTCCTGATCCACATTGTATTCAAACTTGAGCAACCATGAGTGGTAGCCAACTGGTTTCATCTTTTTGATTATTTTTTGTATATTAATAATTTGTAAAACTTCGATATGATAAAAGGAAGAAAGAAGAGTTATGTTAGAGAGAAATTTTATCATGTTATAGTTTAAGTAAACAAGAGTGTTAGAGTGTAATTTCATCATGTCAAGGTTTAAGTGAAGAAGAGTGTATTAGAGAGTAATTTTTATCATGTCATTGTTTGAGTGAACAAGAGAGTGTCAGAGAGTAGTTATTATGTTATTTCTAAATCTAGAAATTTTTTTTTTACCTTCAACATTAAAAACATTATTTCTTTTGACATTGATCTTAAAATTTATATGTTGATTCCCAGATGCTAAAATATGTATTGTTTGAATATTAGTGTCTATTTAAGAAGTATAATCAACAATTTGGTATTGTGAACATTTTTCAAAACATTGTCTCAGCATAGATATTTTTATTTCAGTTGTTAATAGAGTGGGGCTGTGATGTACATGTTAAAAATCTTAAAGGACTTGGACCTTTCGATGTGGCCAAAAGCACTGATCTTAAAATATTTTTAGCTGGTAATTCTCTTAACAAAGTAAAATTTTAAAAATAGACTTTAAATGAATAGTAATAAACATTTTAAATTGAGTTTTTTTTAAAATGAATTTCAGCATATTGCTTACATTTTAAATAAACTTATTTTTAATAAAGACATAAATCTGTAATCAAAATTAGTTAGAAAGACCCATTTTCTTTTGTTATAGTTTGTATTAGTTTGTATGAAATTATCATTTTTGTTTATCTCCGCCCAATCAGATCTCTATGACTTTTATTCATCCATTGTGCCTGTGATTATGAAAGGTAATGAGGAGTTTATGGAGGATGTTATACAAGATCATTTGACCGGACAGAGGACATTTTGCTCTTTGAGAAGCAGGTATGCAATCTACAAACAGCTGATGCTCTGGTAATTATTAATGGGAACAGTTTTAGTGGCAATATCTAGTGCTTGACAGATTTGTTGGGCAAGTTACCTATTCCCTATGGGGAAATGTCCACATGCAATATCTAGTGCTTGACAGATTTGTTGGGCAAGTTACCTATTCCCTATGGGGAAATGTCCACATGCAATATCTAGTGCTTGACAGATTTGTTGGGCAAGTTACCTATTCCCTATGGGGAAATGTCCACATGCAATATCTAGTGCGTGACAGATTTGTTGGGCAAGTTACCTATTCCCTATGGGGAAATGTCCACATGCAATATCTAGTGCTTGACAGATTTGTTGGGCAAGTTACCTATTCCCTATGGGGAAATGTCCACATGCAATATCTAGTGCTTGACAGATTTGTTGGGCAAGTTACCTATTCCCTATGGGGAAATGTCCACATGCAATATCTAGTGCTTGACAGATTTGTTGGGCAAGTTACCTATTCCCTATGGGGAAATGTCCACATGCAATATCTAGTGCTTGACAGATTTGCTGGGCAAGTTACCTATTCCCTATGGGGAAATGTCCACATGCAATATCTAGTGCTTGACAGATTTGCTGGGCAAGTTACCTATTCCCTATGGGGAAATGTCCACATGCAATATCTAGTGCTTGACAGATTTGCTGGGCAAGTTACCTATTCCCTATGGGGAATGTCCACATGCAATTTTTTTTTTTGTGAACTTTGTGAGCATGTGGAGGGAGTCAGACCCCAGTGCCGTCCAAGCCTAACCCATAGAGATGTCTGCAAGCAAGACATGAGAACTACAGATGTCAATGAAAGTATGTGGGAGGAAATAGCCCAATATCAGACAGCATAGAGACAAACTGTGTGCTGGTACGATCCTAGCCAAGATTAAAAGAAACAAAGCGGCCTTAGTCAAGAGAAAGAAAAAGAAAACTGCCCTATCTGCTAGCCCTAAAAAAGATGCATACACATGTATGAACTGTGTTAAACTCTGACGTTCCAGAATGGGCTTGATTATTCACACCAGATTCTGCCCTGTCTTGAGAGTTGAGAAGTTGGGTGCATCCATTGTCTTCCGAGACAGAACGAGCCAAATTAGATATTATTAAAGGACAGTGGTGCAATAGAAACCATTCTCTTTAAAGACCATTTCAGATGACATCTTACTTTTAGTAGCATATTGTACTACATTTTGCAGTGATATGTTTTTAAAAGGTTTAGTGGTGAGCAATTACAAAAACAACTGCAGATACCTTGGAGTTTCAAAATAAGGAGTTAACCGTGTATGCTTAGATGATGAAAGAGAACATAAAACTACTCTCCCAGCAGACAAGGCTTTATCTGCATGTGACTCAATGTGTCAGTCACAGGTCATAGCCACATAAAGTTATGTAGTTTTTCTTAATTTTCCAAGTTAAAGACTTAAGTATGTTTTGTTATTATTTTGTAGTTTTATTAAAACTGATTAAATGAAAAATTAGCTCATCTTGACTAAGGAGGCATGCAACTTAAAATGTGTAGGCCTACTTGCTACTTGCATTGACTTACAAAGTAAAGTACTTAGCCTCCAAACAGATGTTTTTATTTATATTATTTTTACTTGGGAAAAATCTACACCAGTGATTGATTGTTGTGTTGTGAATATTATATCTTCATAGACTGGTGGCATTGAGCATTTTCAAAAATGGGTGAAACTCTATAAACTATTACTGCTCAAAGTAAACATTTTATTTACCCAAACCTTTTTTTTTAAAATTCTCACAGTGAATATGAGGGCCTACTAATCTAGATCTATGATTTTTTTATACTGCTTTTCTTTTGGGCAGGAGAGGGGAGTTTAATTTTTTTTTATTGTAATTTCATCCAATTATAACCTGGAATATTTAAGCACTTTACGAAATCTGTTATGGTGAAAAAAAGCAACATAGTGTCTATCAAATATTTTGATATTGACTTAAAAATCTGAAGAATTGACCAGAATTGTCAGAAATTGTATTTAGGACAAGGGGGGGGGGGGGGGATAGGCAGGTTTTTATTAGTATGTTATTATATAGCATCCTATTTGGGTTTGGCCTGATAGAGTACTGGATGCTACTTGAGGGATTAATGTTGTCTGCTATGGCCTAAAATAGTTTGACATGTTTTAGATGGTCCTTCAGAATTTCATGTTAAAGATCATTATATCCTTGCACGAAAGTCCTAAAAGAAGATGCTGGGGTATGATGGTGTGCACGTTTCGAGCCCTGAACTATCAAACAACAGACTAGAATGCATACCAAATGATGTACCAAATAAACATATCCATTATCCAGAATTAATGGGCCAAAGTAAATTTTGGCAGCGACAAAATGTGGGCCATTTCATTGGAAATGAAAAAAAAGGAGGGGGGGGGGGAAGTTCCTGTCAGAAAGATGCACAGAATACATTAAAAAGGGGAGTCCTAACATTTCATTGACAGTGGGAAAAAAAGTTGTGGGTGTTACTGGTCAAAATAAACAATATATACCCTGGTAACAAATCAACGGGCGTAGCTGGTCTTGAATGTTAGTGTAGGCTGAAATATTTTCAAAGTTTGGTATCTTTCATGTATCAAACTTTGCTCTCTATCAGATGCATCAATGGTAGCACACTTCTACACACAGCCAGCTATTTTGGATTTGTGAAGATCATTCAGTCTTTACTTCAACTTGATGTAGATGTCAATGTAAGAGACTATAAAGGAGCTACACCATTACACAGAACTAGAGATTGTAAAACTATGATGGTAAAATTCTTCTTCAATTATCTCTTTTAGTTTCAACATAATAGATGAGTCCATAGAAACACACTTGAATATTATAAAAATATTTTTTTAGCTACAATTTAAGCAGGATTTTGAAAAAAAAAAATGCTAATTACCAAATCAGACCTTCACCTATCCCTTCCTCTGTTGAACCTTTGGGGCACCACAAGATATTCACTAATATAATGTTATGAGGCTCATACAGCCCTTCCCTCCATGTGAAATACTGAAAGAAAATGACATAGAGCTTAGGTTACAATATGAAAATGACATAGAACTTAGGTCAGTGATCACATTCCTCTAGTGAACAATGTTTGGCTTGCTTAAAATTCTCCGGATTTAGCTTCATTTAAATACAATATTTTGTCTCATAAAATTAGTTTCACACCTCATAGTTAGGCATTGTAAGGCTTATTTCCCCTTTGTCCAACAATTTTTATTATTATTTTTTTTTTTTATCTAATAGATAGTTCATTTGAGTATTCACAGTTCAATCTTCCGTTCAGCTAATATAAATCTACTTTTGATATAATTATTACAACAGTTACTGTTAGAAAAAGGTGCTGATATAGAAAGTGAAGATTCAGAAGGAAACACTTGCCTACATATCAACTGTTATGGTGACACTAATAAATCAACAAACATGGACTGCATCAAATTGCTTTTGGATAAAGAAGCCAGCTTTTTAAAAAGAAACAAAAAGGTATGAATCTTTTTTCATAAATTCTGTCTGGTCATTCTATATTACAAAATAAAATATTTCCTTCCATAAAAAATGAATTTTAATCAATAAATTTATGCAGAAATTATTGGTGTATTAGTGTAAAATAAATAACTATTTCAACATTTTTACTATCTGATAGAACCTTCTTCAGATCCATTGTTGTGTAATGCAAGGTCGTGTTGATGCCATAGACTTGCTTTTAAGTCATGACACTGACAAATCTATTTTTAAAGCTCTTTTTGATGACACTAACAGAAGTCTGCCAAGTCTTCCATTTCTAGCTCTTGCTAATAATTTTATTCAATGTGCAGAATGGTAAGTCATAGTCCTAGAGACCTAGGCTATTTACAGAAATTCATTTTAGATGCTATTTTAATTTTTGTATTTTATTATTACTTTTTTTTTTAAACTCTTATTTATTGTTATTGTGAAGAACTTAGTTCTAGCTCTCTACTATGATATCAAGAGTCAGGCCAAAGATATATGAGGTATAGGTGGACCCCAAATGTGCTATGCAAGTATTACGTTACTATAGTTCGTCCATCGTGGTTCGATGATGACCACTTTGTCATCCAGGGGGCTGAGGGCTTTGCACTGGGGTTTTATGCCTCCTCATGTGGCTGGTGAGACCTATGTGAGCCCGGAATGTTTGGCCGCACACTGGGCAGGTTATTCCAGCTGGAGCTAGTGTCATTTGCCTTGCTTTTCTTTTCTGGCGTTTTTCTTCTGCCAGCGTTGTTCTTTTTTCCTCAGCAACCTGTGCGCCAGTTTTCACAGCGCGACGCCATGACGCCTATGCTGAACGCCTTCAGAGAAGCTTTGAGGGTGTCCCTGAAGCGCTTTCTTTGACCACCTTGCGAGTGCTTTCCTTCGCTTAGTTGGCCATACAAGAGTCGTTTAGGGATGCGTTGGTCTTCCATTCTGTAGACGTGACCTGCCCATCGCAGCTGGGACTGCATCAGGACTGTGTGGATGCTTTGCAGACACGCTCTTCGAAGAACTTCTGTATCTGGTATTTTGTCTTGCCATTTGACATTTAGTATTTTTCTCAGACATGTCATGTGGAAGTGGTTCAGTTTCTTTGCATGTTTACTGTACACTGTCCATGTTTCTGAGGCATAGAGCAATGTAGGGAGGATGACGGCTCTATAGACCCCTAGCTTTGTGTTTGTGGTGATACCACGTCTGTTCCAGACAGTTTTAGACAGTCTGCCATAGGATGCACTGGCCTTGGTGATACGCAGGTCGATTTCACTATCGATTTTTCCATTTCTGGAGAGTGTGCTGCCAAGATATGTGAATTTATCCACTGCGTTTATATCCTGTCCATTTATAGTGATGCTTGGATCCGAGTAGGCTTTCCCAGGAGCAGGTAGAATAAGACTTCAGTCTTGTTCGTATTGATGGTAAGGCCAAATTCTGAGCATGCTCTTGAAAAGTCACTGACGATGCTCTGCAGATCATTTTCAGAGCAGGCATTTAGGGCACAGTCGTCAGCAAATAGCAAATCTCTGATTACTGCTGTTTTTAATTTTGCTTTGAGCCGCCTCGGGTTGAATAGGCCACCATCAAATCTGTATGATATATTTATCCCGTTGCCTTGTTTTACCCTGTTTGATACTTCGAAGGGCTCTGATGGTTCTCCACTTTCTTGGACACGAGCCTTCATGCCATCATGAAATAGTCTCACCATGGTTATGAATTTTTGTGGACAGCCATACTTTGACATGATCTTCCAGAGTCCTTCTCTGCTAACAGTGTCAAATGCCTTTGTTAAGTTGACATATATTGAGAACAGGTCAGCATTTTGTTCTTGGCATTTTTCCTGGAGCTGCCTTGCTGCAAAGATCATGTCAATGCTTCCACGCTCTTTTCTGAAGCCGCACTGGCTTTCTGGTAGTAAACCATATTCTATGTGTTGCATGAGACGATTTAGTAGGATGCATGCAAGGATTTTCCCAGCAACAGAGAGAAGGGATATTCCTCTGTGGTTGTCGCATATCTGGCGGTTTCCTTTTCGCTTGTATAAATGAACAATTGTGGCATCTTTAAAGTCTTGTGGTATTGACTCTTTTTACCACATAATTAAGAAGAGCTTATGAAATCTTTCAATCAGGGCTAATCCACCTTTTTTGTAGACCTCTGCGGGAATGGAGTCAGCTCCTGGGGCTTTTCCCCTTGCGAGCTGTTGAATGGCAAGATCGGTTTCCTTTAGCGTAGGGGGGTCATCCATTTTTTCATTTATTGGTACTTGCTGTAGCCTGTCTATGGCCCCTTCATTTATGATGGAAGGTGTATTGAGAACCTCATATATAGCTTGTGTATAGGTATGATTCAATGAGTTGGGTATAACTTAACGAATGAATAAGATGTTACCTAGGATGATCATTTTATAGTAGTCTAGTAGTATGTACTACAAAGCAAGCATGAGTAATTAAGTCATAGAATATATATACTATTTTTCATGTGCAATATAAAATATTCACACATCAATATATAGGCTTCAAGTTGTCTTACTTAGTAATTACAAAAATGTTGTTTCTATGTTGTCTTCCAGTCTTTAAGGAAGATTTCAGAATTTTGTGTGATTAGGAAGTCTCAGCTCTGACCTAGATATTTTTCCACATCTTATGTATATGATGCAGATGTCTACATCTAAATTTCAGTTGTTTTATATTTCGTCATCAAAATCTTTCGTTGGATACAAAAATATTTTCTTTTCTAAAATCTGATCTAAGTCATTTTTAATGCTCAAAACTATTATCAATATCAGCAATTTTTTTCTATGTTTATTTGTTATTTTTTGTGTGCACTGTTCTCATTCTGGCCGGTGAAAGGGAGCTCTTGTTCACTTTTGCTGGCTTGGAGTTCTAAGAGCCAAAGGCTCAACTCTACCTGACAGTTTCAAGAAGAAGAAGTTTATTTGTTATAAATATTCTTTTTTTTTTTAAAGCGAATTTTATGTTTACATTTCAGGCTTCTGAAAAAAGGATTTGGTTTCAAAGCTAAAGAACAAGACAATTTGCTGCTAAACATATTAACACATAGAATGAAAATGTAAGAATATGAAAATAAGCATATTTTTAAAAGCTTTTTTTTTAATGAATCTGTTACCTGGTATTTATCTTATCTTATCTTATCTTATATAATAAATACGTTACTTCAAAAAAGAAGATGATTACGTCCTACGCGTCATGCATTTAGTCATGCATGTTAACCAATGACTTAAATTCTGCCAAGTCACTGGTTTTTCTGGCTAGCTCAGGCAACCCATTCCATGCTCTAATAGCACTAGGGAAGAAGGAGTATTTGTACAAATTTGTCCTAGCATATGGGACGAGGAATGTGCCTTTATTTTTGTGTCTTTCAGAGTATTTTATTAGATTTTGTTTTTGTATTTGAAGATTATGGATCAGTGTTTTATGTATAATTGCTACTGGTATCTGGAAATTTAGGCACCGGATATTTAGGCACCGGATATTTAGGCACCCGGAAATTTAGGCACCCGGATAATTAGGCACCCGGAAATTTAGGCACCGGATAATTAGGCACTTTTTGACAAGGTGGAAAATTAGGCACCGGAAAATTAGGCACTCTTTAATAAGCGATCTTTATTTTGAAAATAATGTTAAAATGTTAACGTATAATTCATCCTTAGGCTATGGGCTATCGGTGACGTTATAATAAATAGCAACTATAACGATTCTAGCTAAAGAAAATAGGGAATATGACATTTATGAGGATGTGTGGAAAAAATGACCCCGGATTAATAGTCATTATAAAATATAGACCTCACAGGATTCAGGGAAGGGGAGGTAGAGTTGATTCTCTTCTCATTGCTTCCCCTCCTTAGCCCTTCCCCCTCTACGCACTCCCACTAAAAGGAGGGGATCGCGGGTAGATGTTGAACTAGGTCGTGAAAATGACGTAATGAGTCTCAAGGTGGAAAATTAGGCACCGGAAAATTAGGCACTCTTTAATAAGCGATCTTTATTTTGAAAATAATGTTAAAATGTTAACGTATAATTCATCCTTAGGCTATGGGCTATCGGTGACGTTATAATAAATAGCAACTATAACGATTCTAGCTAAAGAAAATAGGGAATATGACATTTATGAGGATGTGTGGAAAAAATGACCCCGGATTAATAGTCATTATAAAATATAGACCTCACAGGATTCAGGGAAGGGGAGGTAGAGTTGATTCTCTTCTCATTGCTTCCCCTCCTTAGCCCTTCCCCCTCTACGCACTCCCACTAAAAGGAGGGGATCGCGGGTAGATGTTGAACTAGGTCGTGAAAATGACGTAATGAGTCTCAAGGCTACACACTGGAGTACAGGGCAGGGTACAGCATTGTACGTAACTGCTAAAATGGAAGTCTGGAGAAAATTGTCTTCTTATAGTGGGAATGGAGATGAGCAGGAGGGATTTGCGAGCGTTACTTATAGGAATTAAATATGTTGATAAACTAAAGTAGTATTCATATTTTATAATAGCATTAATATCTATTATCAACACTCCTTCTTTATATTATTAATGGGTAACCACTTTAGAAAGATCTATTGTGTGAGTGTATAGGTGTGTTATGTCTTTCAAATGTGATAATTAACTTTTATTGAATATATATGTAAATTTATGTATTATAATATTTATATAAATTGCAATAGAAATCGCAAAACGGCTAGAAATTACGATAAAATATGTTTTGAAAATTTAAAAAAAGTTTATGGAAAAGACAGATGAGTTAAAAATTTAAATATCATTTTTTTGGAATATTGGTCTCTTATTAATACTTATTCTGCTTATAGAAGATTGTTGATGTTCCAATTTAACCCCGTCTTCTCTATCATTAACCAAATATATTTACTACAATTTTCGAGAAGGTATGATTTCCCCATTCCTTTTGTGTTCAGTTCCATAGACAATTTTGTTTGCTTCAGAATGAAAAAAAAAACAACGACAAGAAAGGTTTCATACACACATTAATAAACACACACACACTCACACACACACACACTCTCACACTCACACACACACACACACTCACACACACACACACACACACATATACATACATACACACATATATATATATATATATATATATATATATGATTAAAAAAATAACAAAAAAACAACAAAAACTCGTTTCCTTAACTTTCAACACTGCCCAATGAAATTTAACTATCTGCATTTCCCTTATATATTATTATTATTTTTATTACTGTAATTATTATTATGATGGTTTTAACAGAAATGTGTCTACCCAAGTTTTTAGAAGGCCTCTAAAATATAATCCCCAGACTTCCATTGTAACACCTTTGTGTTTCCATATCCTTTAGTCCAGTGTGTAGCCTTCAGAGTCACTATGTAAAATTTACGACCAAGTTTACATCTACCTGCGAGAAATCCTCTCATTTAAGTGAGAGTGTGTACGCCCCCCCCCCCCCGCCCAAGCCATTTTAAAAGTATGACACACCCTTTCAAACAAGCAGAGGGCGATTGCGATTATATTTATCGCCAACACTCACCGACATAATAAAAATATTTTATAATACTTTTTAATCCTAAGTATTTACATTAGTAACTAAATATTTACACAAATTGCATAATCATCAATTTTAGAAAAAAACTCACCAGTCAACCGTAGGGGTTGGTGATGGAGGGAAGCAATGAGTGGAGAATCATCTCTACCTCCCCTTCCCTGAATGCTGTGATGTCTATATTATATAATGACTCATGAGTCATTTTTTCCACACATTCTCATGATTGTCATTTTTCCCCATTTTGTGAGCTTTTCTTTAGCTAGAATCGTTATAGTTGCTATTTATTATAACGTCACCGATAGCCCATAGCCTAAGGATGAATTATACGTTAACATTTTAACATTATTTTCAAAATAAAGATCGCTTATTAAAGAGTGCCTAATTATCCGGTGCCTAAATTTCCGGGTGCCTAATTATCCGGGTGCCTAAATTTCTGGGTGCCTAATTATCCGGGTGCCTAAATTTCCGGGTGCCTAAATATCCGGTGCCTAAATATCCGTAAATACGCGGTGCCTAAATATCCGGTGCCTAAATTTCCTAAATTCAATTGCTACTTTACTTTTGAGTCTTCTGTCCTGAAGGCTTCCTAAATTTAGTGATTTTACTAATGGTGTTACTCTAGTCAAATGTGAATATTCGTTTGTTATGAATCTCACTGCTCTATTTTGTGTTTGTTCCAGTTTCTTAATGTTTTCTTGAGTTGAGGGGTCCCAAACGGTGGATGCATATTCTATTATTGGCCTAACCAAGGTTAAATAACATTTTAGTTTTATGTTCTTATTTGATTTATAGAAATTTCTTTTAATAAACCCTAATGCTTTGTTGGATTTTTTTATAGTTTCATCAATATGTGGATTCCATGACAGTTTTTCATTTATTATAACACCTAGGTATTTTGCGTTTTTAGTCTGTGTTACTGGTTTACCATGAATAAGATAAGTGGAATTAATTTGTTTTAGTTTTTTTGTTACAACAACTGACATTTTTCTGGGTGGAAAGACATGCTCCAATTTGATTCCCATTTCTGTAATTCATCTAATTCTCTTTGTAAAATATCTGTGTCTTGTATTGTTTTTATTGTTCTATATATTATGCAATCGTCTTCAAATAATCTGACTTTTGTTCCTGAACTAATGCAATTTGGTAAATCATTTATGTAAATTAAAAATAGTAGTGGACCCAAGACTGTTCCTTGAGCTACACCTGAGTTTACTGTTATTGGTGTTGATTTAGAGCCATTTATTATTACAGTTTGTTCTCTCCCTATCAGAAAATCTTTAATCCACTGATGCAGTGGACCATTAATGCCGAAATATTTTAATTTTTTAAGCAAACTATGGTGGTGAACTTTGTCAAAAGCCTTGGAAAAATCTAGTAAGATAGCATCTATTTGTTCACTATTATCTAAACCTTTTGAAAAATCATCAATTAGTCCTATTAGTTGTGTTTCACATGATCTATATTTCCTAAAGCCATGTTGGTATGGGGTGAGGACATTATGTTTGTCTAAGTGGTTTATGATGTTGCTACATATTATGTGTTCTAGGATTTTACATGTGATGCTGGTAAGTGATACTGGTCTGTAGTTTCCTGGATCAGATTTTTCTCCTTTTTTAAATAGGGGGGTGACATTAGCTTCTTTCCAGTCCTTTGGTACTACGCCCTGGTTAAGTGAAGCCTGAAAGAGTATTTTGAACACTGGGGCTAGCTCATTGCTTAGTTCTTTGAGTAATCTAGCTGGAATACCATCAGGTCCAGACGCTTTATTTGGTTTGGTGTTGGCTAATAGTTTTTGAATTCCATTTTCTTGTACTACTATATCTTCTATGTTGTCTACTTGGTTCAAATTCAGTAATATGTCTTTGTCTCTGGGGCTGAGAATGCTGATGCAAAGTATTTGTTTAGGATGTTTGCTTTAGTTTCATTATCATTATGTATTATGTTATGTTCATCTTTTAATGGCGCTATGCCTGTTGTTTCCATTTTCTTAGACTTAATGTATGACCATAGGTTTTTGTTGTTATCTTTAGATATTACATTGTTTATGTATTCACTCTGCAGCTGTCTGCTTACTTTTTGGGTTAAGTGTTTAATTTTTATATACTTTTTGTAAACTCTTTCTGCCTTAGTTTCTTTAAATTTTCTATATAGGTTTTCCTTCTGTTTACAAAGCTTCTTTAGTCTATTATTAAACCAGCATTTATTTATTTTGTTTAATGTGTATTTAGTTGGTATATGATTTTCTATAATGCTTTTAAGATGGTTTTTAATGAACTTCCAGAGGTCATCGACTGGTTGGTTAATGTCTTTTTCTAATAAGAATGTTTGTTGAAAGTTTAATGCAGTTTGATGTAGTTGTGTTAGGTTACATTTATTCCAGAGTAAGATTTTTCTTTTGGGTTTTGAATTGGCTACTGCTTTTATCTGACTGTGTATTTTTATGATCTCATGGTCTGATAGACCAGGGATAATATCATAATCAACTACTAATCCAGGTCTGTTAGTTAAGAAGAGATCTAATGTATTGTTTAATCTAGTTGGCTTTTTAATGATTTGATCTAAACTTAGGTTGTGTAAAGTTTCTATGAAAAGCTCATTTATGTCCTTAAGGTTTTGGTGTTTATCTATGGTTAGTGTTTTCCAATTTATATCAGGTAGGTTGAAATCACCCATTTATTACAACTCCAATGCTGTTGTGAAACATACACTAATTAGACCTACTTTTCCAATCTTAGGATATTCATTAGAGCTTTAAAGCCTACCTTAAAAACAATCTTTGTGACTGAGTAGAGCCAACTTTATATTACCAGTATATAAAAATCATTCCTCTTTTCTAGACTAAGTTGTCACTCCATACAGATCTTTAAACTAGCAAATAGATTTATATTATTTATGACATTGGAGGAGAGATTATAATTAGCTTAAATCATTTTCCTATTCTATGTTTGACTTTGGTTACTTGACAGCATATGTTATGTACTGTGTGTCTTGCTGTTCAGTATTGCATGAGTACATATGTGAAAAGATATTTTTTTTAAAATATGAATTTGAATGAATAAACTTAAAAAAGTATTGTTTATTTGAAACTTCTACTTATTGTCAAAGTTGACTATCTTGACATCTTGACAATTTTTATTAAACACTTTATGGTAGCTATAGAGCAATTTACGTAATTTCTTTATGGAGATATGTGGTCAGAGGATTTAGAACATAAAGAATTATAATGTATTTGTGAAATACTCAAATATATCATTAAGTTTATTGTATGGAATGGATACTAAGATGTCAATTATATCAACTCGTTGTATCTGTCTGGTCAAAAGTTTGTGCACCTTATTTCTCCAACACTCAATCTTGGATGAAGTTGAAATTAAGTTAACTTATTTCTTGTACCAGATAAAACAAGAATCAGTATAAAAAAAATTAACCAACTTGTTAATTAACTATTGGTAATTAATTATTTTGTTTGCTATCAAGCAAGGGTAAGACATTGTACTCAACAGATGCTGTGGTATTTGAAATAGTTCCCTTGAGTAGGCTTGCATTTAAAAAGTAATCACCATAACATTCACCCAGATACCCCATTCTCCGCTCTCCCTTTTCCAAATGGTGCAGACAAGTGATAGGATCATAGCAGATTGGAAAGGGTAAAAGCATGAAGTTGCGCTAGACAAAAACAATTGGTACAAATATTTCTAATCAGACAGGTTTATTTATTGTTGGTCTAGATCATGACTGATCCAAACTAATGGATACAATTACACTCAATATAATTGTTTGATTTTTATTTGTAAATATTTTTTTTTTCTTGTTTTTCAAGATAGCTCTGTGTTAAATAAACTTACAATTTATGCTTCTCATATTAAATTCAATCTAACTGCAATTATGTTGAATTCATTTAGTTACCCAGATTAAGAACCATTTAATTTTCTATTTCTTAGATTTCCACTTAAGCAGGCGGTTGAAGTTCTTTTACAAAATGGTGCAGACCCTAATTTAATTTATTTGGATGGCAATATGTCATTGCATCACGCTGTTAAGTCAAACAGCCTGACAGATATTGTAGAACTGTTGTTGTCTTATGGTGCTGTTATTGACAGCCCAAACAATGATGGTATCTCACCACTAATGATGGCATGCAAGACAAACAACATTATAGCTGCTAAGATTCTTATCCAGAATGGAGCTGCCATTAAAAGTAGAAATATTCAAAGTAAGTTCCACTTTTTTTTGTTCAGTTTTTTATTTATAGTCTGTTTTCTTCATATTGTAATGATTGAAACGAAGGCAAATGAGGGTCAGCCCTATAAGATCATGTTTGTTTATTAACCCTTTAGACATGTGTGGTAGTTTAGCCTCAAAACACTAGAACTGTAATTCTATTTTGTATGCACTCTTGTAAAAAAAATCAGCAAAGGGTTAACAATGACCGACAACCTTTCCCATGTTGCTCCAGGTGACTTATCCAGTTCTCAGGTAGCATGAAGGATGGCTCTTTAGTTTCAGACATCTCTGGCTCCTATCTCTTTCTAATCACCTCATTCGAATATCCAAACTGTCAGGTGAATATTCTGGTGCAGGGTTATTTTAAATTATTACAATATAATCAATGTTTGGAGATACTCAATAAATAATCAATGGCATAGTTAAAGAGATCTATTTGCTTCTAAAATTTTATATTTGTTTTGGATGTTCCTTCAGATTCTATAATCCTATCCTAAACCTCCCCCAGGGGGGATGGCAGTGGGCTGGGTTCAAAACTAGGACAACCGAATGACAGTCCAGAGCGCACACCATGGGAGTCACAACTTGGCAATTAATGGTAATGTTTTCAAAGTTAACATTTGAAATCTCAAAATGTAAAGAGTAGGTGAAGTAAGTTCCACTTTTTTTTGTTCAGTTTTTTATTTATAGTCTGTTTTCTTCATATTGTAATGATTGAAACGAAGGCAAATGAGGGTCAGCCCTATAAGATCATGTTTGTTTATTAACCCTTTAGACATGTGTGGTAGTTTAGCCTCAAAACACTAGAACTGTAATTCTATTTTGTATGCACTCTTGTAAAAAAAATCAGCAAAGGGTTAACAATGACCGACAACCTTTCCCATGTTGCTCCAGGTGACTTATCCAGTTCTCAGGTAGCATGAAGGATGGCTCTTTAGTTTCAGACATCTCTGGCTCCTATCTCTTTCTAATCACCTCATTCGAATATCCAAACTGTCAGGTGAATATTCTGGTGCAGGGTTATTTTAAATTATTACAATATAATCAATGTTTGGAGATACTCAATAAATAATCAATGGCATAGTTAAAGAGATCTATTTGCTTCTAAAATTTTATATTTGTTTTGGATGTTCCTTCAGATTCTATAATCCTATCCTAAACCTTCCCCAGGGGGGATGGCAGTGGGCTGGGTTCAAAACTAGGACAACCGAATGACAGTCCAGAGCGCACACCATGGGAGTCACAACTTGGCAATTAATGGTAATGTTTTCAAAGTTAACATTTGAAATCTCAAAATGTAAAGAGTAGGTGAAGTAAGACCCAGCTATTTCCACGGAAAATATTGCCAGATACCTAATAGATGAGAGTGGTCTAGTCTCAGATTATGACTTAAAAAATCCTGGCTTCAATATGATTTGTTTGTAGGTCAACTATTTATGTCACCATATGAATTTTAAAAAATTAACAGCAATATTAGTATTTCCGACTTAAATCTCAGAAGTTTTGTGGCCTACAAATTAAACTAGAAAATGTATTTCTTTTCTAAAGATTTGTCAGCGTTTGATTTTATTTCTGATTATGAAGAATGGATTGGCTCTGGTTACTTCTCAAATGACATTGTATCAAAATTAAAAGGTGAGATGAATTTAGAATACAAAACCAAGATATTGAACTTTAATAAACTGAACAATAATCTTTTTTTTTTGTTATCATTGTGGATGATAGAAAATTTTATTCTGATTGTTCTGAAACATACAATTTTGTATCATGATAGTAAAGTATAGGATCACTGGTGAGCAAAATGTTTTAATGGTTAAGAAAAAAAAATTGTATTTTGCATCAATTAACAGTTCTAGTATTTTAGTACTAGGAGGCTCTGAAGAGGAATTTTTAGGATGCCCCTGCCCTCTTCAAGCTTCTATATAAATGTACTTAATAATAAGCCAAAAAACCTGTCATACTTGTGAATAAATGAAAGAAATTAAGTTCTTGTTAATATCATTTCTTATATTTTTCTAAATATTTGATTTACAAATGTTGTTCAAAAATCATATATTTTTTAAACGTGAAGGCCACCTTTAACAGTGAGGTCTAGAGCACCGTCATAACTTTGGCTCTAGCTAATAAAGTTATTTTATGTAATACAAATATTTTATCAGGAAAGGAAAGGGAAAGTAAAAGGAGACATAGCATTAGAATTCTAAGAGGGAAATGAGGGGGAGGAGGATAGTTTTTTCTTCCCTTTTTTCCCACCTGATACTGCGCCTTTTATCATAGCGTTGGTTCTAATCCCATGATCAAAGATGTTTAACTCATGGCTCCGCATCTTCAACAGCTTGCAGTTTCAAACAGACACGTGAGCTGATTCAGACCATTTCCAAGCGAGTCAAATCAGCCTCTGTAGCAAGTTCACCATTCCAACTTTCAGGCAGGACCATTAGATCAGCTCCGCCGTCCCACCTTAGTTACAGGCCATTACAATCTGCCCCTGGATCAAGGAGGAGTCAGAAAAGTCTTCCTTCAGCCCATCATCAAAGACAGACAAGATCCCTCTCAGCCAAATCCTATCACTCCCTTGAATCTCTCTGGCCAGCTGTATTATTCAATGCCAATGTTTAGCATATTAAAATTTAACTGTCTATAATTTTTTTATCCATTTTTAATT
Source organism: Biomphalaria sudanica (assembly GCA_036873155.1). NCBI lineage: Eukaryota > Metazoa > Mollusca > Gastropoda > Planorbidae > Biomphalaria > Biomphalaria sudanica. The sequence goes on along the minus strand of JAZGLO010001818.1, from coordinate 181,579 downwards.
ACATTTTGTACTTCGGTATAGCTGTCTTTCTTATTGTTAATTGTTATTTTTTTTTTAAGTACAATACTTTGTAAGCCTTTTTTATTAAAAATATAAGTTGATGACTCCTTTATTATTATTATAATGAGTTATATGATATAGTTATGTGCGCATCATATAAATGTGGAATGGTGCGAATGCGTGTTGAAAGGAGAGGAGAACCAAAATGAAGGAATACAAACAAAATAGTGTTTACGATGGTAATTAAGATTAAATTATTTCTCAACTATGATTTTGTCGTTTTGGTGTATTAAGATGTAACGAGTGGCCCTCATGTTGGTGTATCCTTAAAGAGTCTCATTACATATTATGACGTAACAAATATAATAATAAAAGTTGGTTTGTTGTCTAACATCTTGGGCTGATGAAAATTTTTTAGAACTATAACAAAATGTTTTCCATAATAGCATTGATGGGTCACACAATAGTTTTTTGGAATAACCACTTTCAACTGAATGGCTTTCCTTTCAAGTGTGTGTAGAATTACAAATGAATGGTGGGATGCATGTTCAAAAGGTTAAGTATGCTTGAACTTGACTACCTATGAAGGGGCTCGAGGTTCGACACCTGACTTGAGCAGAGTTGCGTTTACAGAACACCTAAAGGCAGCACAGAAAAACCTTCTCCTAGATACCCCCTCCACCCAACAGGTCCACAAATGAGATTGGACCATAGTGCTGAGATGCTATAAGCATGAAAGTAGCGCTATATAAAAGCTATAATTTATTTATTATTTTTGTTTACACAAGATCACCTAGCCCAGCATTCAATCTAATAGTTCTGCAGTCAGTGTTTATGATCAGATAACAATTTCTATTACATTAATCCAGAAAAGTGTTCTTTTGTATTGCCAGATATAAGAAACAACTGTTTTAAAAAACTCCGTTCAAATTACAGATCAGTTCTTGTATATTAATGTATACCTTTGATACAAGTCAGTCACCACTGTGATTGCATGTTCACATTATTATTGCAACTTGAGCAATGGAGGAAAAAAAAAGGAACTCTACTGTACATTACATTAGTTCATCATTTTGTTAATAATCTCAGGGTTACTGCTGATCTATAAATATTTGTATTTTTTGTAATATATATATATATATGTATATATATTTTAATAAAAGAAGTCAAAAAAAAAGTTCATTATTTTTAGTTCTTTAATAGGAAATAACAAAACAATTTCAAGCCAGAACAGTGAACTCAACTTATTTATAAAGTAATTCTTACAACATAACTTAAAACTTTTAAGCTGTGTCAAATTGGATTTGATCTTCCTCCCTCTCATTCTTTTCATATTTTTATTTGTACATTACAAGAGAATAGACTGAGACCTAAAGTCAATGTCATGTCTCTAGTTGACATGCAGCTATTTACTGAGAGACATTCCTTCAAAACAGATTATGTCTATTCATGTTTTGAAACACATCATGCTTATACTTATACATTCACACAGTCAAATTGTGCCACTTGATGGAACATCTGAAAGAGAATGTCAGTTAGTAGACAAATACATTAAACAACAACACTGTCATGTAGCTGGGGAAAAAAAATAAAAAAATTTAACTTTTCAAAAACTGGTCTCAGGCTTTTTATTTTTCCTATAACATGGATTAAGAATTGCTTTGCCAAATTTCTAAAAGAGAAAAATCAAAATAATAAATTTAAAGTAAACTTTGATTTGCCAACTCATCAAGTTGTCTTCTATGGCCAGTTACTGCATTAAAGTACAGCCAAACAAATCTGTTCCAAAAAAAGAAATAAAATTATTAGTCAATATTAAAAAAAGAAAAGAAGCTCTAAAAACTGGTGCTGGTCCAATGAGAAGAATCACACATGTACTAGCCATGTCCGTCTCCTTTTCAGAGAGAAGGAACACAAATTATCGTTATTATTGATAGAAATACACTACACTCATAAATAATGTCTTTATAAATGATAAAACTAAAAGTAACATTTTCATATATTTAAATAAGTTTTGCTGCTATGGTAGCAACTTTTTTCATCGCATACAGTCAATGTCAATGATTTTCACATTTCCACAAACGTGGCCGTTATTTTTTACTCAGAAATGCTGCCAGTCTGAAATATTAAATACTTGATCAACATTTTTTTTTAATCATGGGATTGAATGTGAATATGAGTAAGGATGAAGGTCAATAAAATGTAGAAAGATTTCAAGCGCTACTCCGATTATTACATTAATATATTTGTTAGTAATTGAAATTTCTAGAACATTTTCCAGCAATAAATTATTTTCATTCAAAAGAAGATCATAGCTACAGAACTACAAACAGAAATTAAAACTTACAATTGACTTAAGAAGGTTTCATATTAAAATCTCTCTCCCTATTTTAATAACTAATAGGATAAAATTTTTAACTTGTAAAAACAAACGAGGGCCTAAGATAAAGTGTTTTAACTCCACTGAGGGCCAAAGATAAAGTGTTTTAACTCCACTGAGGGCCAAAGATAAAGTGTTTTAACTCCACTGAGGGCCAAAGATAAAGTGTTTTAACTCCACTGAGGGCCAAAGATAAAGTGTTTTAACTCCACTGAGGGCCAAAGATAAAGTGTTTTAACTCCACTGAGGGCCTAAGATAAAGTGTTTTAACTCCACTGAGGGCCAAAGATAAAGTGTCCTAACTCCACTGAAGATACAAGAGGATCACTAAAAAGTGTCATGCACAAATACATTGTACATGGCTATGCCTAACAGACCAGCATCTGTTAACTTGGTGTAAAATACATGTAAGTCTGTTCCTTTTATGGAAGTCTACAAGTTTGTACACATATTTTTTTACCGAAATGTCAGAAAACTTTAAAAAAAAATATTACTTTATTGCTTTAGTCACTATGTATAAGACATTTTTTAAACCTTGTCAATGCAATGCTATATTTGAAACACGTGATAAGAATGAATACAAGTATAAAAAAAAAGGTTCAAACTTCAATCTCTAGACCTGTGGAAATCGTATAGACTTATTAACAGATAAGTAGTCTGCACTTACAATTATATTTTCTTCTAATTATTTTTTTCAAGGGTTTGGGAAGGAGGATGGTGGTGATTACAGGTCATTCAAGAATTCTATTAGTAAAAAATGTTTTTGTTCAAGGCAGGAAGAGTGCTGGTGTTCTAAACTGTGAAGTAATTGTTCAAATGAAGGGACAAACATCTGAGGGATTAAAATGAATATTATGAAATAATTACTCTGTCAGCTTGATTGCAGGAAGTAAGGACACTGAAAATAAAAATTTCTCAAATTATTTTCACTTTGCTTCTCTGAAAAAAAAAAGAAAATCTAAAAAATTAGTTGTAACATGAAGCTTACCTGGCGCCTCTACCATAAAAATTTAAGCGCTGACTGAAACACCCAGTGACAAAAACAGGATTCCTCCTTTTGATATTAAAGCTGATGGATCTGTTTGATGTGCGCATCCCAAGTTCCATCCGTCCTAGGGTAACATGAGTTTATGTATGCTTGTCCATTACTTAACATTTGCTGTCACTAGCTTTACTTGCAGACGTGACCTAATACAGTTGTAATTGGTAGCCTTTTCACATCCATCTTTTATAAATGCCTAACAAAGCTTTGTAGTCTATTATCTATTACATTAAAACCAAATCCATTCATAATACAGTTCTTCTAAAAACACAGAAAGTGTTCATCTTTTTTTGCTTACATGACAACATATGACTTGATTCTTAATTTATGACAAAATATTTCTCAAGACCAAGTCAAGGATGAAAAACTTTCTACAATACAAAATGTTTACATAATCAATAAATCAAAGAAGTGGCATTAAAATAATCCTACAGCTCATTCTGTTTTGAAACATCCATCATTGCACCTCTGTACATTAGCTAAGATTGATACCAAGGTTTTTGTTCCAACACAACAAAACTTGAGATTGCCTGATGTCTTCGCTTCACAGTTTATTTTGATAGAAACCACCGCCACTCATCCCTCGTCTTCCTCGTGCTCTAAAGTTACCTCGACCTCTGCCACCACGGTTACCACCACGACTAAAGTTAGTAAAGGTACCTGAGAAATCAAAGAGAGAAAAAAATTGTTAATCATGATCATGAATCTTATAATACTTTTATCTTCCAGCCTAAAGATAAAAGCCTGAGTTTTAGTGGGTTTTTTTTTGTCAAATTACTGTTACAGAAATCAATACCTATTAAGGGGGATTGAGTTGGAATTCCGACTTTGTGCACCTTCTCCAGGATATGCAGCTCCCCGTATAGGTCCACAAGAGATTGGACCATCGAGCACCGAGCAGGTACTAAAACATGCTCTAGGCAAAAGTAAGTTTTAAAAAACAACCTTACTTTGTCCTTAGTTTCATTTATTTGGAAGATTTATGTTCTTTGTTACCGAGATAAACGAGTTAAAGGGAGAAAAATTAAAAGATCAAAAGGTAAAGTTGACTAGAAAAGAAGAATATATGAAAGAGAAAGCAAGTTATTATGTACCAACAAAAGGCTACATAATGAAAGCAAAATACATTATATTTGATTTGATTTATAGGAATATATAATCATCCATCCCAGTGACACAGCAGCGCATGGAGGGTCCTGGCCTGTTTAGCATATCTCTCCATTCTGATCTAGATTTTTAGGATTAAGAGATCTGATACTAGTTTAATTCAAAGTAGTTAATATTATACAGGCTAACAGCGATCATGGCATACACAAATCGGCACATAAAATTTAAGCTCATCCTTCAATGGATTTTTTTGGCCAAGCCAAAATGACCCCAAAACATATTTTGAAATTTAGGACAGGATCAAGAGAAACATTCAACTGGGTTCCAATTTCCAGACCATCAGTTGAACATCCTATCATTCAATTTTTGGCCTCCCCTGACCTATGCAACATTTGAACCTCTAAACAAAACTTGATAAACACACACCTGCTTTATCACTGAATTTTCCACCTGGAGGTTGATAGAGTGTCCTTGCTTGTTTTGGAGTGCTCTTTTTACCATTTGCAGCATCATAAGTGATTGGAGTGATGGTACGTTTTTGTCTGCAAGCAAAATATAAATATAAGCACTTTCTAGATTTAAATGAAAAAAATAATAATTTCTATCCTTAAGGAATTAATATTTTATAATTCAGATCCAAATGTAATTAATCAAGTCTCTCAAAAACCTAGTTAGATGTTGGTCAAATCCAGGTATTCACACCAAAAAGGAAAGAGAATCAGAAGAACTAAGGGCTGCTGTTTTATATATATTTTTTTTTTACATTATTTTGTTATGCAGTATGAAAGTTCCGAGTTTTTTTTTTTGTTTTTGACAATACTTAAGAAATAAAACATCTGAAAGATCTATATTAATATTTATTCCTGACTACAAATAAGTTTAAATCATTGTTTTATCTTACCCTGGAGATAATGTCTTAGCAGTTTCATAACTTTCTGCTGGTTTGATCTCCTGGAAAAAAAAGGGGTAGCATAAGAATAAATAAATCTTAAATATGAAAGTATAACAAAACTTGTCGTCATTTGCTAATACTAGATAAAATGTCCACTGCACATAACTTAGTCGATATAACCTACCCTTGATGGACGCCATGATAATGTGAGAGCAACTTTGTAGGAAGGAGGGTTGTGCATTAAATCTTTCACCAGCATTGTGATGTTTGTAAACAGCTTTAGGGCCACAATCCTTTTTTTGTTCTAAAACATTGAAAGAAAAGAAAGTCATTTGATTTGAAATCAAATTTATAGTACATCTATTTTAAATCTGAATTTATTTTGATTGTATAAATATGATCATACTTACTTCTTCTGTCTTCAAAGCCTCCCCCGTTGTTCCTTGCAATGCTTCTTTTAGTCGTTTGATGCAGATCTGACTTCCTCTAGCAATGTACTGTAACCTGCAATCAAGAAAGATAGTTGACATACTAGTGCTAGACTGTTGCCTATAATTTCAAACAGAGTGGGGAAAAAGGAAGACACTAAATGCAGTCAACATTCCCAATTACCTGACTCTGAAATCTTTAAGCCTTTCTCCATTGACTTCATCTGTTAAGAAACCAGGACTCTTTCTAGCCAACTGATGAAAGGCAAATATTAAACATTCAACCTGAGAAAAGTTCAACTTGGGCTCCTCTGTAGTAGATTCTTCTTTTTCATCAGAGGGTGGAAGTGGCATGAATTCCTGTCACATTGAAACAAATCAAAAATACTAATTACTAATGACTCGTGTATCATAAATAGTTCTGAAATAGAAAGGGACATAAATGTTTCCTTTTAATGTATATGGAGGATAAGTAAAAAAAAATGTCCATGTTTCTTATCCAAACAGCTAATTAACTGTGTAATATAGCCACCTCAGTTATCAATCAGCTCTACTTAAACAAAAAAAAATGTTGTTCACTCATTAAAATGTCCAATTGTATCCACTGCCATTACATATTTTTAAAAATATATACACCAGCATTGCACCTAGATACCTGTCTGTAGTCGCTGAATGAACTCTTTATGTTGTCTGTTGTATTTGTGTGTATTTTTCTGTTGTGTTGTCTTTATATGAGAAAAGAGTCCTTGTAATCACAACAAATTTCCGTAAGGATCAATAAAGCAGTCTTAGTCTTAGTCTTTATACCAATGAGTAAAACATTCCTTACTAGCAAAGCAGAGAAAATTGTACTCAATCTTTTGTCCAGCTTGTCCACATCACCTGCAAACTCTGAGATCTCTGCAAATGTCTTCAGCACCTCCAGCTGAATGTTGGTCTCTTCATCAGGACTGACAACATCTTTGAGAACAGGGAGCACATGGTCACAAATGTACTGAACAAAGGGTCTGGAGTGAACATTTTTCTACAAATAAGAAGTGACAAATATAATAAAGAGGTTATACCACTGGTCATTTGGAAACACAATACACTCACTAATACCTATTACAGACCTGTCTACCGTTACGCAAAATCTCACAAAAATGACATCGCGTTATGCATTTTGTATACTTTTCCCCCCTCTCTAGACAAGCTTACGAGTGGTCACAGAGGTCACGCTAAGCCTTCCTATATTGGGGGGGGGGGGGGGGGGGGAGAGAGAAAAGAACACATTGTGCCCAGAGCTATACGTTGATTGGTCCTTGATAGCAATTAGATATACATTTAGTCTACAAATGAAGAAAGTGAGAGCGAGGGAGTTAGTTAGCTGCTACACCAATTAAGTATATTAGTAGAAATTTATTATTTTGGAGCTTAAAAAAAGTCGAATGCACTAAAAAGAATCCATGATTCCTGTATTCATTTTAATTAAAACAATACAAAAATAAAGCGGTTTCGATTCAAAACATTTTAGATATAGAATAGGTCTTAAGTCTATAGACTAAAACCCTAGCGTGTCTATAGAGTCTAGCAAGATTTTACCTTACAATTCTCTACATTCTAGATGCAGACCTGCCTACTGTTACGCAAAATGCGTATTCGTTATGCAAAATCTCCCAAAAATGACAGTCAGTACGTAACTACGCATTTAACCCGTCACGTTACGCATTTGTATCCTTTTTTCCCCCTCTCTTGACTAGCTTACGAGCGGTCACGGAGGTCACGCTAAGCCGTCCTGTTGGGGGGGGGGGGGGAGAGAACAGAAAAGGTGGGGGAACACATTGTGTCCAGATCTATACGTTGATTGGTTCCTAAAAGCAATTAGTTTTAGTCTAGAAATGAAAAACGCGAGAGTGAGGGAGTGGTGGGTCGGTACCAGATTGGTACCGTCGGTTAGCTGATACACCAACGTAACTTTTCTTTTTGTTAGTTCACGGATCCAATTTACTTGTATCTTATCTTATCTTATATAATACAGACGTTACTTCAAAAAAGAAGATGATTACGTCCTACGCGTCATGCATTTAGTCATGCATATTAACCAATGACTTAAATTCTGCCAAGTCACTGGTTTTTCTGGCTAGCTCAGGCAACCCATTCCATGCTCTAATAGCACTAGGGAAGAAGGAGTATTTGTACAAATTTGTCCTAGCATATGGGACGAGGAATGTGCCTTTATTTTTGTGTCTTTCAGAGTATTTTATTAAATTTTGTTTTTGTATTTGAAGATTATGGTTCAGTGTTTTATGTATAATTGCTACTTTACTTTTGAGTCTTCTGTCCTGAAGGCTTTCTAAATTTAGTGATTTTACTAATGGTGTTACCCTAGTCAAATGTGAATATTCGTTTGTTATGAATCTCACTGCTCTATTTTGTGTTTGTTCCAGTTTCTTAATGTTTTCTTGAGTTGAGGGGTCCCACACGGTGGATGCATATTCTATTATTGGCCTAACCAAGGTTAAATAACATTTTAGTTTTATGTTCTTATTTGATTTATAGAAATTTCTTTTAATAAACCCTAATGCTTTGTTGGATTTTTTTTATAGTTTCATCAATATGTGGACTCCATGACAGTTTTTCATTTATTATAACACCTAGGTATTTTGAGTTTTTAGTCTGTGTTACTGGTTTGCCATGAATAAGATAAGTGGAATTAATTTGTTTAATTTTTTTTGTTACTCTTAACAACTGACATTTTTCTGGGTGGAAAGACATGCTCCAATTTGATTCCCATTTCTGTAATTCATCTAATTCTCTTTGTAAAATATCTGTGTCTTGTTTTGTTTTTATTGTTCTATATATTATGCAATCGTCTGCAAATAATCTGACTTTTGTTCCTGAACTAATGCAATTTGGTAAATCATTTATGTAAATTAAAAATAGTAGTGGACCCAAGACTGTTCCTTGAGGTACACCTGAGTTTACTGTTATTGGTGTCGATTTAGAGCCATTTATTATTACAGTTTGTTCTCTCCCTATCAGAAAATCTTTAATCCACTGATGCAGTGGACCGTTAATGCCGAAATATTTTAATTTTTTAAGCAAACTATGGTGGTGAACTTTGTCAAAAGCCTTGGAAAAATCTAGTAAGATAGCATCTATTTGTTCACTATTATCTAAACCTTTTGAGAAATCATCAATTAGTCCTATTAGTTGTGTTTCACATGATCTATATTTCCTAAAGCCATGTTGGTATGGGGTGAGGACATTATGTTTGTCTAAGTGGTTTATGATGTTGCTACATATTATGTGTTCTAGGATTTTACATGTGATGCTGGTAAGTGATACTGGTCTGTAGTTTCCTGGATCAGATTTTTCTCCTTTTTTAAATAGGGGGGTGACATTAGCTTCTTTCCAGTCCTTTGGTACTCTGCCCTGGTTAAGCGATGATTTAGATTGACTAGATCTAGATCGATAACATCTACTACCATCTAGTCTAGATCTAGACTAGATTCTTAGTCTTAGTATGGAATAGATCAAGGATGAAGGTAGGCCTATGAAAGTTTGGAGTAGACCGACGTTTGTAGCGGATCCACGGCATCGGTAACACTCTTGAGCCCATATCTAGAGTAGATTATATTCATTATATAGACATAGATCCAGATCTAGTCTAGATATCATCTCTATTGTCGTATTGATCTAGATTTAGATTGTAGATCTAATCCTGACATCTAGATCTAATTTTATATATATACTAGACTGACATTACCCGCGGCCTGCCGGTCTAAGTTTGTGTTTACTAGTCTAGTGGATTGGATTTAGATGTATGTTAAACGTAGCTAATGATCCTTTAAAGTTTTTTCTCTTTCGCTACGAAAATAAAATTAGTTTTGCGAAAATGGGTTTACCCGAAGCAGATACATACATATCTATTAAAATCGAAAAGAGCGATAGCTTTGTAAAATGAATGGGATTATAAAGTAAACAATTAAACGAAATAATTTTTAGAACGCGATTCATGAATGAATATAGGCCTATCTCAACCCGGCTTCGCAGCTTTCGTAAACGAATGTAGTCTATTAAAAATGCTTTAGAAAACCAAATTGGAATGTTTATTTGATCAAATTTTGTATGTTCATGTGTTACAGTATAAAGTAGATCTTTAGTTAGACATAGATCTAAATCTACACTAATCTAAAGTTACAAATTGGCTTTTATAGAGTTCATTCTGTGTTGCGCATGTGTGACCTTTTTACATGAATGAATATAGGCCTATCTCAACACGGCTGCGCAGCTTTATTTAGTGAACAGCAAACGAATGTATTCAAAATGCTTCAGAAAAACAAATTTGAATGTTAATTTGATTAAAATATGAAATGAATGGACAATAATTAGTATGTTTATGTGTTAAAGCATAAAACTATCTTTGCGAAAAGAAGTTTTATCATCTTAGAGTTCAATAAGAGTTTTAGACCTAGGCCTAGGAATAGACTCAGTAGAGAGATGTGTTAATCACTATAAATGCGTAACCATTTGGTAATGTCTAATGAAAGGATGTTAGCCAGACATTTCCAGCGGCCTGCGAGTCTAAGTTTGTGTTTACTAATCTAGTGGATTGGATTTAGATGTATGTTAAACTTAACAAATGATCCTTTCAAGTTTTTTTTTTTGCTACGAAAATAAAATTAGGTTTGCGATACATTCATATCTATTAAAAACGAAAAGAGCGATAGCTTTGTTAAATAATGGGATTGTAAAACGAACAATTAAACGAAATAATTTTTAGTACGCGATTCATGAATGAATATAGATCTAGGCCTATCTCAACTTGGCATCGCAGCTTTCGTAAACGAATGTAGCTTTAGAAAACCAAATTTGATCAAAATATGAAATGAATGGACTTCAATTAATATGTTTATGTGTTAAAGTATAAAACTATCTGTGCGGAGAGAAGTTTTATCATCTTAGAGTTGAATTCGAGTTTTAGATCTAGGGAAGGGATTATAAAGTAAACAATTAAACGAATTAATTTTTAGTACGTGATTCATTACAGTATTGTCTAATGAAAGAATGTTCGTCAGGAAATCTGTAGTCACAGATATAAGGAACTAATTTATTTAAAAAATGCTTTTGAAACACAAAATTGAAGGTTAATTTTATTATATAATGAAATCAATGGACCTTCTTTTGTATTTTCATGTGTCAAAGTAAAAAACTATCTGCGCAAAGTGTATTTCTTAAAATTAGATCTAGGTTTATATCCTTTTGATCTTTTCTCATGTCAACATTGTAGACATGGCCTAGATCCATAAAATACTATAGCTGTAATAGAGTCGGACAACTTTATTTTTTTTGAGGGTCTTAAGTTTGTTTTAGGGCTACAATCCATACAATACGGTCTAAGTTAGTACCCAAGGAACATTCCTGCCTAGTTTTATCAAAATTGGTCAAGCGGTTTTGATGTCTCTAAGTAACATACATACATACACCTCACATTCTACTTTATAATATATATTTATATATATATATATATATATATATATATTTATATATATATATTTATATATATATATATATATATATGACAAAATAGTGGATCGCGTAAGTGTTACCCATTCTGGTGCCAAAATACGCATTTTAATCATCAGCGTTACGCATTTGGACTTTTTTTGGTAGGCAGGTCTGTAGATGATAGATCTAATTTAGTATGATCTAGATCGATAACGTCCAGATCTAAATCTAGAAGATCTAATCTAATAATTAAATAAATAGTAAATCTAGAGTAAACCACTACCTCTCTCTATATAGAGACCTAGGAATCTAGATCTAGTTTATGTAATTTAGGCTAAGATTAAGATTCTTTTTACAGCTAGATTTGTTCTACTTGTCTTTTCTGGTATCTAGACCAGACCTATATACTTGTATAGTATTAGAAATTTATACAAATTAATGTATTAATTAGTCTATTAGTTAGGTAGATTTAGATCTAGATCTGGTCTCTAGAGCTCTGCAACTACTAGATTAATAGATTTTATAGATCTAGAATATTCTAGAATGACTAGATTCTAAATTTACTAGTGGCAGTTGTGATACAGATTTGATGGCCTGTATTAATTAAAAAGGATATATTGTCTTCTTTAATATTTATCTAGATCTAAATATGATTTTATTTTCCTTTTAAATTATACATATATATAGTTGATCGTGCAGGTGTTACACATTCTGGTGCCAAATTACACATTTTGACCATCAGTGTTACACATTTGGACTTTTTTGGATAGGTAAGTCTGCTATTAGTAAACAATCATACAATTATATAAGGTTTTTTTGCTATTGAAACCCAAAAAAAGTTCAAAAAAATTGATGCATCATTGCACCCTACATTTAAACTAAAACTACCATCTATTTATAATGCCACAGTGAATCCAATTTTCTAAATGCATCAAATCAAGACCTGTGTTTTTTTTATTGTATTCTATGTACTTTAAAAAATTTAACATATCTTCAAACTATACTTACTGAAAACATAGGTGAAGCTGATCTGATACAGTGCAGTAATCTGTCCACACAATCAGGGTCAGATGCCTTGTGAAATAAGAAAAAAAAATGAAAACAAACTAAGATAACAAGAGTTAAGAATTTAAAAAAAAAAAATGAAATCAAAGATGTGAGGTAGAGTGATGTACAGATCAGATTAAAAGGTGGTTGAATTTAAAAAGTATTCAATATCTGGCTAAGCTAGACTTTTGCCAGTTGATCACTGTAAAAATAACTGATAGCAGCAAATATGGTGCACACTCATATGCTAGCATTTAGCAAACATCATGTACACAAGAATGGGGGTAAGTCTAATGCAACTTACCTCAAATGGCTCATCTAATGCAGCTTGATCTACCACCATTTCTACCAACTGCTGACGTGACTGAACTGTGGTCATTGTTTTCAAGCTTCTCAGTAATTCCATGACAGCAATAAATTCATCTTTTGTCACATCTTCCAGCAACTTAAGTTATAACAGTGAGGTATAACTATTAAAGCTGAATACTTAACTAGTGTCACAGTAGTATGTTAGAAAATGTTAGTAAAAAATGAAGATCAACCATAGTATTAGAGACAAACGTTTCAATCAAGTCAAATAAGGCCCCCAACTAAAAAGGCTATACAAATAAATTAGCAACCATGGAAAAAGTCAAATTACTGATAAGAAATATTGCTTAGATAGCTAATGACATAAAACCATTTAAAAAAAAAAAACAGGGTATAAATGCTTAATTTAGGTCAAAATCATATTTAAAGGGAATGTAGATTTCCTAATAATAATTTAAAGCTTCAGATCAAACAATTATTGATAATTTTTTCCCTCAAATCATAAAATTATTTCCTTTCTTTTTTTAAAAATAAAAATACCATACAGTATATATATGTATAAATTTATTTTTCCTATTGTTACCTTTTTGCATTGTTCCATAATAAAATCTTCACATTCTTTATCTAGATCTCCCATCTGTTTCAATTTGACAACTAGAAAACGAAGCAACCTTTCCCTTATCACACCCATCAGCTCTTCTGAATTTTCTTCCTCTTCAGAAATCTGTAAAAGTCTCCCAAAGATGCCTTCAAGGGCCCCTGGACAGAAAGAAATATATAAGTGTAATAAATGAAGCAACACATAATGATAGTTACATTTTTTAGATAATGCCCAAGTGGGTAATAAATTTTAAATGAATTTGAAAGCTGGAAAACACATGAAGTGCCCTGACCAGGTTGTCCTTTTGTAGAGACCAGACCTGCCTACCAAAAAAAAGTCCAAATGCGTAACACTGATGGTCAAAATGCGTATTTTGGCACCAGAATGTGTAACACTTACGCGATCCACTATTTTGTCATATATACATATAATAATATTAGGTCTAGATGTCATGATTAGATCTACAATCTAAATCTAGATCAATACGACAATAGAGATGATATCTACTAATCTAACTAGATCTGGATCTATGTCTATATAATGAATATAATCTTCTCTAGATCTGGGCTCAAGAGTGTTACCGATGCCGTGGATCCGCTACAAACGTAGGTCTACTCCAAACTTTCGTAGGCCTGCCTTCATCCATTCTATACTAAGACTAATAATCTAGTCTAGATCTAGACTAGATCAGTAGATGTTATCGATCTAGATCTAGTCAATCTAAATCATACAACTAAATAAAAAATATTGGATCTAGATTGTAGAGTAATGTAGAGAATCATGACATAACGTAATGACTGGCTAGACTCTAGCTAGATCTATTCATTATCTATTCCTGTATAACAAGTTATCAAGATTCTAGATCTAGAATCCAATTAATTTCTACTAATGAACTTACAAAAAAAAAAAAAAAAAGTCATGTTGCTGTATGACGGTACCAACCCGCCACTCCCTCACTCTCGTGTTCTTCATTTCTAGACTAAATCTAATTGCTTTTAAGAACTAATCAACGTATAGATCTGGACACTGTGTTTTCCCCCACCTTTTCTGCCCCCCCCCCAACAGGACGGCTTAGCGTGACCTCCGTGACCGCTCGTAAGCTAGTCAAGAGAGGGGGAAATAAAGGATACGAAATGTGTAATGCGACTTGTCATTTTTGGGAGATTTTGCGCAATGAATATGCATTTTGCGTAACGGTAGGCAGGTCTGAGAGACTAATAAGGTCTATCAAGCTAATTCCAGGATGAGTCATTGTACCATTAATTCCTATTTATGCATTAAAGCTTTAATTTTTAAAATTATATTATTATTCCTTTATTTTGTGTGTAAACTTATAAATATCAAATGAGTAGAATAACTTATTAAGCAAGTCTATTTCATACTATGTATACAAAAATCAAAAAGGGAAATGATTAAGTTGGTCAGGTCCTCTTATTTTCTTCTCTTTTTTTTTCAGCTCAGGGATCAAATATGAAAATTAACAATTCTTAGTTGAAATACCTTTTAAATTAATCGAGAAGAGACTGAACATAGAGCTTTGAACCCCAGACAACTCATGACTATCTTCAGTACCAAATAACATGGCCAGGGCATCTGCAAATCTGGAAACTTTATCAGGGGAGGCTCTGCAAAGTGTAAGAATGTCTTTAACTGACTGCTTTCTTATCTGCTCAACAAAAAAAAAACAAAAAAAAAATCACTCAAAAAAGAAAAGTATCAAACCATAATAGTCATATATATATAGTTATCTAAATAGAAATTGTATTAAATACATAGCAAAGTCCAAACCAAATACTTTGAAAAACAGCTCTAAAAACTTACGCTGGGATCAGGATCTTCACAAAGTTCAAACAATAAGTTTATGGCATCATCTTGGATGCGGTTAAAATATTTGAAAAATCTACAGATGAACTGAGAGGCCAGCCTCTTCTCCCCCACGTTACCTTTACCTGCTGCCAGAAATTTGAGAAACTCTGACTCATGCTGAAAATAGTACAAAAAATAATTTAACATTTCGGTCAGTAATAAGTAGGTTTTAACTCTTTCTGTAATTATTTTATGTTTCAATGGAATTCTTCCTTTTGCTCATTACTATTTCACTACCCTGTTATGATTAAGCTTCATGCTTATTTGTGGGGCCGGCTTCTCCCCCACGGAGGGCAAGTACTAATTATTCTAATTGGGATTCTGTCAGTGTAGAGCCCAGCTGATTTAGACAAATTGGCCGCAGTGTGGAGGAACAAGCGCATTTTTATCGGCTCCTCTCTCTCCACTGTCGCACTAATATTGAGGTGGGTAGCCTAGAGTCGCCCCTTTTATAGCGCTCATAGGCTGTAAGTACTGCCCTCTCCCTCCTTAAATGTAAAGGGGCCAGGTTTGTTAAGATTTCAGCAGCATTTGTTGGGCTTGTCCGAAAGGTGCCACAAATGAGCCTTAGTGCCTGTGATTGTACTCGGTCGAGTGATTCGAGGGCAGTTTTACTAGCATATACTTGAGCTGTACTCCATTTGTGATCTGACTGCCCCTAACTACAATGTGCGTAGCATGTAAGCTTTGGCACCCCACTTTGTGCTGACAAGCTTTCTTAGTAACGCTAACTTCTCAGTGGCTTTTCTTTCAACTTCCTGGACGTACTGGAGCATTGACAACTTTCTATCTAGGGTTACCCCTAGATATTTGGCGTGCTTTCACGCTGGAGTCGCAGCCCATCGAGTTGAAGCTCGAATAGAGCCTTAAGAATGTCGATCCCTAGGCTGAACAGGGATCAGGTTGTTTTGGCAACGTTTATCTGAATCTGTCATTTGTCACAATACGAGGAGATGGTTTGGAGGTCTGCTTGTAATGCCGCCTGTATTTGGTCAGCTTTCTTGCCGGTTGACCAGAGGACAATGTCATCCGCATAAAGCAGTTTCTTTGACCGCAGTGAGGTGCGTTTCTTAAATTTCTTAAGTCTAAAGAAGCATTGAGACAATTTCAAGTCACATCATTGCCAGAGTCCACTGACTATAGGCGAGCTGTTAACGGGTATGAATTAACTGAACAATTAAAAGCAACAAAGCAAGATGAGACGGTTGTCATTGAATCCAGAAAAAAATGATGAGGCCGACATCGTGAAAAGAAGAAAATACTTCAATACCGCAGGTTCTAGAGACTAAAGGATAGCACACAAGCATGTCCTAAAAAATTCATACTGAAGACGCTGAACCATCAGACAGTGTAAACAATACAGAAATAAACTCTAGACTGAACGACATCGGAGATTGGCCTGATGTCATCACAGATAATATTCGCATACACCTTGTCACTCAAGGATCTGAAAAAGTTCAGCGTAAGGACAGTCAATTCAGAGAGGCGTATAGACATCAAGAATCAGCAAAAGGAAAGGCTAGAAAGCTTTCAAAGGCTTGGTTTTTTCGGCAAATGTCAAACGGCGAGAAAGTTCTTAGAAAGTGGATGTGTTATTCGCCAAAAAAAAAAAAGAATCCTTATTCTGCTTCCCCTGCACACTCTTCTCAACAAGATCAAGTACCAAATCTTCATTTAAATCCAAAGATGGATTCAATGAGTGGTGGAGGTTATCCCCAAAAATAGAAAAACATGAGACCAGCAGAGCTCACATTCAGTCATTGCTTGCTTGGAGGGAACTTGAAGTTCGCCTGAGAGTAGGGAACAATACTGACAACAAGGCACAAGATTTGATTATACAAGAGACGAAAACCTGGAGAGTTAGTAAAATTACAATCAAAGTACGATCCTCTCTTGAGGGAGCATGTGCTTCGAACTAAGCTTTGTTCCAGACCGAATACATACACGTCTCCACAAATACAAAATGAATTTATTATAATATTGGGGGATCACGCTAAAAAACAAATCATACAGCAAGTAAAACAAGCCAAATATTTCTCTATTATTTTTGACAGTACACCTGACATCTCAAAGCTGAACCCTAACCCCAAATTTTACGGTATGTTGTCATGGATAATGACAGTGTGCAGGTTCGTAAGTCTTTTGTTGACTTCATCGACACAAAAGGACACCCATGCTGCTGGAATCGCTGAGATCATTCTAGAGAAATTGCGTTTGGATGGCTTAGACATAATGGGCTGCAGGGGCCAAGGCTATGATAATGCTGCGGTCATGAAAAATCATTAAAGAATTAACAATATTTGATTAATGAATACATATTATTTTGAAAAAAAAAGTAAGGTTTTGCAATGTTATTAATTAGTTATTTGGGGGGGGGGGGGGCATCAAGATGAGGTACCGCACCAGGCATCATATACTCTAGCTACGCCTCTAAGGCAGAGACACTTCTTTACTAAGCCTTTAGTGACTTCAGTAGACTACTAGAGTAGTAAACTGTAGTCCAGTGTAGTGTTGGCACTGTAGTGTAAGTAGAATCAACATTTTGTAAAATTAATACCACCTCAACATCCCTAATAATAGGTAGCATTTACAGACCACCAAATTCTAGTTTAGAATACATGCAGAAACTATGTAATCAGATTACTACACTTAAAGAGACAAAAAAAAATGCAGTTTTTTGGATTATGGGTGATTTCAACCTACCTGATATAAATTGGAAAACACTAACCATAGATAAACACCAAAACCTTAAGGACATAAATGAGCTTTTCATAGAAACTTTACACAACCTAAGTTTAGATCAAATCATTAAAAAGCCAACTAGATTAAACAACACATTAGATCTCTTCTTAACTAACAGACCTGGATTAGTAGTTGATTATGATATTATCCCTGGTCTATCAGACCATAAGATCATAAAAATACACAGTCAGATAAAAGCAGTAGCCAATTCAAAACCCAAAAGAAAAATCTTACTCTGGAATAAATGTAACCTAACACAACTACACCAAGCTGCATTAAACTTTCAACAAACATTCTTATTAGAAAAAGACATTAACCAACCAGTCGATGACCTCTGGAAGTTCATTAAAAACCATCTTAAAAGCATTATAGAAAATCATATACCAACTAAATACACATCAAAAAAAAATAAATAAATGCTGGTTTAATAATAGACTAAAGAAGCTTTGTAAACAGAAGGAAAACCTATATAGAAAATTTAAAGAAACTAAGGCAGAAAGAGTTTACAAAAAGTATATAAAAATTAAACACTTAACCCAAAAAGTAAGCAGACAGCTGCAGAGTGAATACATTAACAATGTAATATCTAAAGATAACAACAAAAACCTATGGTCATACATTAAGTCTAAGAAAATGGAAACAACAGGCATAGCGCCATTAAAAGATGAACATAACATAATACATAATGATAATGAAACTAAAGCAAACATCCTAAACAAATACTTTGCATCAGCATTCTCAGCCCCAGGAGACAAAGACATATTACTGAATTTGAACCAAGTAGACAACATAGAAGATATAGTAGTACAAGAAAATGGAATTCAAAAACTAATAGCCAACACCAAACCAAATAAAGCGTCTGGACCTGAAGGTATTCCAGCTAGATTACTCAAAGAACTAAGCAATGAGCTAGCCCCAGTGTTCAAAATACTCTTTCAGGCTTCACTTAACCAGGGCAGAGTACCAAAGGACTGGAAAGAAGCTAATGTCACCCCCCTATTTAAAAAAGGAGAAAAATCTGACCCAGGACACTACAGACCAGTATCACTTACCAGCATCACATGTAAAATCCTAGAACACATAATATGTAGCAACATCATAAACCACTTAGACAAACAAAATGTCCTCACACCATACCAACATGGCTTTAGGAAATATAGATCATGTGAAACACAACTAATAGGGCTAATTGATAATTTTTCTAAAGGTTTAGATAATAGTGAACAAATAGATGCTATCTTACTAGATTTTTCTAAGGCTTTTGACAAAGTTCACCACCATAGTTTGCTTAAAAAATTAAAATATTTTGGCATTAATGGTCCACTGCATCAGTGGATTAAAGATTTTCTGATAGGGAGAGAACAAACTGTAATAATAAATGGCTCTAAATCAACACAGATAACAGTAAACTCAGGTGTACCTCAAGGAACAGTCTTGGGTCCACTACTATTTTTAATTTACATAAATGATTTACCAAATTGCATTACTTCAGGAACAAAAGTCAGATTATCTGCAGACGATTGCATAATATATAGAACAATTAAAACAACACAAGACACAGATATTTTACAAAGAGAATTACCATATTTTTTGCCCTATAAGACGCTCCGGCATATAAGTAAAGACGCACCCAATTTTAAAGGAGGAAAATCTAGAAAAAAAAAGATTCTGAACGTACCGTATTTTTCGCCGTATAAGACGCACCAACTTTCCCCCCCCAGTTTTGGAGAAGAAAAAGTGCGTCTTATACGGCGAAAAATACGGTAGATGAATTACAGAAATGGAAATCAAATTGGAGCATGACTTTCCACCCAGAAAAATGTCAGTTGTTAAGAGTAACAAAAAAACTAAAACAAATTAATTCCACTTATCTTATTCATGGCAAACCAGTAACACAGACTAAAAACGCAAAATACCTAGGTGTTATAATAAATGAAAAACTGTCATGGAATCCACATATTGATGAAACTATAAAAAAATCAAACAAAGCATTAGGATTTATTAAAAGAAATTTCTATAAATCAAATAAGAACATAAAACTAAAATGTTATTTAACCTTGGTTAGGCCAATAATAGAATATGCATCCTCCATTTGGGACCCCTCAACTCAAGAAAACATTAAGAAACTGGAACAGACACAAAATAGAGCAGTGATATTCATAACAAATGAATATTCACATTTGACTAGAGTAACACCTATAGTAAAATCACTAAATTTAGAAAGCCTTCAGGACAGAAGACTCAAAAGTAAAGTAGCAATTATACATAAAACACTGAACCATTATCTTCAAATACAAAATTTAATAAAATACTCTGAAAGATGAGTGTTTCTCCAGTACTGGTTACAACTAGGTGTTGGTTCACTAAAAAGTCTGTATTTCATATAATTGTTATTCAAATGTGACAATTTACATTACATTGCATTAAGAAATGGTTAATCTATAAATTTTGATATTTTGAGCTCATAAGGTGCAAAGGAAATATTAAAATTGTAAAAAATGCGTGAAATTACTACCCAAAATGGCAGCTTTTGATGTAACATGGAACACCATGGTTTGATTGAATTAATATCATACTAAAACCAAAGAGCATAAAACTTTCATCTTTGTTGGGATATGTTAACAAGATCCTCATATTTCAATGTCATTATTTAGTTTTTCTCAAGGTTATCAAAATAATTATTAAATACGGCCACAAAAAGGCGTTTGAGGCGCATCGCGATGTGTCCCACTTTATACGGAATTACAATCCTCTATGAATTGTAAACAAGACTTAAATAATATGCTCAACATTGCATTTCTGTTACAACAAGCATGAAAGATTTCTTTAAAAGTATTTTTTTTTCTTAAAAGCTTTCAATAGCGTGTCCCACAATTAACCATTGATGCGCCTCAAGCGTCGACACGATCAATCGCCGGCAATCTTGCACAAACATCTCATTTAAACTGTTTTTTGTGATCTTTTGTGGAGCAACAACCCTTCAGGTACGTAGATATTTCATTATTCTACTGAAATTTAAGCTTATTACGAATAAGTTTGATTGCAATATCCTAATCGAAGTGCTTTTTTAGTACGAGGTTACTAGATTTAACCATTCAATCATGACGTCACGTGAAGCGTCTTGAATACAATTTAGTCTTAAATCGTAAAGTTAATCAATTTTAAAGCCTGTTACTAAACAAAAAGTGTCTATTTTTAAAACAATTATGTTGATGTAATAGTAGACGTGTGAAAGAATTACAAATAATCTACATTTTTTTATTTTGAGAAGTAAATTGGGTTAGGCGTTGAGGCGTTCCATGGGACCCCGTGTTGGTGTTTTCCATGCATAAATTATGACGTCACGTGTAGCGTCTAGTACGAGTTCAGGGTATATTAAGTTTTCTTTATTCATGGAAAGTTTCAATTAAGATTAAATGATTTTTATGTAGTAATAAAATGTTTTCATAATTAATAATTTTAAATGAACATTTTTTTGACATCTTTCATTATATATTTTTTTGAAATTTTACTTTACATCGTTTGGGGCGTTTCAGTGGACAACACTTCGTTTGTTTACAAATGGTGTCCTAGTTTGCGTCTGTTAAGTCCAAATAGATTTTAGTGATATTTTGTTAAAGATTTTACAGTATCAGATAATATTAGCTACATCTAAAATAAATAAAACGATAGTGTTTAAGAAATATTAAATAATTTAAAATTTGTACTTATTACTGTAAATAAAATTTAGATCTAATTGATTTTCCGTTTGAGGCGCATCTCGGACACTTGTCTTTAAAACTTATAAGAGCTAGACTCTATTTGCCTATATCTAATTCATTATTCTAGACTTAATCTAGTCTAGATCTAGACCTAATGATCTAGCTCATTATCTAGATTTACTCTAGACCTAGCCTAGATCTAGTTATGTAATTCATTATCAGATATTTACTCTAGACTAGACCTAATTATGTAATTCATTATCAGATATTTACTCTAGACTAGACCTAGATCTAATTATGTAATTCATTATCTAGATTTACTCTAGACTAGACCTAGATCTAATTATGTGATTCATTATCTAGATTTACTCTAGACTAAACCTAGATCTAATTATGTGATTCATTATCTAGATTTAGACTTTAGATCTAGACTAGATAGTAGAAATAAGTAGACTATTAGATTAGATCTTATAATGAATCTAGACTAGTGACTCTAGACTAGATCATTAATGACTAGATTTAGAATCTAATTCTAGATAATAAATAATAGATTCTTTCTTTCAATTGACAAGTATCTCTAGAATCTAGAATAATCTAGATCTATATTATAGACCTATATTGAAATGTAGATTGTATCTAGAAAATTTTGGTTTAACCTTAACTTAATTTCCATTGTATTTTTTATACAGTATTAGTATATTGTATTCAGTTCTTTTAGTCTACCACTGAATGATTGTAACTTAATTTATATAATATTAATTAACTGTACTAGTCCTACACCATTGAGTCTATCCCTATAAAACAATTATGGGCATTACTAGACTAGATTTAAATAATGCACCAATATATATTATATGTTTACGAGTGCTATCAGTACATAATGGATCTATTTATTTTGATACTAATAAATTTTTATCAATTACAGATTTCAGTAATGGAGCTATCTGTTAGAGTTTCAAGGCGTTTACAAGCAAAGAAAGACTCTCTAAATATACAAGCATCAGAGCCTGAGTCATTTCTAAATGTACTAGTACCAGAGCCTGTGTCGCTAAAAAATGTCACTCAAAATAATGTTTCTGGGTTGACACCTAGTGCTATAAGGTATAGAAGACACAGGGAAAAACTACAAGCTGATCCAGAAAAATTTGCTGCTTACAAGGAAAAGGATAGAAAACGAAGTGTGGCTTACAGACAAAATATTACACCAGAAAAGAGAGAAAGAGCTCGACTTTTAAGTAATTTAAGAACACAAAAATGCAGACAAAAAAAGAAGAACTAGGTCTCCCTCTTAATGAAAAAAAAGTAAAACCTGAAACACGTGCTGCTGTTTTAGAGCGAAGAGAAAAGGAGAGGTTGAGAAAAGCTGCATACAGGGCCAAGTTAAGCCCACATGAAAAAGCTTGGATGAACAGAAAACGCAAAGAAAGAAAACAGCAAGCTAATAGTCCACTTAATGTCATCTCAGCAGAGGTTGGTGAATCACTAGGTACTGGATTCCAGACTCCAGTGGCAAAAAGAATGGCTGTTTCAAGAGCTTTGATGAAATTGCCTAGATCACCCAAGAAATATGCTGCAGTTGTTGAAGGTCTCACACAAATACGCTCCCCAAGAAGAAGTAAAGCTCTCCACGACATAGGCTTTTTGCGTCTACCTGAGAGAAGAAAGCTCATCTTTCTAAACAACATTAATGAAAGCATCAAAACCTATCTACACTCTACCAGCAAAAAAAAGGAGTCAGATGTCTAATGCTCGCAGACAAGTACTCTGCAGTATCCTTACTAAGTATAACAAATTCAGAGGTTGTGCTACTCATTTCCAACATTTTGGTTTTTCAAGAAGTTTTATGTCCAAGTGCAAATCACAAAACATAGCAAGAAAAAAACGAAGTGATTGCATTACACAAAATGCCTTGGAAACAATTCACAACTTTTACAGCAGAGAGGATGTCTCAAGAACTGATCCATCTCAATCATCTGTTAGTGCACGAACTGGAAAACCTAAACGCTTCATGCAGAAAACGCTGAAGGAGGCATATACTCAATTGAGTACTGATGCACCCACATTAAAGGTATCGTTCTCAAAGTTTGCTAAATTGAAACCATTTATGACAAAAGCTACTCAACATAATAAGATGCAGTCTTGCTTATGTGAGTTCTGTATGAAGATTTTTCTTTATATGGAGGGCATTAATAAGTTTCTAATCAAAAAAGGACACAGAGAGCTGACATTAAAAAATCCAGCTTCATCACTTGACTTAACTCTATGCCCAAAAACTAATGCCAATTGTTTTCATAAGCTGCAGTGCATTGAAAGATCATGTAGAAACTGTGGTGTGGATTTGATTAACAAGTATTTTGAGCCTTTAAAAAATTGCATGGATGAATTAGCAGAATGGAGTATCTGGTCAAAGATGACAGATGAGTATGTTCAGAGTGATGGTACACTGCGAAAGGTAACAAAGTGGCGACCAGTAAATAAAGAAGGCCCTTTCAATGAACTAGTAACATCAATGCAGAAAGATTTGGAAAAATTCAGCCTTCATCTTTTTACAGCTAACTGGCAACAGCAGCAGTTTGCAGATTTGAAACAAGGTTTACCATGTAACTGGCTTTTGCTAGTTTCTGATTTTGGTCAAAATTTCACATGCCACCACCAGGATGAAATCCAAGGTGCACACTGGGCTCGAACAGAGGTCACTATTCACCCAGTAGTGAGCTACTACAGAGACAAAGATTTGATAGTCAAAGAAAGCATGTTTTTTTTTATCAAATGACCTAAAACATGATGGCCATGCATCACAACACTTTCAAACGAAAGTGATTTATGAGTTAGCTAATCGTGGTCATGCTTTCACTAAAGTTATCAGTTTTAGTGATGGATGTGCAGCACAATACAAAGGAAAATTAAATTTTGTAAACTTAATCTTTCTCAAAGGAAGATACAAATGTGTCCATAGAGAGGCACTATTTCGGTAGTCGCCATGGAAAAGGGTCATGCGATGCTGAAATAGGTGTTGTTAAAAAAAATGCTACATTGGCCATTAAAAGAAGAGTGGCCATTATTTCTGACGCAAAGGGGCTATTCCTTTGGGTAAAAGAATACATGACAAAGGCAGAGCCTACAAGTAAAAGAACATTTTTCCTTGTTGAACAAGGAGAAATCAATCGAGACAGGCCTGACAGGTCCAACGAAAAGATTCGAAGTCTTCAGGGATCAAGGTCAGTCCATGCAGCGAGAGGTATTACACCTTACAATATTGCCTACAGAAAAAGAAGCTGTTTCTGCTTTCCTTGCAGAAATTCAGATGGCAGTCAGTGCCTGCATGATGAAATATGTGGATCTTGGAAGGTGTTCAAACTTCAGAAACAGAATGGTAAGTTCCATACTTTTATTTATTTATTTATTTTTTAAATAGCCATTTTACAATTATCCGAGAAAACATATTCATTTTAAAATTACTTAACCGATTTCTAAATGTGTTTCTTTTTCTTCAGTGGTGCAATCTCAATCAAATCTTGAAGCCTCTTTGGATGTCAGTCCCATATGCTCAAATTCAAAGGTAAAGAGCTTTTACATACAGTATAAGCATTTTAACATTTTTCATTGAATCTTATGTTACCTGTATTGTATAAGTTGTTTTTTTAATAATATACCCTGCTAAATAATTTTTGACTCATTTCAGTCGAATTTAAGTATTTCAGCCCCATGTTGTTGTTTTTTCAGGCCCAAACATTGTCCTCCACAAATCAAAAGTACATAGTAAATAGCTGTGTGATTGTCAAGTATGGGGAAATATTCTATCCAGGTATAATTTTGTTTGTACTGTGTACCTTTTACATTCAATAAAAAAGTTCAAAGTATGTTTTAGATTGAAGAATTAACTTTTTCAACATTGCTGGTAATTTTTTCTAACAGGAGTTGTGATAGAAGTCCTGGATGATCAGCGCAGAATAAATTTTTTAAAAAGGCACAGAAATAAAAGAGCTATATTTGTATACCCAGAAGTGCAGGACATACAAATAGTGTATGCAGACATGATTGTTACTGAAGTGATGTTGATACCAAATGGCAATAGTTTGAGAGAGTGGAGAGTGGAAGGTTTTGATTTCTGAATTTGTCTAATAAAATTTGTGTACAGTTTTATGCGTTTTTTCTTTCTTTTTTTTTTTAAAACCTTTTTCTGTGTGTTAGACTAACAAAACATATAAAATATATATTTGTCAATCATTAAAAATATTAATGACCATTTACTTGTGCACAGGTAAAACAAAAATTTAAACTTTTAAACATTATTTTAAAAAATGGTGTCCCATGAAGCACCCGCAACATTTTGTGACATTGAAGCAGCATTTTTACAAATGGGTACTTTATGACCAGAATAGTGAACTTAATAATAAGTCTAATGGATCACTTTATGCAAAAATAAAATAATTTCTATATTCTCACAGAATATCTTTTTAAAAAACTTTAACTTGTAGTGTCACAGGTGCTACGCTGTCCCAATTTTTGAATTGAGCTCAAATCCACTTTTTCTATGCAAAAGCATAAATTTCAGTATCTAAAGACTAATAACAATAAAGACAGTTATATTATGCTAAAATACAATGAATTTATCAATTGGTAGTTGTTAAATTATCAAGTGGTGTCCCGATGATGCACCTGTGACACAAAAGGGGGTACCCCATGAATAGACACTGCTGTCAAAATCTACATCTTGCAATTCATTTTCTATTGATAAATTCTTAAAGTGAACTGGTTGAAGAAGTGAATACAGTTGAAATGAAACCAAAAACTTCAACTTTAATTTTTAGCATAATGTGACACTTTTTGGCACCAGTACTGGAGAAACACTCAGATACAAAGATAAAGGCACATTCCTCATCCCATATGCTAGGACAAATTTGTACAAATACTCCTTCTTCCCTAGTGCTATTAGAGCATGGAATGGGTTGCCTGGGCTAGCCAGGAAAACCAGTGACTTGGCAGAATTTAAGTCATTGGTTAATATGCATGACTAAATACATGACGCGTAGGACGTAATCATATTCTTTTTTTTGAAGTAACGTCTGTATTATATAAGACAAGATACTGTAAGTGTTACTTTATAACTTAGTCTTAGTCAAAGTTAGTCACGACGACACCTAACTTAGTCACGGTGTTGAGTGTTACTACTGAGACACTGAGTGTTGTTTACAGTGTAGATATCAGAAAATGATCAAAATCCTAACTATAGAATTATTTTATTAAGCTTTAAAGTTACCTCTCCAGCCTTCTCTTTTGCATCAGCTAAAACTTCAAAAGCTTTGTATAACTCTTCTACAGTCGTCATTTTATTATTATTTAACTCCCACAAAACAGCATGTAAACTAATGTTATAGGAGCCAACTAGAAATATATGTAAAGGAGGTTCCGATAGATGGCATTGCCAGATTTTTTGTAACTCTAGATCTAGTTTATAGATTTTAAATCTGTAAATGGTTAATGGTTTCAGCTTTTTATTTTTAATTTAACATCTAGAACGTAGAATTATGTCTAGATCTAATATCTTTAATTTAATCTAGAGTTAACTGTTTAATTATTGAAGTTTTTAAATATATAATTACGATCGTAGTACGTCTGAGACGAATCTCACAGATTTCAGAGAATGTATTACCCCGTAAAGGAATACCGTACCTAAATGGTTGCAAAGCAGAGGGCAGTGGACAAATGAAAGAAGATAAAAATAATCTTGATCTAGTGTATTCTTCAAAGGCAAACCTCAAGTTGAACACCACTAATTGATTAAAGCTGTAAACAAAAAACAACAATGAAACTTTGATAAACTTAGCTTAAACTTAAATTAGGTACGGTATTCCTTTATGGGGTAATACATTGTGTGAAATAGTCAAAAAATGACTAAAATAAAAGCTAATTTCTTATTCCAAATGGTTGTATATATTATAAGTATTCTTTCTTTCCAAGTGCCTAGATGGCTGCTTGTTAGTGTGGTATGCACTCTGGATTGTCCTTTGGTGGTCTCAATGGTCCAGGGTTCGAGCGCTGTGCCAGCTGCCATCCATCCCCTGTTGCCTGCAGGAGGTTTGGGCCAGGATATAATTATCTTCTTCAAATCTGAATTAACATCCGAAACATGTAAAACTTTTTACAAAACATGGAAAGATTTGTTTGGAATCGCAGGGGAAATAAATGACTTTATGTATAGGATGAAATCTGTTTTGAAGAGACATTTTAATTTATAAGATAAAGAAGAATTAGTTAGTTTTCATTGATGTCACTGTCATACTGACTTGATAGCTTATAAGTTATGACATTTCACTCTTCTACATTTGATCTGTCAGTGACTGTCAGCTCACATTGCAGCATGCTACACTTCAAATGTTCCCTTTGTCTGTTAGTAAGTAGGGACACTACATATGAACTGACAACCGTCTCTCTCCATTCCCCTCTCTCTTTTGCTAGGCTTAGAGTCTCTTCTATAAAGAGGCAAGGTCTGTCCATTCCTTAATGCTTTCCTCCCATCACTACCTACATCTGCCTCTTCTTCTTTCCCCTGTTCCCTGCATAAAAGTCTTGCGAGCCCCAAGGATATTGGCTTACTCATTAGACAACAAATGTAATCCTTTAAGAGATATACATGGACCATATGTTTGTTGTTTTGTTTTTAGACAAAAATTGTGAAACAAACTTCAAATCTGACTATATTTAAATGTCTTCAGCCTTTAAAGACAACCTTTTTTTTTGTGACACAATGAGTAAAACATCATTTGTATTTATTTATCTATTTATTTACCATTATTTAGAATCTATCAAAGTTAACAAGAAGAAATGCAATGACAGATCCAGCCACTGTGAAACAAGTGCACACACACACACACACAATCTTTCTGATTTAAATAGGTAATTTAATTTATTGTCTCAATTATGATGAAAATATAAGCTAATAATTACAAACGCTAACCTAAGGGATTTTATTTGTGTATGTAAATAGAAGCTAATACATTATTATTATTATTAGAATTACAAAAATAACACATTTATAATAGCAATCTGTGTATGTTTCTGATTAATAGTGTCACTGATAGTAATCATCATAATGCCAACAAAGCATGTTCATGGTACTGAAAGGATCTTGATGTCAATAACAATATGAAGATAACTATGTAATAAAGCCCTTGAAGAGAACATTAGAAAGAACACAGATGTGAATACATCGAAACCTCTATAACAAGACAATAGCTTAACACCATCTCTTGTCAAGCACACACACCTGTGATTATTGGTTATGTCATTTGAAGACAAACAATAATTTCATCTGTTTTAAAATAACACTACTTCTTAGCTTTACCAATAAATGAATATTCCAAAACTGTGAACTAAACTTGCTATGAGCGACCACTGAATTAGGCATATCATCTAGATGAACAATGAAAATTGTGCCAACTTTAATATTTAAGTTTTGGTTTTCTTGAGAAAATGCATCATGAATAATCTAAATTTTTATCCTTTTTTGGGGGAAACTAAGAACAAATCTCATGACTTGCAAATGTTAATATGCGAAGAATGTAAAAAATAAAGAAGTCACAAATGGTTTAATACTAACTATAGACACAGTTTATATTATGGCTATATTATCTTATAGATTACAGACATTACTTCAAAAGAAAATAATTGTGAAGTGTCATTCTAGAAATGTGTGTTTATCAGAGACTTAACTCTGCTAAATTGTAGTTTTTCCTGGCTAATTCAGACAACCCATTCCATTAAGTATGAAATTGTCCTAGCCTATGGAATAAGAAATGTGCCCCTATCTGTTTTTGTATTCCAAATATTTTATTAGGTTTTTTAATTGTAAATTATGGTTTAGTGTTTTATGTATTATTCCTTCTTTTTTTTTTAAACTTCTGTTCTGAAGTGTCTCTAAATTTAGTGATTTTACTAATTGTGTTACTCTACTCAAATGTGAATATTTTTTTTTAAACATCACTGCTCTATTTTGTGTAAGAGCCCTAAACAGAGTATGCATATTCTAATATTGGCCTGACAAAGGTTAAATAGCATTTTAGTTTAATGTTTCCTGTGTGGTTTGTAAAAAATATCTAAACCACTCTTGCATTGTTACTGAAATGACAAGAGTTTAGTATTACATATCAAATCTGGAATGTAACAGCTTTAAAGAATTAGAACAACAGCGTTGAAAAAAAGGTAGGCTAACATAGATTTCTGAGTGAAAAAAAAAACTTGAACAAGAAATATGTTATATATATATATATTTATCCATACATTTGGCTTACCGAACCCTGAATTATATTTGGGGTACTGAATGTCTAATGTTTCTAAACTATGTGCTACTTGAAAGTGTGATGCCTGTTATTACTATTACAGCACTATTAGTTTTATTTTAATTTCAATAAATCTTTTAGCAGAGACTGAAGACTAAGTCTGAAAATAAGGGCACACCTAATAGAATCAAAGAAAGATTAAGAGCAAATGAAAAAGTTACAGCAGGGCAGATGATGTAGAGTCATCAACGAAGGATGCTCTTTCTAAAGAATCAACTGTGGCAGAAGGCGATTCATGTAGTACTGGTATTTAAATGCAATATAGATCTATATATAGTTCATGCGTGAGAGAATAAATAGTTCTCAACATTATTTATGTTGTATGCCAAAATTAGATATCTTTTTATTATCAGGTTATATACATGTTTACAGATATAATGGTTAATTAAGAACAAAATATACAAAATCTATTCACTTTACTATAAGAATGTTTATGTAATTCTTTTGTATTGACCTTTAACACATCTGTTTGTCAAGAAATAAGAAATAATATGTTGATAGCTTCTACAGACTATTATAAAAATATAATCATATTTTACACAATAAATGAACATAAATGGTTGCAGTTTTACCCAAGGTTAAGAAAATGTAGAAATAGATGTAAATTTCTGGGATTTACAAAAAAAAATGTGTGTGTAGCTTTATTTGTTAGAAGTGAATTTATACAAAGGAGACATTTACCATAAATCATTGCATTCTGCTAGTTTCTCAACAAAACTTTTATAAGCTGTTGAAGCTTTAGTAGCTTCTTTGCTAACCAAATCAAATAAGTAGGAAATTTTAAGAACATGAATAATTATGACCCAAGCAAATAAGGTTATATTTTTCTATTGTTAACAATGACCAAGAAAATAGTTAATGTAGTTACTACTTGAACAATATTATAACACGAATGTTAATCTTTTTCCTTGACCTTTCAGCACAAGATGTCAAGTGTTAATAAATATGGCCGATATCTTTTAATAACTTTGCCATTTTATACTGAGAACATCCCAAAGAAAAATTATATATATATATATATGGCTTTTTTTGTGACAGTATGCATAGGCAATGTGGGGAAAAAAATTATTACTTTTCTTGTATTTTAACTTTTATTATTGATATATTAGTAGTTAAAAGTTAGGCAATCAATCACTGAGTACCGGCACCTATTTTTTTTTACAAAAAAAGAGCACTGTATATATATTTATATATATATATATATAGATAGATAGATGTAATTTTATATTTATATATTGTGAGATAAAAATTATGTTATAACCATAGACATAGAAATATATAGAATGACCAGAAAAAATTTTTGTTTGCTCCTTTTAATATTATATATTTTATATTATATCTAAATTGACAGTGAAAAACATGCTGCCCTTTTAGGATTTTGTAACTGTGTTATTTAATAAAAAAAAAAACTTGCCTTCTATAGTTTTATTTTAAGAATACAACTCATATTCCCAATCCATACAATAAAAAGTAGGAGCTAAAAAGCTGTAGATGTAGCAGAAACAATATAAATTTTTATATAAGCTTCTGGAAAAAATAATCTTTTCATTCTGAAGTGAAGCGAAAGCATGTTTGATTACATATAAGCCTTGTCCAGTCTCTCTATATATACCGGTATATATATATATCTATATATATATAGGTATGAGGTCATAACATTAAGATTTTCCCATTAAGAGAACAAATGTTATTTAAGTATTTAAAGCAAATTTAAGAAAATAAACTAAATAAAATAAGTGCATCTATCTTACCATTTTCATTGTTCACTAAGAGTACACACAAATAAATAGCCAATTAAATGTCATTTACAGTAATGAGCTTAACAGAAACACTTCGTAAGCTGAACATTTAATAAGGATCAAGAAACAACAAAATAATTATAAAACAATTAGAAACCTTGTATGTACTGAGTAGTTTGAACAGAATAAGAAAATCCAGTACCAGACAATCATTTTTTTTATTTTACAACTATAGAGATACACAAAATCTGAACAGAAGTAAACAATGGGAATCAAGGTTTCAACTCGTTCTGTCATCTATGTCCTGAACTTCTGTTTCTGAGACAACAAAGACAGTTGCACCAATATGATTGGACTGAGAGGAAAAGTGTTCTACTGACTCTGTAGTATATTCAAGGGGTAGTGAACCCTCTGAACTTTCAAGGCAGGTAGAGTTTTGTGATGCAGTCTTAATTGTCTGTTGGTTTCCCAATGGTAGCTGATCTTCAAAGGATATGTTGTTTGTATCAACAATTTCTTGAAGTGATAATTCAGGAACAGTAAATTCTTCATTTTCTTGACTTTTTTCCTCAGGGGCGGAGCAGTTTATGACAGACTCATTGCTTAGAATAATAGGGCTGACATCAAGGACTGGAGTGTTCAATTTACTCGCTCCTCTCTCACTAGCACTAACATGTTCTGAGTAATGCCCATCAATGAGTTCTTGTTTAACATTTTCACTGTCTCTTTTTTCCTCTATCGTATAACATTGTGTGGAAGCGATTGGACTACAGTTCACCTCCTCATCTGTCTGCATAATTTGGGAGTCTGTCACAGGCACATATTTTCCTAAGGCTGAATCATAGATATGCTCCACAATGCTGACTCGATCCCCACTCTGGGTGATTGTCCTACCACTGTGAAAGGGTAATGAGCTTGATGACCTGCACTGAACTAGCGCACCAACCTGACTGGCGCCATTGCCTTCTTCACAGGATTCACTGGAGTATTCATACTTATAAGTGATATCCATTTCTGACTGTGTACTGGTCACACTCTGTCCAGCTATGTAATCAGAGTATTGGTAACCATCCATTGAGTGCACAGGCCTATCTTCAGCAGCTGTTACCTCATATGTAGGCTGACAGTTTCGAAAACTTCTGAAGCCAGCAAGCTGTGCAAGTGTATTGGCAGCATCTTCAGCAGTTGGCTGCTCTTCTTCCTCTTTAATAACCTCTTCATATGCTGCATCCGTGGTGTATAGTATGTTGGAATCTCCACTAACGCCAATATCTTGTTTACACTGAAGTTCTGCCGTTCTGTTTTTATCAAACACTATCCCCTGTTGAGAAAGCTGGGTCAGGAGGTGGGCAAGCGAAAGTTCTGCCCCTTCCGTATTGAGATCTAAATTCTCAACTTCTATTACAGTTTCTCCAAGCTCATTGACATAGATATTAGTTGGAGTAATAGTTTCCGTTGAATTGCTATCTCTGGTAAATGTCAGGGTAGAAGTTTCATAATGGTGGGTTTCTATCTCTTGATCCGACTTATCCAAACAGGCCTCCTGATTGGACTGTTGAATGCTGGAGTGACCATAGGTCTGATGCAAAAGGTCCTGTTGGTGGATACTCTGTTGCCATGGTTGCCTGACTGGCATCTTATCAATAAAAACTGGAACAGAGTTTTTAGGGTGTGGCACATGAGAGGTGATTATCTTACTATTACTGCAAGGAAACTTCACATGCATTCTCATTTCTTCCATTGACAAAAATTTTTGGTGACAAATGAAACATGTGAAGGAATCTTGTTCAGGCATAATTACATTTTCCTGTCTTGATGTCGTAGCTGCAGACACATTTTTAGTGGCTAGATCTGACATTTGGATGCTATGCTCAAGACGAGCTTCAATAGGATTCAGAACTGATGTGTTCTGTAGGGCTTTGGCCTCAAGTTCACGTCGCCGCATGAAATTGTTGACAACTCCATAGCGACAGGATCGGCTGTGGTGCCACCTTGTGATAGCATCCTCAAACACTGTCATACAGTGTCTGCACCAAAACCGTTTAGCAGAAGGTAAACTGAGCAGGTGGCAAGGATGATTAGAAACTTCTTTGGCTTTTGGCATGATGTCTTCCCTAGTGAATAAAAAAAATATAATGTAGACATCAAATTTTGTATTTGTGACTTCTGATTCAGCCTGTCACTTGGTCAAGAAAGTCAGTCACAATTAAACTTTTATAAGTGATTTCAATTATTGCTTGTACCATAAATGAAATAAAAAGCAAGATGAAAAGAAATCAATGAGCTATAAAAGTATCACCAAGTCATCACATCATAACACATTAAATTATGCAAAGACAAATGTATGCATCCACTCAATGTTAAACTATGATAAGAAATAGATATATAAAGTTATCCTATTAAAAGCATATCAAGTCATTTTCAGGCAGACAACTAAAAACATTAAGAAATTTTGAATTGTTAAGCAATCAGCAACAACAATAAATTATGTAATTCAAAATCTTAGCCCCCCCCCCCCCCCCCCCCCCCCAAAAAAAAACTGTAAGGTTTATAAAAAAAACCTGACATTTTAAAAAAAACGCATAGAGTCACACCATTAGTGCAATTGTTAAATATATAGTTATATAGGACAATAGATTACTAAGACTAAGTAAAGTAGCAATGTATGACTATGTCTTATCATCTTATCTCTGCCTGCAGTCCCTTCTGAGGCATAGGCCACCAACCAGCTTCTTCGAGGCATCTCGGTTCTGGGCAAGTCCCTCCAACTGTCCCGTCTTGCGCATCTGCTTCCAAATCGCAGTGCCATGTATTCCTGGGCTGTCCCCTCTTCCTCTTTCCTTGGGGGTTCCAGGTTAGGGCTAGCCTTGTTATGTTGAGAGTCAGATGACTAGGTTTAGAGGAGGGGGAAAGGAAGACACCAAATCAACACCAGAAATGAGCAGACATCTACAAAGTCTGAGTTATATCAACTGATATAAATGAGGAATAGTGGGGTCAAGTGCATCAGTAAACTGACATACTTGCAACCACAAAATGTTTTCCCAAAGTAATTGCCAGAAAAGAAAAAGTTGAATGCAGAAAAAGAACATGTTAAAATGCATTTTTCCTGAGTGCCAATTAATAATTTTTGCTTCAGATACATTACATGCATCCTAAGTATTGGCCTTCAAGTCATGTTGTACATAGATTTAGGTAATATTTGAGGAGATGTTTGGTAGCAGGAATATCTAAAAAAAAAAAAATTATTCAGTCTAGAAGGGCTTCAAATCAACTGTCAACCTCCAATCATAATTATTGAGTCAGTAGTGAAGGGCTATTTCTTTTTTTTTAAACAACTTCTTTCTTAGGGGACATTTATTGTACAACTTTTTTTTACATTTCACACCAACTCATTTTTCAGAGGTGTCAAGAATCGTACCTGACAATCCTAGTGGTCAATGCCTGATTTTTTCTCAAAATTTATTCCAGAATCTTTGGTAGTTTTTAACATCAGAGTGACTTCTCTCTAGATGCATAACTTAACAGTGCCTAACTACCTTAGACTTATATATATGCAATAGTATATATATATATGAACCTGAGATATCTAAATAGTAGGTAGTGATAATCTACTCGACTCTAGCTAGACTATAGACTAAAAAAAATAATAATTAGTCTAGATTCTAGACATATACTTATGTAGGAATTCTTTACTTAAGAACTTTGTGTCTATTCTAAATAGTTGGATTCAGCTATTAAAACATACATAGCAAAGCAGACACAGAACTAGAACTTAGATTTAATTTAGAAGTACAAACTTAGATGTTGCTGTTGACAAGGAAGGCAATGAAGAATGAATATAAACAACACCATTGCATTGGGATTACAAATAGTGCTCAACATGGTCAGATATACAAAGAATGTACTTCTGTATTATAAAATATAATATTCATTATTTAGATATAATATATCTAGATCTGACTGTAATTATCAGATAGATCTTGATTAGAATCATTAGATTTAAACTAAGACCAAGAAGTGTAGTCAAGTTCTAAATCTTTAGTCTACTAAATCTATCCATCATTTCCTGTACACAGTACATAATAATCTAAAAACTAAAAAAAAGGGTATATTATATATAGACTATAGTATAAGTATAATCAATGTTATTTGACTATTAATATTAAAAGATTAGAACTTCAACTTGATAGTCTAGTTAGAGTACTAGATTAGAATGATCCATCTAGAATCTAGCTAACTATACTATACTGACTAGAATTAGATCATCAAAGTGACATCCTTTAGCTGTACTTTAGCACAGAGATCTCAGATATCTTAATAACCTTATTACCTTAAAGCCTTAATAAAATCTATGAACCTGAGATATCTAATTGTAGGTAGTGATAATCTACTGGACTCTAGCTAGACTATAGACTTGAAAAAAATTATAATTAGTCTAGGTCTATTTTCAATTTCAGTCGACAGTCAACAATACTAAGTAACAACAGTAACAATATAAAATATCATTATAAAAACATTAGACTAATCAGACTAATGATTAGTAAAAAAAAATAGTAACAACACTACAGACACTACAGTAGTCGTTGACATTACCACGTCCACAACCTCGACCACAGTACTTGTCAGGTGAAAAGGTTGACTAGTTTTGTATACTTAAATTTCACTTATATTGAATTCCCACTGTTTCAAGCATGTCTTTGTTTTTAATTATCATAATATCTTTTAAAGAATCACTAAACCTTAATGTTTTCGGCGTCTGTTGTCACAGAGAAGAGAACATAAAATTCAGAGTAGTCTGCCTCTTATCTGGTTTGGAGGTTGGAAGTGCTAGAGTAGTCTCCCCGAGCTATTTCCTCTTGTTGTAGATCTTGTTAGCCAAATAAAAAATCAATAATAAAACCTCTAGATCAAGATCTATTTTAAGAGTGAGCTACTCAGTGTGAAAATTTAAAAAGCAGTTGTTAAAAGTAGAGACTAGATTTAATAAATAATTTTTATATATCTAGATCTAAATTAGTAATTATGAATGGTGGCGCTGTAAATAGATATAGTTCTTCAGAAAAAGAGGGAGAAATGTTTTATTCTCACAAAACATATAATATCTATAAATATCGATATAGATTTTGCCTCCCCTATCTATTGGAGCTTTAGATCTAGACCTAGATCCATAATAGATCAAGTCTAGATCTATCATACATGCCATGTTTATATGTCTTGATCCAAATATATAATGTGAATAAAAATACAAATCTTATTGACGTCAACATAAGTATAATTTGGCCTCAAATAGTTAAAACGAAAATGCAATTAACTTTATGACTAAAAGTTTAAAAGCCAAATTAAAATTATAGCATACTAGCTGATACCCGTGTTACGCTACGGAAACAGTTGGTATATATGTTTATTTTGCCCGTAAAATTCTTAAACCCCTCAATTAAACGGCCCTCATTACAAGCTCTCCCAGCCCCAACACATTTTTGTAGACCTCAAATTATATGCCCTTTAGTCTCTTTCATCCTACAAACGAAAGGCCCGAAAGTAATTACCCCCTATTGTAGAGTATGCAAGTACACTTCTTAAGCCCATCATTTGTAGCCTTCCTTAAATTCTCTCTGCACTATAGTGCCCCACACATATACCGTAGGTCTACACAAAATATTTTCAAATGGAACGCCCCTTCACGCGGAACTGTTTGAAAGTATTAAGAAACATCACTATTCGCAACTTAGTCCACTCTTCACTTATTTATTTTTATTTTGTCTGCAGTCAATGATTTAGATCTGGAGTCGCTAAATCGTTAATCTAACGACCTTCAAATTCTAGCACTGGAGACCATTTAATGCCTTCAAGCCCAGTGCTATTTGTGCATATACTGATGGATAGGCATTGATAGATTCTGGAAGAGCAGGCTATGGAGCGTACATCGACTTTCTTGGCTCTTACTCAGTCAAAATCTTTGGACCATGTGGTAGTGTTTGCAGTTTTGAGGCGGAGACCATGGCAGTCTGTGAAGCCTTAAAAGTCATTGACTCTCAACTCGGCGAGGGACATTTGAGGGCAACACAGATTTTTGTGGTCTCTGACTCAAAATCTGTACTACAGGCTTTGCAATGCCCTGGGCCATGGCCCCCCAATATCGACACTGTCATCATGGCTTCACACAACATAAAGCAACGCTAAGGCACCCCTGTAATAATGCTGTAGGTACCGAGTCACATAGGTGTGACTGGCAACACTATTGCAGACTCCTTGGCCCACCAGGGAGGGCAAATTCCACCCACTGAACATGCTGTAAGTTTTCATCATGCTCTGGCTATAATTTAAAAAACAGAAATGGAAAAGTGGTTTGAGTGCTGGGACTAGTCCCAAAAAGCCAGTGGAGTCTGGGAGCGCATGAGGCGCCCTGACCGCACTTCCCCGTGGTGGAGGCTGTCCAGGCCTGAGCAAGCTATTATGGCAC
The DNA here is from genome assembly GCA_036873155.1 of Biomphalaria sudanica. Classification (NCBI taxonomy): domain Eukaryota; kingdom Metazoa; phylum Mollusca; class Gastropoda; family Planorbidae; genus Biomphalaria; species Biomphalaria sudanica. The sequence goes on along the minus strand of JAZGLO010001818.1, from coordinate 143,433 downwards.
AGTGCAGAACAGGCCATTGTCCTGTTGGCTCATATTTCCCAAGGCTATGGCCAAATTTCTATTAACGGTGCCCCCGCTGCGAGGAGGAAAAGGAAACCGTGCCACATATTCTGTTTGACTGCCCCAGACTTGCTGATCTCCGTCTCGACAGGTCTGGGAAACTAAACATTCTCGACCTGTATGGTGACATATGCACTACGCAAGACAGCAGGGTTTCTGTCCAGGGCTTTTGCAAGAGAGGATTTAAGCCTCTCAAGCCCTCACTCAAATGGAGTTAGATGATAATCATGATGACCGTAGGCCTACAGAAAATATTTTCAAATAAAACGCCTCTTCGCGCGGAACTGTTTGAAAGAAGAAACATCACTCTTCGCAACTTAGTCCACTCTTTACATTTTATTTTGTCCGTCAGTGATCTAGATCTAGAGAGGCACCATATTCAGAATAACCCATTGTATCTTCTAATGAAGCGGTTGTCCTTGAATTCTAAGTTGCGCATAGAACGGCCCGCATTACAACGCGACCCCACAGCTGAAACAATTTTCTAGCCCTCACATTCTATAAGTCCCCTTTATTGGCCTATATCTCGATTGTTTCTCACACTTCAGTTTCGTCTTATCTTATCTAATACAGACGTTACATCAAAAAGAAGATGATTACGTCACACACATCATGCATGTTAATCCATGACTTAAAGTATGCCAAGTCACTGGTTTTCCTGGCTTGTTCAGCCAACCCATTCCATGCTCTAATAGCACCAGGGAAGAAGGAGCATATGTACACATTTGTCCTAGCATATGGAACGAGGAATGCGCATTTATCTTTGTGTCTTTCTGAGTATTTTATTAGCGGCCCCCGAAAGGGGAAAAGACGCTATTAGTTTTGTGCGAAATGTCTGTCCGTCCGTCCCGTTTAGATCTCGTAAACTAGAAAAGACATTGAAAATCCGACATCACAATATTTTAGACCATTCAAAGTTCTGATGCAACGGCTTTTTTTTTTCCTGAAAGCGAAAAAAATCTAATTTTTAAAATCAGTTATACAAGCAGTTTTTTAAATAGAAAAAGCTATTTAGTATGCATGATAAGTTAGACCTAAATTAAAACGAATAGTTATCTTATAAACTTCATTTTCTTCAACATTTTTGTATGTCCTAAATTTAAGGATTCGAATAAGAGATTAATTGTAAACTAGGAGAGGCTCGGTAAAGCGCTTAGCTTCCGAACCGAGAGTCCCGGGTTCGAATCCTTGTGCGCCTCTGAGTCTACCCAGCTCTAATGGGTACCTGACATTAGTTGGGGAAAAGTAAAGGCGGTTGGTCGTTGCGCTGGCTACATGACACCCTCGTAAACCGTAGGCCACAAAAACAGATGAACAAACTGTCTTTGTAACCTTGTTAAATTTTGTTTCTGTCTTGACTTCATTTATCTTACTTGACACAACCTGCGGAGAAAGTATCTTTTGACATCAGAGCTCCACCCACTGAGGGAGCTTTAGAACTTCCCCAGACCCTCTAGCTGTTTAGAGGAACCCGATCTTTGTTCTCCTGGTGATGTCGCAATTTGGGGGAATAAATGTTAACATTTTAATAGACCCCTTTTTATGCAGAGTTGAGACAAGCGTTATTTACCACTAAACACGATAATTCATGAATGAAGCTTGTTACAAAAACATGCACTGGAGTTATGTATATAAAATATTTTCCACTTGATGTCCACATGCCTTGGGGAAATAGGGTTGTGAAATAGAAGACATGCCCCCCCCCCACCAATTTTTTTCCCCGGCATTAGCTTAAAGTGTGAAAATGTCCGACTCCAATGTTTACTGCTTATGTAGGTATATTATCCAGCCAACGTACTCATAAGTTATTTATTGTCATGCATATAGCCTACATTCTCTGAAAATGTATAGGGTATTAATGTGAACGATGTCTGTTAGACCACTACAGCATCAACTTAAACATCATTTGCATGAAAGAAAGGTGTCCTTTTTTTTTTTGGACACCTTTCAGGAACAAAAGTTCTCAAGGTTGTTACTCACAGGGCCTCAAGATCTGCACATTTTTGTAGTTAAAATGCGTTTTCACTGATCACTGTGGACTGAGGCAAAAACCACTTGGTTACCTATCATCGGGCTCGAGTTTGTATCGCGTTTTGCTAATCAACGAATGGACCTCATTCACCTATCGTAAACAAACAACATTAAGTCACGTGATAATGATAAAACAACGAAAAAAAACTGTTACGTGGTAGCCACTGTGTATTAAAATTAGATCGTAATTTGTAAAGAAAAGAGAAGAGAGAAGAGGGTTCAAACTTAGAACCATCTCGACAAGTCTACACTGCATACCAGCCAAACAGCGATTCTCAATTTTTTAGAACAGGTGCCTTACATGCACTAAGTAAAATGGAGCTTGCCCAAATGACACCTCTAAGTGTTGGCTACTAAAACAAGAGCACCACATCGCTAGCCAAAGGACCAAAAAACTGTGAAAGAGACGTTCATTGTTCACTAGGGGAGATCATTCTCACATACTGACAATGTTTGAAAACATAATAAAAAGTAAAAAGTTTGAAAAATTCGCTTTTAAATTAATTTTTTTTTTTTTTTTTACAATCAACAGTAACAGCAACAAAGAAATATGAAGATATGAATGAAACACTATTTACAAAACAAAGTTTATAGCTGTCATTTTATTCCATCAAATCTAGTAAGATGGCTGGAAAATAATTATGGCAGCAGTTTCCAATACCTCTCACGTTTTCTCAACACAAACTTTTTGAAATATGAATGGTCAATGAAATATAACATAACACAATCGTTTAGATAGAATCATATTTTCTGAGATACAATTAATAACAACATTGAATTACTTACTCAAGCTCTGATGATTTATAAGCACAAGTTTATTTCCCTCCCAGATTAGATAAAAATACACAAAACAATGACTTCTGAGATTATGGCAATGATTAGCTTTTCATTCCCTCAACTTGCTTCTCTGCACTATGAAATGATCTTATAATAATTTCATTTGCACTAAGGCTGACTATCTTAAGAAATTATCAATAAATTATTTAGTTAGAAACAGATAAACTATCATTTTTCAAAACAAGTATGTTACAAAAAAATAACATTTTGAGATTTGATTATTTCCAAACTCTTCAAGGAGTTATGAAGAACACCAATTACTAGAAAATATAGCTCATAATTTGAAAACAAAAATTATGTTAGAGATATGAGGTAGTCTTCTGTTGGGAGCACCTTCCCTTTGCTGACTGAGTCCATTAGCCAAGCAGGAGAGACAATACGGCACTGGAAATGTTTGACAACATCATTGAGTTGCTGATGATGAAATAAAACTATTTACAAAATATTGGGAAACATTTGGAAGAGATTTTGAAGAATAAATAAAAAAAATTAATTAAAGTATAGCTGCTTAGTAATTCTAAATTTTAATTAGGCCAATGTCTGATATATTTGATGTTTGACACAGCATATCATAATTATACTTAATTGTCCACTTATAAGGTGGCTGTGCGTTTCAGCGCTTCACTTTTGAACATGGGTCAAGGGTTCAAATCCTGGAGAAGACTGGGATTTTAATTTCGGGATCTTCAGGCACCTCTGAGTCCACCCAGCTCTAATGGGTACTTGAAATTAGTTGGGGAAAAGTAAAGGCGGTTGGTTGTTGTGCTGGCCACATGACACCCTCGTTAACCATAGGCAACAGAAACAGATGACCTTTACAGCATCTGCCCTATAGACCACAAGGTCTGAAAGGGGAACTTTACTTTTTTAAGTGCGTCCAGAAGCTCTTTAAAATCGGCACTAACAATTTGGGAAAAAGAGGAGCCACTGAATAGATCCAAATGGATAGCAAGTGTAAAGGAAGGGTCCCTGATTCCAGATTCCATACACAACAGCAGTAGAAAGAAGGGTGAAAGTATAACAGCATCTGGTGATTACAGATTCCCAACATAGGTGGGATTAACCTCTTAAGTCACACAAGAAATTGCAATGGGAAAAGATCATCTCTTGGGATGTAAAATGCCACAGATAACAATGTTAAGCCACTTCTCAAGAAAACCTTTGGGATGTGTGGCTCAGTGACAAGAACTGCTAGTCTGACAAGGGGGCGCAGCTTTGAATTTCTACTCAAACTTGTGTTTGCTTAAAGGCAGAAACCTTCCCTATCCCCTCCTCCCACTGGTCCTCACTTGACTTCGATCCTCCCATGCCATTCGGGCATTGTGCAGCAAGCTGTCATTGGCAACTTCTGCAGCCTCTTCCCAGCTGGTGTCCACTGCTCTGAGGTCCTTCATGAAGCTGTTTGCACTTTCTTTGTATTGGTCTCTGCAGCCTCTTCCCAGCTGGTGCACTTTCATTGTATTGGTCTCCAAGTCATTGCAACTCTTGGTATGCATGATTCACTCTGTTAAAGGACGTGTCCTGAAAATCTCATTAAGTGGTCAAGTCCCAGTTTGGCATAGGATTTCTTTGTCTGTACACAGTTACTGAATCCTAAAATATGTCTTAGCCATTTTTGCTGAGCCACATTTCACCTTTTCTCAATTTTGGCAGATGACTTTCATGTCTCGCATGCATAAGTCACTATTAGCAATTGTGTTAAATAGGTGTCTTTTTGTCTCAAGCCCAATAGCTTGGCTTGACCAAACGGCTGCAGCCTTCATGAAATAGCCCCAGATTTTCCTATACGGCATGCAAAGTCATGATAGGCATCCCCATCATTTGCTTTGATGCTGCCAAGTTATATGCAGCTCTTCTATTTCTGACTAACCAAGTCTGACAGGGGAACCCTTTGTCTTATATCCCACTCACATAATTTTAGTTTTATCCAAGTTTATGTGGAAGCCAATTTTGGGTGCCTTTCTATGCCATCTGACATTTCTTGTATGCATTTATAAGTCTACATTTCTGTAAAAAAAGAGTCTAGTCTGTGCCAACATTTACAATGTCAGAGTAAGACAGTGTTAACAAACAGAACTTAAAAGTTTACATAATGAATCTGACACTTACCAATTTATTTGTGTCTGGGTTTGTGATGAGGTGTGTGGTAGATATGTTCATAAATTTCTCAACATCACCATCATAAGTAGAGGAATTAAGGAAAAGTCAACTCTTACTAATTAGTGATTCCTTATCAACTATAACCTTATTGAATTCAAGTTAACAACTCTTTAAAATAATATATAAGTAAATCTCAACATGCTCCTGTTTTTTTTTCTCTCTAGATAATAGTCCTATCTATCAAAGATGACACAAATAAAATAATGATCAAGTTGTGGGGGTAATATTGTCTGAGCAGAGTCACTCACTGCCTGATAGGTGCATAGTTGGGGCAATCAGAGAAAAATATGATACGCAGCAGAGAGAATGAGGAAACAGTAGACTACCTTCTTGGAAAAAGTCACTTCTTACACTTGAGGAGGAAAACATTTTGAAATAAAGAGAACTGGTTCATGGCTGGGGACAAGGAGACCCTAAGACCAGCTTCCTTTCACATGCTGTAAGGGACTAAGTCTTGACACAATCATCTTGTTGTAAATATAATAGTAATAATGAAAACTGTCATAGCATGACCAATGACTCGTTCCTTTTTCCTGAAACCAGATCTGGACCAGATCTTTAAATTTATTTACATCATTTTTTTTTCATTCAGATGTGCATAACCAACTGGTGGTAATTAGTTGGAATACTAAATTTTGAAATGGTAGATAACACAAACAGAAAAACAAAACCTTGCTATGTTTATGAAAGAGAGAAGGAAGGGTGGGAGTATTTGCAAGTGCAATGGTTACTCATTGAATACATTCCCCCCCCCCCTCATTTTTAAAGAAAGATTTTTTTTTTAATTCTGGAATTAAATGCAAACAGTTCAAGGATATGCTAGAATATATCTTGTCATTTTTTTCTTTAAATCTTCCTCTACATTGTGAAAGTAGATGGCAATGCTTGAAAATAAATTTGGTAATGAAGACTTAATTTCCTTTTGTTTTTTAGGGCTTGTTTCTTCACTAGATTCTGCATCTGAGTTTATTAGCACTGTTTGAAACAGAAAAAGAAACATTTAAAGTGCAAAATAAGAATACAGCATCATGTGAGACTCAACTACATCCAGTGCTTTTTTGTGACGGTATGCACAAGTACAGTGTACTGGCACGTTTTTCCATGCCGGGAAAAAATTATTTTTCTTGTATTTTAATGTTATTATTAGTTAAAAGTTAGGCAATCCATCACTGAGTAATGCACCTATTTTTTTTAACAAAAAAAATGCACTGACCAATATCTAAGGGTTATTTCTTCAGCCTGCTACTTTGTGTCTAGAGTAGTAATATCTGATTCATTCAGTTATATATTCAATACAAAAAAATAGCTGAGAACTAATGTTTACTAGTTTAAAAAAATCACTTTAAATATTTATTTATAGTCTTTTGAGTGAGTCTGTGTCTAAAAGCTTATACATTTTAAGACTACCAGTTAGTGAGAAAGGAATTGGTAATTGATAATTTTTTGTTTGGTGTTTCTGTAGCTAGTGGTTTTCCTATCTTATCTTCTTATCTTATATAATACAGACGTTACTTCAAAAAAGAAGATGATTACGTCCTAAGCGTCATGCATATTAACCAATGACTTAAATTCTGCCAAGTCACTGGTTTTTCTGGCTAGCTCAGGCAACCCATTCCATGCTCTAATAGTTTTTCTAGCCTGAAGGCCCAACTTTTACTTTTTTTAAAATAAGTTTTCCAGCGTCCTTCTCTCTCTGACGTCACTTCCATATGTTACACTTATTCAGAACATTTTTCATTTACACCAGGCTGCGATCTGACCTAACACCTGCTAACAACTAAAGATGATTTTATTCCATTACATACTTCTTCATTAACACTCAAGACTGTTTAATAAGTCCATTTCCATTTTTTTTATACAGATAGATAAACGATTTAAGATTGTTCTTTCTTAAGGGGGAGAACTTGTCAGGATTGGAGAGAAATGGAATGTATAAGAAAAAAAAAAAAGCATTTGAGCATTTACCTTTCGGTGCGTTGTTGGTGTGCTTTCTCTTTGCAGCTTTGTGTCTCGGGAAGTAATATCTGTTTCATTCAGGAAAACCTTCAATACAAACAAATAGCTGAGAACTGATGTTTACTAGTTTAAAAATTTACTTTGAATATTTATTTATTTGAGTGAGTCTGTGACTAAATGCTTAAATTAAATTTAAAAAAAAAAGAGTTAGTGAGAAAGGAAGAAGTAATTGATAAGCAAACAATGAAGGATGAGAAGAAACTTTAAAAGAATACAAGCATGTACACATATTAGAAAGAAGCACAATGATTAGAGAAAGAATAGGTAGTTTAATGAACGCATAATATTAGATTGCAGCACGAAACAGGAAGAATTAGAATCTAGTAATGTAAGGATACATAAATGTTGGAATCCCTTTTGATGCTAAATGTTTCTGTATAAGTCTCTCTGTCCCATACCAATTGAACTCTGGAGTATCATACCCTATACGTGGCAGATGAACACTTGCTGGAGAGAACAATTAATAGCATATTTGTTATACTAAAATACATTAATTATCTTTTTTTTTGTTATAACTATCAGAAATATACCAGATTGTTGTGTTTTGCTTTTACAATGTTCCTGAGACAGAAAAATGTGGACAGCATGTTGCCTGAACCTTCTGTGGACAGCATGTTGCCTGAACCTTCTGTGGGCAGCATTTTGCCTGAACCTTCTGTGGGCAGCATTTTGCCTGAACCTTTTGTGGACAGCATGTTGCCTGAACCTTCTGTGGGCAGCATTTTGCCTGAACCTTCTGCTGGGTAGCATGAGTAAAGCTTGAAATTGAGAATAAGTCAAACTTCTAAGCCAGCAACCAACATGTCATACATGTTTTTGTTCTTGCTTTCAAGATTTATTTCTTCTAGCTGCTGTATTGAGAAAACCTTGCTTATTGTAAATCTAACATCAAGTGACACTGAGACACAGGATATACATTCTGATAAATACTGCAGTAAAAATTTTAGAATTACTTGAGATGACTCATGTTACAAGATTCTAAACATTGTAACAATTTTTGCATGCTTTAAATCATTCTTAGAGTTCAACTGCATATTCCACTGATAGAAAGATAGATGATAGAGAGAGAAATGATAGAGAAATAGATAATAGAGAGACAGATGATAGAGAGATGATAAAAAGATGATAGTGATAGATAATATAGAGATAGATGAGCTGATGCCAAAATCAAGAATTAAGAGAAGTTGTACTTTAAGAAGAAGAAGTTAAACTTGTTGTTCTACTCATTCCTGGATGTACTCAAGTATTTGGTCTCTTAACTTCTAGCAAATAGGACCCAGTAATATAAGTAGCATTGGAGAAGTCTCATTAATAAACTATCACAAATATATACATATATTATTCTGAATCATACTGTTCAGATGAACTTAACTTGACCGTGTTAGACCAATCCAACTATTATGGTTCCCGTTCTACACTGATATTTGTCTGGACTACACTAAACAATGCCTATAAAAAAATATATTCAGGTCAATAATCTATTTCCAGGACTACAACATCTACACAAATATATATTGAAGCAATTCATTTATTTCCTAGAATACACTAAACAATAGCAAAAATAAAACTATTCAGGTCAATAATCTATTTCCAGGACTACAACATCTACACAAATATATATTGAAGCAATTCATTTATTTCCTAGAATACACTAAACAATAGCAAAAATAAAACTGTTCAGGTCAATAATCTATTTCCAGGACTACAACATCTACACAAATATATATTGAAGCAATTCATTTATTTCCTAGAATACACTAAACAATAGCAAAAATAAAACTATTCAGGTCAATAATCATTTGACAACCTTATAATGAGTAAAGTTGGTAACAATTATGAAAAGTGCTAAAAGTTGGAACTTTTTTTGACAAAATAAAAAAAAACAATTACCATCTCTTTCTTTGGCCACTTGGCAGACTTTCTGCAGACCTATTTCAAGGGCAGACAACTTAACCCCTGATAACTTTTTTGCTGTTTTGGATCTCTTCTGAGCTATTATCAAAGCTAACTGAAAGATGAATACAAACAAGTCAACTCACAATGATTTACCTATCTGAGCAGGCTAGTTTTGATCTTCTATATATATTCATATTTTACATTCAAAATTTTTACAATTTTGTTTTAAAGAAATTGGACAAATTAACTTTAACTGCATAATCGACATTTGCATCTAGAATGGCTAATGAATGCAGTGGTTTGGATTCGGCTCCATCACTTCCATGTGTTTTATTCACTGTGAGAAAGTGAGCAAGCAATTTACTGTCTAGATGCAATATCTTTGTGGCATTTTACATCTCGAGATGTTTTCCCTGTTCCTTTGTGACTTCTCGTGTGGCTAAAGAGGGCAATCCTAGATAAACATGCATAGGTCAAAGGTTAGGTAGTCATCAGCATTTTCCTTCTTCTGGTATGTTCACCTTCTGTGATTCAGGACTCTTCCATTATGCTTGCTCTCCATGTTGACTTTTCCAACCAACTTGAAGAGCTTCAAGTCCTGCTGACATACATCAGTGTATTTTTAGAGTGCACATCCTACAGCTCTTGTGCTCTCTAAACTAAACATCTGGTGGATGTTGGTATTTGGTGAGATGTTGATTAAAATGTATATATGTTTGAAATGTTCTGTTTCAAAATTTTATTTCAAAAAATGCCTCATCGCTTTTTAAGACAATTTTGGGTTTCACATTACAGGTCTTCTGAGATACTAATTTTTTTTTTCCGTCATTAAGTTGTTAAGAGATATATTAGTAACTTTTATCTTAATCATAATATCTTTTGTAAAAATTTTTCACATGTTTCGGTTGTTCCTTCAGAGTTGATAATTTACTTCCTAGTCCAAACCTCGTGCAGGACGGTGGGAGATGGCAGCGGGCAGAGTATGAGCCCAGGACCATCGACAAGTCCAAACGAAAGTTTAGCACGCATACCCCACGACCAGGTAACCACCGTCTTCTCTTTTACTACCATCAATTACAGCTCAATCTAAACAGAGAGAGGGTAATAAGTTCAGCATTGCCAGTATGAATCCATGATTGTTTAAATTTAATTACTTATTGTTTGGAGTACTACTTGTGACGTTGCAGGTCAGTGTTCTATAACAAATGGTCTCAATTCGATCAACAAAGAAAGGGAGATAAGGTACATATACAAACAAAGCTAATGACATTTATTAAATAAACCAAGAAACGGAGATAAGGTACATATACAAACCAAATCATTGCCATGCTCCTTACTTTCACCATCATCCTCTAATGGTATCAAATGACAGTTTCCTAATTCCAAATCTGTAACAAGAACAAGACAACAAAAGGTATGTTGTTCTAGCTTTCATTTTATATAGTTCATATTGATTAGAGAGGGAGAAGGCTGAGAGGCAAAGCACTTGACTTGTCTCCATTTTAATTCCTGGTGAAGCCTGGGATTTTGAATTAGTTTTAGGACCCAACTCTAATGGGTACCAGACATTAGTTGGGGAAAGTAAAGACAGTTGGTCATTGTTCTGGCCACATGACACCCATAGGTTGTAGAAAAATATGGCCTTTACATCATCTGCCCTACAGATCATTAAAGTTCAGAAAGGGTACTTTATTTAAGACTAAGACTGCTTTATTGATCCTTATGGAAATTTGTTGGTGATTACAAGGACTCTTTTCTCATATAAAGACAAAACAACAGAAACATACACATAAATACAACAGACACAACATAAAAAGTTCTTAAAAGCAACTTCACACAGGCATCTTGGTCCTTTTCATGTTTCCTGATCAACGAGTGACGTTGATATAGTCTGACCAAGTGAGGTACGGACAAGTTTTTGTACCGCTTTGTTCTTGTTTTGATTGACAGCAGTCGCCCACTTCGCGATGACCTGACGTAGTTCTGATGGAGCGGGTGGCCGTAGTCTTACTTTACTTAAGGATATTGTGCCTCAAAGGGAGGTTATACACTTTTTTTTAGAAAAAGTATGGGCAACAGTATCTATTCAAATATTAAAAGATCCTTACATATCAGCCTCATCACTGACCTTTCATTTCACCTGCTAGTTCATACTCTTTTTTTGGTTGATTTGATCTGGCTGACAGAGCAGAGAATAAACCACCTTTGCCCCACTTGCCAGAATCATCTGTAAAATTAATAAATACATTTCATCTGTACGATCAATAAAAGGGCATCTGTAAAATGTATTAAAGCATGGCATCTGTAAAATGTATTAAAGCATGGCATCTGTAAAATGTATTAAAGCATGGCATCTGTAAAATGTATTAAAGCATGGCATCTGTAAAATGTATTAAAGCATGGCATCTGTAAAATGTATTAAAGCATGGCATCTGTAAAATGTATTAAAGCATGGCATCTGTAAAATGTATTAAAGCATGGCATCTGTAAAATGTATTAAAGCATGGCATCTGTAAAATGTATTAAAGCATGGCATCTGTAAAATGTATAAATGTAAGTCAAGAAAAAAAAGGATACACACAAAAAAAAGCAAATAAAAAAAAATAGTATGAATCCAAATAATAATTTAAAAAAAACAGTTTAAGATATTTGAAGATATAATTGTAACCTTTTTGATAGATGTTAAAATTTTAAGAAGATTGAATGAATCCTGAATCCTATACATAGATTATTGAGGTATTTTAAAATACACTTAGTTTCAAACTAAAACAAAAACAACAACAAAATATTAAGAACACAAAAAAAATCGGTGATGTTACCAGCACACATGACTATAATATTGTCCTGGGTCTTAGCATCAACAGGATCAGTCACATCTCCACTGACATAATGAATAGACAGTCTTTGATTCTCTTCTTTCTCATCATGATCTTCATTATCTGGCCTGCACAATAGAGAGGATATATGGCCAAACTATAAACCTTGATACATCCAACTTCACAAAATTACTTTATTTCATTTGATGTATTTGCAAGTTATTATAACCTAATTAATGAGAATGGCGACCTTGAAAAGAGCAGTACAAGCTTAAAAGTTCTGGGTTCAAATCCTGGGATTTTTATACAGGATTGAGTCTTTCCAGCAGGAGTATTTAACCAATAATACTAGTTCATCTATATCTATACCACTTTGTATTTTAAGCAATTAATACAGAATACTCTCCCTTTACGGAAGATCAGTATATTGTTTATTAATAAAGCTTTAATTAGTTGCTATACATGAAAAAATGTTCACTCATTTAAAAAAAAGTAATTAGCATAACTTCCTATGTTTGAATAAGCTACCTTTTATCTTTATGCACATCTCCTTCATCAGGGACCTTGAGCTCAATGTTTAATGAAGAATAACCATTGGCTTGCCATAAGGATTCTCTGGATTAAATAGATAACAGTATTCTGATGAGTTGAAACAAGAAGCTTCACAAATACTTTCAAAGCATCTTAATAAAATGATGATCTTAACTCATGTTGTAATCTGAATGAAATAAGGAATCTAAACACATGCTGTAATCTAATGAAATGATGAATGTAAGCACATACGAAATCTTAATGAAAATGATTAAATCTAAGTACCTATGAAATCTTAATGAATCTAAGCAAATATGAAATCTTAATGAAATAATGAATCTAAGCATATGTTGTAATCTAATGAAATAATGAATCTAAGTATACATGAAATCTAATGAAATGATGAACACATGAAATCTTAATGAAATCTAAGCACACATGAAATCTTAATGAAATGATGAAATCTAAGCACACATGAAATCTGAATGAAATGATGAAATCTAAGGACACATGTAAGTCACAAACGCTACTGAATCTAACGGTCAACTTGTTTTTAAACACCTTTGATAAAACACACACACACTAACTTCTTTTTTTTTTTGGCAAGTTCTTTCTTCAACAGCTCCTCCTTTGCTTGCCGTAACATCATTTCGGCTTGCTCCTGCCTCTGAATTGACAAGATTTTTTTTTTAGTATTTAATTAAATGTTAACCCTTTTCACCCAGAATGATGGAATAAAAAAAATATACTCTATATATTCTATTGTAATGCATAACTGGGCACCATGTCAATAGGCAGAAGCCTAAGAAACTAAAGCAGTCAGTTTGTGATTCAGTTTTGTTCTACCTGGTAATTCAATATATATAAATAAATTAAGATAATTAATAAATTATTTCACTTATTTGTATTTTTTTTTGCTATTCAATTAAGACCTGTGTTTAAAAGTCATTAACTATACAAATCAAAAGTTATCCCTCGTTTGTGTCCACTTTGGTGTGTATCCTTACAAACCAGTTTATCACAACTCAGATGAGGGATGATAACACTAGTACGTTCAAAAGAAATGCAAAGCTTGTCAACCTTTTTTTTTAATTACAAAAATGTGACTGTAGTTGGACTGTTTCAATAACAATACACTAGATTGTGCATAAACAACACAATAAACTAGGGTGGTGTTTCTAAAGGACCTTCTTTCTCAGCTCTTCTTGTTGTTCAGGGGTCAAAACCTTCTTATTCCTACTTCGTGAAACTGATGGGGCACCATCTCTGGCCTTGGTCCCAAGTTCTTCTTCTGTTTCCAATATTTGTTTCTCTGCTTCTGAAACATAATTAAAGTGTGAATCAGATAGAACTAAAGCTTTCTACCTAAAGCTTTCTAAGTCATTGTGTGTCGTCTTCAAACAAATCAGGTCTTAGAAATGGATATTTTGTGATAAGTCATTGTAAATTTTTAATTCAACAGAAAACCTTTGTTTCAGATAAAATAGTTTGTTTATAAATTTACCCAATAAAAGCTGCTCAAAGGCTTTGATATCAGCAGCTGAAGGGACCTTTGAATAATCAGTGCCTTCAAATACATACATACTCTGCGCTGTTGTCTCACTTTCCTTAGTTTCTGATTTCTGCATATAAAATAATAAACTAATATTGGATATTTCAACAAAAAAATAACTTATAATAAACATAAACAAATAATCATTCTCTGGTACTGCTAGGATCAATATTTGTTCAAGGAAAAGAAAATTCAATGTAATTCTATTAACTCTGAAAACCGAGGAATTTTCATATGATGTCATATGTCACTGATCTATAGCACTCTAAATGACAACAATAATCTTCTTAGGTATTTTCAGGGCAACATGAAGTTTGTTGTCAGCTAATATCTCATTAGGGTAAAAAAAACTGTTTTATTCAACCTCTGTAGTGGCTTAATTTCCTAGCACAGATTTATACACAATTGCTTTGTAATGGAGAGACAGACTTCTAATGCTTTTTTTTTGTGTTAATCCTGAAGCCATTTGCTTTATAATAAATCAATTAAGGCAAGGATTTTTTTTTTAAATATTTTTTTTCTCAAGATTACATCCGAGCCCAAATCTACAGGACAACACAGTGGGAACTCAGGGCAATCTAGCAGACAGCCCAAAGCATATACCACTTGATTATTATTCTAGTAGAGTTTGAGTTTGAGTTTTTGGCACATCGGCACACTTTAGGCCATGTCGTGCCCATACACCCTAAAGGGTTACTCTCCCTTCATACCACATGAGCTAAATTTTATTTAGTTAAGTCATTAAAAACAAGGTCTATTCAGTTAAAAGAGTAAAGGTAGTAAAAATTTAATAATTTAATAAAAATCTTTTGTAAATATTATATGTTCAAAATTTTACAAATCAAATCTTCGCAGACAACCCCACCTCCCGGACAAAGCCCAGTACCTTCCCAGGGTCGACACTATTGAACAGTGTTTTTAAGTTGTGCGCTCTAAAAGAATTCCCCCCTAATATCCTGGTATCTGGGGCAATCAATGAGAATATGTTCCATGGTGAGATGAGGCTAAGAAAACATTCCAACTCCAGTGGGGTTAGAACCTGAAACTTTCCCTTTCTTTCTTCTATTACATAGATGTTTTCAACACTCTAAATAAGTTCACATACATAACATTATCTTGCTGATTGCAGTTTTTCCCACAGGAACCTACATAATGAGATTGGTTTTAATAATTAAAAGTTGAAAGAGTATCCTGAAACTAATAAACTCAACACAAGTGTATACAGGATACCTTATCATCAGCTTCTGATTCTTTCTTCACTGGCACAACCCAGCTACCATTGTGAGAATGTCCAAGAATTGCCTCAAAGTCAATAGTTTCATCATATTTATCTTCAATGTTTAAATTATCCAACCCAAACTTCAAAATTTCTTGCAACTGAAACAAAAATGTAATTATAATTATTTTGAAAAAAAAACAAACATTTTAAATCAACATCAATCCATTAGAAGTTATAATTTTTATTGAAAAATACTCAATTTTTTTTTCACACCATGACATGGCAACTGAAGGGGAAATAAATGCAAGCACTAGGTTATAATAGGTAAAAAAAAAAAAAAGTAAAGTTCCCCTTTCAGAGCTTGCGATCTATAGGGCAGATGATGTTAAGGTCATCTGTTTCTTTGGCCAACAGTTAACGAGCAGGGTGTCATGTGGCCAGAACAACGACCAACCGCCTTTACTTTACCCAACTTAAGTCTGGTACGCATTAGAGTTGAGTGGACTCATGGGCGCCTTAAAAATCCCAAAATTCAAAATCATAGTTTTCAACAAAATTCAAACCCAGGACCCCAGGTTTGGAAGCCAAGCGCTTAACCACTCAGCCACTGATATAATAGGACAGTAATAAAAGTACTTGGTGATGAAGAACAGGATATAGGTTTTTATCACCTTTTTTTTTAATTAGGTCTTTTATATTTATTTTCATTTCACTTAAACTCTTAGTTAAATTCATATTCGAGGGACTGAAATAATAAATTTCATTTTTTTTCTAAGATTTTCCAGAGAACCACTTTTTCAGTAACAAACTGGTTTAAATTAGACAATGACATTTAGTGTATGTTTTACATGTGTTTTACATATGTAATAATCTTCAATTCTGGAGGAACATTTGGCGCATGCAAAGCAAAACAAAAACATGAATCTATTCAACAATATGAAATAAACAGGACAAAAAATATTTTACAACAATATGAACTCTTTCAAATGTACATAGTTTTAAAACATTCAAGGGAAAACAAAATATATAAAAAACCTTCTAGCTTAACTAACATTGACTTATTATTATTATAGTTTTTATATAGTGCTACTTTCATGCTTATAGCATGCTCAGAGCACTTTTGGTCCAATCTCATTTGTGGACCAGTGGGGGAAGGGGGTATCTAGGAGTTGGTTTTCCGTGCAGCCTTTAGGCTCTCAATAAACACAACTCTGCCTGAGTCAGGTGTCGAACCTCGAGCCCCATTCTAGATAGCCAAGCCAAGTACAATTGCACTTGGCCTCTCGACCACGCTGCCCACTTATATGTGAGCTCCCATTGCAATTTCATCTGATTAAGAATTACCTCCTCAGCATTATGTGACAACATTGTATCTTCAGACTTAGCAGCAAAAGCTCTATTCTTTATCACTTTCTCTGTGAGTTTCAATTTAGCTTCAGCTCTGCTTAGAATGATTTCCTCAACTGTGTTTCTACCAATCAGACGTATGACTTTAACAGGCCTGAACAAAGAAAGACATTCAAACTACTGTGTGATTTGTAGCTGATTTATAAACAATATTGTACAATTCAGAAAATAAGATGCCACCATAATTGTTTTTTTTTGTTTTCAATATCAAAGTTTTTAAAGAATCTGATTTCACTTTTTTTTTTAACCTTTTTTAGATCAGGAATTTTTTTTAACTAATTTGAACTACTAACACAAAGAAAAAATAGCATAGACAAGGGACATGCCATATTAATTGAAATTTTAGTACTGTGATTTTGGCCATGGATGTTTTGGCACTGAAAATGTGGGTGATAATTAGGAAAATATGATAGACAAAATAATTTTTTTAAAGCAAAAACATTTCTTCAGAACACATTTTCTTTTCAGTTTACATGTACACATTTTGAATTATAATTATAAATCAAGCAATCTTTCTGTAACACAATCACACAATCTTTCTGTAACAGTCACATAATCTTTCTGTAACACAGTCTAACAATCTTTCTGTAACACAATCTAGCAATCTTTCTGTAACACAGTCAAGCAATCTTTCTTATACTTTAATACTTAGATATTAAAAAAAATTATTTCATGTTATGACTACACTTTTCTGAGACTATAAAAAGTGACATTTACTAGTGGGAAATAATTTACACAGATATCTATATAACATTGCCAATAAACTGAAACAAAGAAGAAGCTATGAGTCAACATTTAATTACTTGAATGGGTTAGTTATGCTTTAAATAGAAACACACGTAGTGCAGGAAAAAAAGGGAGAGATTATTGATGTTTGTAAGTAGTGTTTTAGATAACACACATTTGCAGTTAAATAGTTATGAGTTGTGACCTCTCTGCAATGCTTTTCAAATAAAACCCAAGGCCAAAATCTAAGTTAAACAAATGTCTTCTAAAAAGATCTCAAGATTCACAGTTGTAAAGTTAAAAAAAACACCCCAGATAGTACTACAAGGAGACAAATAGTCGGTTTTGGCATGACCTTTGTCAAGAACTAAGGGGCTGAATGGACTTCCATTTTTTATCTATTTCAACAGACTACTTTTTAATTTGACAAAGTGGCTAACACATTAATAAGGAAAGTTAATTCCTTGAGAAAATACTGGGTTTTATATGAGAATTAGGATCAATGGCCAAACTCTTGCACAATTATTGAGAACAATTTTTACTAATATTGCACAGAATTTTTATGATTGTAACAGTTTTTACAAAATTAATTGAAAGTCTGATATAGTGAAAGATCTTATGTGAGTAGATTGGTAGATAGTGATTTAGAAAGGTTGATTGTGTGGGCTTGGTCTAAATGGTTGTGCCAAATAAGGATATCCCATAACTATACATATTTTAGTGTTAGTAGTACAAAGAACTGTAGTGACACATTTCTAAAAAATAAATTAGAATCTAGTATTATATTAAACAATGGAATAATGTCAGAATTTCAGGAACTCTGCTACTGCAGAAATGAACCCAAAGTCTGAGATATAATAGTTCTTTACCTCTCAACCTTAAATACTAGGACATAAGGTTAACTACACTCTACCTGTCCTGACCTATCCTGTGTGCCCTGGCAGCTGCCTGAAGGTCATTCTGTGGGTTAAAATCACTATCCACAAAGATAACAGTGTCAGCAGCAGTCAGATTTAAACCTTGTCCACCTGGCAAAAAAAAAATTTCCAAGAATTGACAGATAATTAAATAAATGCTATAAATGTGCAAACTTTCGCTAGTTTTTCCTTGATGTTAATGTGATTATTTATATATAATTTTTGTAGCTAAGCGTAGTCCATAACCAACATCTGACTAGAACATTCATTTAGCTCCAATATAAAAAAAAAAAAATTTCCATTTCCAAAAAAGTAGGAATCAGTCACACAGCTAAAAAATCCTTATTAACCTTGTAACTAAGAACTAAGAAACAACCAACAATAAAAGTTTTTAAAATATTTTCCCATAATCCACTCACCAGCCTTTGTGCTCAAAAGGAATGCAAAAGTATCCTCATTTGCATTGAAGTTCTGGACAGCCAAAAATCTTTCTTCTCCTCTCACAGAGCCATCAAGGCGCTCATAGCTGTAGTCTGTTAAGACGACAGTGATATTAATGTAACTATTATTGTATTCTAATTGTTTATATTTGTACACTGACTATATAAATGAGCAATGTAAGAAATTGAAACTGCTTTGACTGTTCTATATACTTTTTGCTATTTTTTCAGGAACTTTTTTTTTTATTCTTTACCAATGCAATCAAGTATGAAGTTTCCCCTTTCAGACCTTGTAGACTACAGGGCAGATAATGTAAAGGTCATCTGTTTCTGTGGCCTACGGTTTACGAGGGTATCATGTGGCCAACTGTCACAGCCTGGATTTGTTATAGGCATGATAACGCGAGTGTCGTGTTATGTAGATCTTGCATATGATATAATAATCCTTTGTATTGTTATTTAAATACTTTCACTCGCGCACTAGATTTGCTAGTGCGTGAGAACACTAACATGCTGAACTCTTTGACCACAATATTTATAATAATTAATAGACTCACTTATAGCAGACATGGTTTTTATTACATGTAAAATAATTCACAAACGATATTGGCGACTTCAGCCATCACAAAATACATCCAAGAAAATTAGTCCTGAATACAAATCAATTCAATCTCTACTTGTACATTACACTACTAGTCAATAATCCATAACACTCCTCTCTCTACAAGAGTCTAAAATCAACTGCCTTGTCCACCGCGTGGTCAGCTTCCGACCAAAAAACAAAATCTCGTGCGATAGCACGGAATGGTTCAGTGATTACTTGTCACCAAATATTACAGGGGTTCTAAAACTATGACACCAACACAGTGACCAACCGCCTTTACTTTTTCCCAACTAATGTCAGGTATCAATTAGAGCTGGGTGGACTCAGAGGTGCCCAAAGATCCACAATTAAAAATCCCAGTCTTCACCAGGATTCGAACCAGGCATCCCCAGTTCAGAAGCCAAGCCCTTTACCGCTTATAAGAGGCTGTTGCAAAGTGTACAATGTACAGAGAATACATGTCCAAAGAGTGGTTCTGAAAACCTTTGGAGTGATATATTCAATTTTTAGACAAAAAAGAGCAGTGATATATTGATTCATGAAGAGTAAAAAGTTTCCCCTTTCAGACCTTGCCATCTATGGGGCAGATGATGTTAAGGTCATCTGTTTCTGTTCGTTTACCATTTTCCATAGAAACAGAAACAGATTGATTCATGAAGCTAAAACTGATAAAAGTTTCACCTGCGTTTGTGGTATCTACAAAAAATGTATTCTTCAAACATTCACAAAGAATAGTAAGAAGAGAAACATCTGCTCGATGGCGACTATCTTTATGTAATAAAATTCAGGAATTTTGTATCTACAGCTGAATTTTTTTCTTTTATCTATCATATAAGTTGGTGATTAGATACGACATTATAACAAATGATACCCAATATGAGAAAAATCTCAAAGGTGGGAAGATAAAATTCATCAACTTATAAGTATGTTGGGGTACTCAGTTAAATTCTACAACTTTCTTTAATTATCAGCCTTGAAAAAAATTCAGATATTTATAGTTTTTTTAAGACACTCATTTAAGTACAATAAATATTTGATATTTACTGAATAAACTTATTTAATTTGTAATTATTTAATTGATGTTTACAAAGAAAAGAAATATCTATGAATTCTCTGTAAGTGTTTTCCTATAAAAATTTCTAAGCCATAATAAGCACAACTATATATAGTTCAACATTTTGAACATGCAACAAAATATACATTACCTCTGTATCCCAGGTAGTCTTGTAGAATATCAAGCACTCTGGTCATTTGTGAGAATATCAGTACCTTGTGACCACCTGCCTTCAGGAATGCCAACAAGCGATCCAACAGCATCAATTTGTAGCTGGACTCAACAAGATGTTCACCAAGGACAAAGGGCTCTGGCTCCACATCTATTGGGAATATTAGAGCATAATTAATATCTACAATTATGTAAAAAATTTAGAGTTTTTCTTCCATTCAAATTAAAGAGTTAGGTTTATAAATATTTAAAAAGTTTATCTTTGAGATTTAAAATATCTCTAGGGGACTATGTGAATGTTGTTTTATTAGTTTCTGCCACTAATAAATAAGGCGAATGTTAATGTGACCAGCGCAATGGCCACTAACTTTTAATCTATCCTAATTATGAGTTTCTTAAAATTCAAGATTAATATCCAAGTCATCATGTGAACTCAAAACCTACATGTTTGGTCCAACAGCAAACTATTCCAACCAGAAACTTTTATATAATTTTAAATAAAATGACTGACTTAGTTCAATTGTTTAAGGCTGTTTCTGATTTTTCACATCACAAATGACAACTGATGTGATTGTTAGGTCAAGCTAGTAAATTGCTTAGGAATTTCTTTACTATTATGAAATCATGTCTTTAATAAATTCAAACACATTTAAAAAACAAAAATGAAATGCTTTTAAGTCCATCCTTGTTATTTTACTATTTGAAAGTGATGGCATTTAGTCTAATTGTCATATTATTTCCTATCATAATCAACAAAAAGGGATTCTGTAAATGTAATATAGAAAACAATCTTTCTAGATAATAGTAAACTTTCTTGCAGGGCTTGAGAGGCTCAAATCCTCCCTTCAAAAGCCCTGGACAGAAATCCAGCTGTCTTGCGTAGTGCATAAATGTCACCATACAGGTGGAGAATTTTGGGTTTCCCAGACCTGTCGAGACGAAGATCAGCAAGTCTGGGGCAGTCAAACAAAATATGAGGAACGGTTTCCTCTTCTTCCCACACCGGGGGCACAGTGAATTGAAATTTGGACATAGCCGTGAGAAATATGAGCCAATAGGACAATGGCCTGTCCTGCACTGTGCTATAATAGCTTGCTCAGGCCTGGACAGCCTCCACCATGGGGAAGTGTGGTCAGGCGCCTCAAGCGCTCCCAGACTCCACTGGCTTTTTGGGACTTGTCCCAGCACTCAAACCACTTTTCTTCTGTCAGTGATAGATAAAAGTAATAGTTAACTTTGTCAATGTTAGATAAAGTAAACATTCAGTCAATGTTGAAAGTTAATTACTCACTGTCAAACAAATATGGGTGAACAGCACATTTACGCAGCTGCATTAAAATATTTTTCAGAGGCGTCTGGCTCGACTTGCTAGTACTCTCAAACACATCTAAAGAGTTCAAAAAACATTCTCATTAAAGAAAACTGTTTTTTTAACTTTTACATACCTTTAAAACCAATTTAGAAGAAAAAAAACACATATAAACAAAAAGAAAGGAATTCTAAAAAAACGTTTTTAAATTTTTTTTTGCAATCTGGCACAGAGACGTTTGAATGGAAAACCTAATTGTACAATTTTCTGCATACATACCTATATCTTTGACCAGAATGGCTTTGTAGAGTTTCTTTTGTAGACTTGACAAACCATTGTACAAGACAATATCACTCTTCTCTGGTAAATCTGGCAACACCATGTCTTTTGTTCTTCTCAGAAGGTACGGGGCCAGAAGTTGATGAAGCTCTTTCACATCTGCCACAGAAAACAAACAAGAAAATAATTGCAGACAATATTATGAGAGATACAATAATCTACTAATATATTCAAGTGGTCAAGTGGTTAAGCTGCCAATCTAAAAGTCTTAGTTTAAGCCCTGATGGAGAAAACTGATTTTTTTTAAGGATGGACTCAAGAAGGTTATCTATAAAACATGAATCAAAAATGTCTATTTGCAATTAATAATTGGTGTTTTTTAACAAATAGATCACCGATAAATTTTCTGTAGTATTTTTAAGTAATTTCAAAAGCAAAATAAGCACAACTGAATTGTTAAACATTCTGGGCCTTCAACAGTTATAAATCACCTCTTTATCTTGGTAGTCTTGTAAAATGATCTTGTAAGATTCAAACTAAAGACCCTCAAATCAGCAGCCAATCACTTTTACTCCTCTACCACCACATCCCAAAGTGGAATATAATTTATCTAAATCACCTTGAGTTTTAGATGAGAACTTCTCCACAAACATTTCTGACCTTGACAACTTGAACTTTGAACTGTCCACAAAATTAAGTAGTGAATATAGCTCTTGTAGATTATTTTGTACTGGAGTGCCTGTCAGTAAAATGTGAACACTTATGTCCCACTGGGAAAGAAAAAACAACAAACAATACATATAAATACACTTTCCATTTAATTATTTACAATGACAAAACTAATGAAAAATAGTCAACTCATTAGTTGAATTTCAAATATTACAATTTTCCTGAGTTAAAAAAATTCATAAAATAAATTTATAATAATGTTTGGCATTTCAAGTGTTTTGGCATGTAAAATATAGTATAATTTTTTCAAATCTTCACTAGCCGCTCATCTATCCCTACAATAGCTGCCCAGTATATGCAACGGACTGTCATCACAATTGTTCCAATTCAAACCCTGCCTGCTGGCTATTTCTAACATAGTAATATTTATTTCTGAATGAACATTCAAACATATAAATCAAATAAACAAGAAAACAATGACATGGTCCATCTGAGGTTAGAATGTTTAGCCTTCGTCTGCAATGAAAAAACAATCACCGTTTCCCATTATGAGACTGCCCCATAACAAAAGGTTTATGATGACAGGTTAATGCTTTTAGGTTCTTCAAACTAAGACACTTATAACAAATCAGATTGGTTAAGTAAATCAGAAAGTTTCAGTGATGATCATAACCTACTTACCTCCTGCAATGTTTGATGGAGCAAAGATTCACTGTTTTTGAGCCTGTGTCCTTCATCTACAATTAGGACATCCCAAGCTAAGCTTTGTAAAAATGTTGTATCCTTTAAGCATAGCTGTGGTAATAATGAAATACAAAAAAAAACTTACTTAACCATTTCAGATTTGGAAATAAATTTTGGTAGGTGAAGTTTCAAACAATAATGTAGTGTAAAATCAAGCATAACATTAAAAAAAAAAAAGATTTCTTTAAAAAAGACAATTCCTCTTGTATACAACTGGCCAATCTTGATAAGAGAGATTAGTTTGCTTTTAATATCCAATAAATGATAGATCTTAAAAAAAAAAAGGAAGATTTTTACCCTGCCTCACCCCCAAAATCCTGGTTAAGCAAATCCATAAATCTACTAGTTCATAAAATTCTAATGATAGACCTGAAGATCTAGACTTAGAAGATGGAGCGCAAAATGTTCCTGAACATCTATTTATTTATTGAACTCTTTAATGAAGACAGCAGGTATTCCCACTATGTCTGTTCAAGATAAATATAGTCTAGAAAAAAAATAATTTTAAAAGATAATATTTCAAAAAATTATAATGGTCAAAGTTTTTTTAGTGTGGCCAATTAGCTTTTACTATCAACTGTAAAAATTTCTAGGAAAACTGTTAGCGCTGTTTTTGAGAAACTTGTCCAGGTTTTTCCTGTTTCTGACCTTTTGAAATGAAGAATTTGCAAGCTGAAAAGAGGAATTGTAAAAATGGCTAGAGGAAATGGTGCTTTAGTGGTAGAGTGTTGGATTATTAAGCCAAAGATCTATGGTTTACATCATTGTACTTGAGAATATAGGGCACTTCTGAGCCCACCCTCAACGTAGGTGATGGCAACGGGTCATGGTCAGTGGTTTGAATCCTCCTTGGGGCTTCTTATCTTATCTTATATAATACAGACGTTACTTCAAAAAAGAAGATGATTACGTCCTACGCGTCATGCATTTAGTCATGCATATTAACCAATGACTTAAATTCTGCCAAGTCACTAGTTTTTCTGGCTAGCTCAGGCAACCCATTCCATGCTCTAATAGCACTAGGGAAGAAGGAGTATTTGTACAAATTTGTCCTAGCATATGGGACGAGGAATGTGCCTTTGTTTTTGTGTCTTTCAGAGTATTTTATTAAATTTTGTTTTTGTATTTGAAGATTATGGTTCAGTGTTTTATGTATAATTGCTACTTTACTTTTGAGTCTTCTGTCCTGAAGGCTTTCTAAATTTAGTGATTTTACTAATGGTGTTACCCTAGTCAAATGTGAATATTCGTTTGTTATGAATCTCACTGCTCTATTTTGTGTTTGTTCCAGTTTCTTAATGTTTTCTTGAGTTGAGGGGTCCCACACGGTGGATGCATATTCTATTATTGGCCTAACCAAGGTTAAATAACATTTTAGTTTTATGTTCTTATTTGATTTATAGAAATTTCTTTTAATAAACCCTAATGCTTTGTTGGATTTTTTTATAGTTTCATCAATATGTGGATTCCATGACAGTTTTTCATTTATTATAACACCTAGGTATTTTGAGTTTTTAGTCTGTGTTACTGGTTTGCCATGAATAAGATAAGTGGAATTAATTTGTTTTAGTTTTTTTGTTACTCTTAACAACTGACATTTTTCTGGGTGGAAAGACATGCTCCAATTTGATTCCCATTTCTGTAATTCATCTAATTCTCTTTGTAAAATATCTGTGTCTTGTTTTGTTTTTATTGTTCTATATATTATGCAATCGTCTGCAAATAATCTGACTTTTGTTCCTGAACTAATGCAATTTGGTAAATCATTTATGTAAATTAAAAATAGTAGTGGACCCAAGACTGTTCCTTGAGGTACACCTGAGTTTACTGTTATTGGTGTTGATTTAGAGCCATTTATTCTTACAGTTTGTTCTCTCCCTATCAGAAAATCTTTAATCCACTGATGCAGTGGACCGTTAATGCCGAAATATTTTAATTTTTTAAGCAAACTATGGTGGTGAACTTTGTCAAAAGCCTTGGAAAAATCTAGTAAGATAGCATCTATTTGTTCACTATTATCTAAACCTTTTGAGAAATCATCAATTAGTCCTATTAGTTGTGTTTCACATGATCTATATTTCCTAAAGCCATGTTGGTATGGGGTGAGGACATTATGTTTGTCTAAGTGGTTTATGATGTTGCTACATATTATGTGTTCTAGTATTTTACATGTGATGCTGGTAAGTGATACTGGTCTGTAGTTTCCTGGATCAGATTTTTCTCCTTTTTTAAATCAATAACCTTGGTACCTTCGTGCAGTTATTATTATATGTTACATGTCATGTTTATTCATAATTTATTTCAGCACTAAAACTCTATTAATATGCAACCTGCTTACATTTAATTTGATGCCCATCATGATTAGTTTTCTACGCTTAACACATTTTTTACACTATAATTTAAGATAAATCATCATAATAAGAAACATTTTTACTATATTAACTTAGTGAAATTTTAGCCATACTTCGTAAGTTGTTAGTAGGAGGTCAAATGACAAATTACTTGCTGCCTTAACTTCTTCAGCTATTTTATGTCTGTCTTCTTTATTTCCAACGTAAGTCAGAATCTTCAATGTTGGACTAAATCTAGAAAAAAAAGATTATGTTATAAAAATAATAATCATAAGCTCAAACCTGTAAGAGCTAAAGCCGAAGTGTCATCCACAAAAAACAAGTCATTGTTTAACTAAATATCTAAATATTTACATTATTAAAAAAATTTAAGTTAATGCATTTCTGGCCAATAAGAAATTTAATTGAAAAAGCCTGATCAACAAAACCAGAATTACAACCCGAGAATCGTTATTGCACAGCTAAGCCCATTACCCACTCAATGAGCTGTATAATGGTAATTTACAAGGAATGTCAACTGAAACTTTAAGAATAAAACAAAATGAAGAGGATAAAATACAATTTAAAGCTATACAACAAAAAATTAGCTTATTATCTAAAGTTCTATTTTAGAAAAATACAATTTAAACAAAAGTCTAGATTCTATTCTCAAAGCTATACAAAGAAATTAGTTTATTATCTAAAGTTCTATTCTTGACCTTTGAAATTCCTGTTTCCAATTTTCTAATACAGATCTGGGACAGACAACAAGGTATGGAAGATTTTTGTTCTTTTTACCTTTAATGACTGTGAGCATTGCGATGACCTGAATTTATGGTGGATAATATAAAACTACATTATATATTTACTCATTTCATAGAAACAAATTATAACAAATATTTCTTAATACAACACTATTTAAATATTTGTAACAATTTTTTTTCCCCAAAAAAACGTAGGCCTATTTCAATTAAAGAATTGTCTATTCGATGAAATGAGAACAAATTAATTAGAAACTTATGTTAAACTAATAACTTACTTGACATGTTTTTCCTAATCCCATTTCATCGCTTAAAATACAGCCACGACCAGCATCATAACATGACAGCAGCCAAGATGCTCCTTTGAGCTGATAAGGTCTCAAGTTAAGTTCTGTATAATAAAAGACATTATCTTAGCATATTTTTGCTATAATAAATGTATTTTTTCAAACCTTTTGCATAATAACAAGGGATGGCAGTAGTGAGGTTTAGAACCTGGGACTGTTGGATTACAATCTGGCAGCCAGCCATCATTGTTCTGCATCTTAAGAACTTCTGAGTCTTGAAAAGAAATCTTTCATTGCTTTCATAAGCTAAAAAAGGATCATGTGGATAGCTGCCTGGTCATGTGGTATGGGCTCTGAACTGTGGTCTCAATGGAGTTAATTGTCCTTAGTTTGAAACCAGCCACTGCCATTCTCCCTGTAATGTGGGAGATTAGGGCTGGGATGTAATCATTTTAAAATCTGGAATAACTTGTAAAACAAAACAAACAGATTTTTAAAAAAAATGAAATTAATACAAGTTACCAGTATTCCAATTAAATTTCTGTAATTCCTCATTTGTTAATATTGCAGAATTCAAGACTTCTTCCATTTGATTTGATTCTTTGAACAAAGTTTTACTGATAGGAAAAATAAACAGAAAAAAAGAAAAAAAGAAAGCCTCAACACTTGTTACCAATTATAACTACCAAAACATTAAAATAAGCCTTAAAAATAAAATGTATATTCCAAAACCACATACACTATACCTCATGAATAGAAAAGAGAACAAGGACTATGCTATAGGAGCATGGAATAAGCGCTATTTACAAGCAATAATAATAATAATTTAAAAAAACACTGTACATTATTTACAATGCAAATACTTTATAAAATTCTGGACCCCTGGTCAGGAAAATTGCACATTCATATTTCTTGACTGAAAGTCTTTTAAAAAAATTCATTAAAAAAAAATCAAATTAATATGTCTTTTATATAGAAAAATTAAGCGGTAAATCAAGAGACTGTATTGACCTGGATTCACTAAACTATGGCTCATATAAAAGAAGGTTAAAAAGACCCAAATTTTTAAAATTATTATTAATAAAGCATTGCCTTTAAGTTTGAAGAATAAGGAAGAGTATGGTATTTCTTGTTGCTAATACATACATGAAAGAATGGACAAACCTCTCTCTTGATTTTCTGCTAAGAACAGCTGCTAACTGACAAGAGTGGAGGGAGGTGATTATGAGAACTGTTACAGCACCCCTATGACAAACGACAGATGAGAAAATAAGAAACCAAACAGCTATGTAAACAGCTAAATATTTTGTTGACTCTGACGAAGGTGAATAAGGATCTTTCACCAACAGCAGTTATATAAAAATGAAGCCTCTCCTCTAATATTAATATGTGATCTTGCAATTTTATGCTTATATAATGAAGCATGGAACCTTTTCATAAAATCAAATTTATCATTCTAGAAGTTTTTATACTTCTATTTATTTAGTACCCGTCTCAGAGCCTGACATTCGTTGGGTGACAATGGGACATTTTAACAAACTAGTTTGAAGGCAGCTAAAACATGTTTGTAAAATGTTTTACATAATTCGGATGTTCCTTCAGAGTTGAAGATAGTTTACTTCCTAGTCCAAACCTCCCTCCGGACGACGGGGCATGGGAGCGGGCAGGGTTTGAACCCTCGACCGTCAATAAATCCGAACGACAGTCCAGCGCGCAAACTGCACGACCAGGCAGCCATCCGCCTGAACATTGCAGCTAGACTATTACCTTTAACCTGATGTTTATTTTTAAGCTGGACTCCTAGATCTACCATATAATAAAGAGAATGACCATTAATTTAATGGCATTATCCATTATGATTCATTATCAATATTTTTGAGTTGCTAATAAAATCAGACTCCATTTCAAAGGCTATGTCTTATTACTCTTATTTAAACTTATTAGTCTCAAACTCAAAGAGATTTTATAATTTATAATAATGATGATGATTATTACAGAGCTTTATTACTTTATAAAACTTTATAGCAAATAGCCAATGGTAATAATGTACTATTAGGTCTATTAACTATTATCCAGGCATGTGCAGGCGATGATTGATATCTATCCATCTAGTTAATATAATCATTATAATGATTAATGATTTAATCATAATCTAGATCTAGATCAGATGATCTAATGAGTAGATCATGTACTTGACAACACTGAATATGAGCAGTTAGATTTGTTAGATCTAGTCTAGATAACAGAATCTAGATAGTACATTTAGCTACACCCAGATTATAAACTCACTAGAGATGGTAGAGTCTAGATTCTAAAAACTCTAGACAAATGACAACCTACTAGATATCTAACTCGAGATTATCTGAATAGATCTATAATTCTATATGATAAGACCTCCCCTAGTTCTTGTACTTCCGTTTGCGGTAGCGTCTTATGGTTACCGTTGGAAAACTTGTTCTTTTTTTATTTATTTTATTTATATTTTCTTCATTTTATTTTACATACATTTTCTTTACTTTTGTCATATTACCCGGAAAGCATAAAGAGGTCTAGGCATGTGAAATATGTATATATTTAGTTACCGGTATATAGATATAGACTCTAGACTAGCGATTTTTTTTATTTACACTGATTTACATGGCAGTGTCTAAAATGGAGACAAATCTATAAAGAGCAAGCTTTCAGGTGTATCCGGTGTGCATAGCTCTAGGGGCCTACGTCAGTAATATCAATTAGTAGCGATAGGTTGACACAAATTTACGTATAATATTTTTTTAAAAATCAGATTCAGTTTTTTGTTGTTGTTAATTTGTTTTACATGTTTCGGGTGTTTCTTAACAATTGAAGATTATTGTTATTATTTTACATGCTAGCCCAAATCTTCTAGCAGTAGCCTTCGGCGGTGGATGGCTTGATCCCGTGACCACACAAAAAATGATCTCCTCATTGCGACAATCTAGGCCTGGCATTTCAAACCCGTTGAAGAATTGGGAGGACAGAATCGAGGCAATTAGTGAAACTACTATCCAAGTACTATCAACATTTTTTTTAAAGTATAGAAACTCTGGTGACATGGACAAGAACAGGGGGAAATTCTTCCATTAGATCTCAAGCAGGAGGATTGTTTGTTGCTGGCAGAATTTCTTACATACCTTGGGGTTTTGGTCGCCTGTATTCGCCATCTTGATTTGCATATTTCTGACTAGTTGTGGCAAATGTGGTTACACGCAAACAGCGTTTTTCCATGGAGAGGATAAAGGATAAACCAAAAGGGAACAAAAGAGCCTCGCTGTGTGCCTTAAGGAACCAAGTTTACAGCATATGACACCGCGGGGATAATAGACGGCAACCGAGGACCTTTATTCCGTTCACTGAAAAGGGAGCGTGAACCGAAAGTTTTGAAATGAAGTTGAGTCCATGGTGCGCTAGGATCACTTGGGAAAGAGGCAGCGCAAGACGTAACGTAGGCGACATTGGCAACCATCCACGGCCTCGCGGTCCGAGGGGCATCGCGCCTCAAGGATTTCGTATTGCTTTAACGAAAAAGAAAAGTACTCTTCATAGAGCAATACCAACTCATTTATTAGTCAAGCAACAATTCGGTCTAGATCTGCGTTTATCTCTTTTTTTTATCGCGGATTTTCTCCGCAGCAGTGCTGAGGATTTCCCAATCTGTTACTTTCAATGCTATAGGCCTACAACGGAGTTATATACAAATAAAAAGAGCCCCGTAAACTGTGCCGTATTTAGGCTTGAAGAGGCCATGAGCTATTTGTGATATGGGGCCCTCTATAGAAGTCCATTATTATAGGGCATGCATCTGATCTAAATATTTCTTGGGGGCCCTAAACTTTAGCGTGTGTTGCCTATAGGTAAATCCTGTCCTGCTCGCCCACACTAAGGGGACACCTGGAGTGATTATTATAGTTCACAAAGGTTAATTAAGGTACTAGGACATTTCTTCATTATAGATCTAGATACTCTGATGACAGCGAGAGCAGTAGCAGAAATAACAAGAGTTGTGTTTTGAAGAAGAAAAACGACCCGCTCTTTCTGTTGTCTTGGCACAAATTTTGTGGTCCCAAACGCCCGCAGATCAGAAATATATGGCGAATAGAAAAAAAAAAGGTACCTATATATACTCAGAAAGAAGTATTTTATCCTAGCTTTATTGTGGGACTAGAATCCTAATCGATGATGATTTCTCGATTTTCATGATCTTTACTTTGCTTAATTAACTGTCTCCCTTAACAGCTTCAAAACATGGGTATTAATTAGAACTAAGACACTATTAACTCCCTTTTTTTTTTTTTTTTTTAAAGTTTTTAGCACATCGGCACAATTTAGGCTATGTCGTGCCCGTAATCCTTCAAGGATTACTCTCCTTTACAAGAGCTAAATTCCATACAGTTAAATCATTTAAACATTTGCAGACCTACTAAATTAGTAAATGCAATTATGTAATGTTTCTATATATTTTATTATACTTTTTATTATTATATTATTTGTGTCGTTTTGTATTTGTTAATTGGTAAGGTTGCCATACATAAGGAAACCGGATGAAGGACTCACGCCAACCAAGAAATATACCAGCTATATGAAGACCCCTCAATAGTAACGGGGAATAAAGTGGAACTGATTACATTGGGCTGGTCACCTCGAAAGAAGAACAGAGGAGCAAAGATTGTTTACCGGCAAAAACCAAAGGCAGACCTCCCAAAGGCAGAACACGAGTACGGTGACTTGAGGACGTAGAGGGTTAGCCTGGTATAAGAAAACGTCTCTAGTCCGCGGGTCCGAAGTGTCCATGTCCATTGGATGTGAACGCAAAATCAAACTCAAAGTTTAACCCCGAGTCTCACCCCCCCCCCCCGGTCAGACAGGGTGGCGGGAAGGAGGAACTCGCCGCCCAATTCAGGCTGGCGAAAGGGAGCTTTTGCTGGCCTTAGTGTTCTAAGTGCGACGCACACTACCGGTACTAGACAATTTCAGATGGTGGTCCTTATCTCCCCATCCCCATTTCGAGTGTCATTTTTTAGCGGCACCTGAAAGGGAAACATAAAATAAAAATCTTATATATGTTCATCAAACCCTTCAATAGTAACTAAATGATTAGGCCAGGCTTATAACATTTGATTTACTGGTACTACAATATCAGCAGGTCAACATTCTATTTGGTAAGGTCGGCAGGGGGGGGGGGGAGATGTAAGGCTGTGGGTGTTGTTAGTTTGATTTAATTGAAACCTGTTAACCTTCCTTTTTTTTCCAAAGAAATTTGACAGTTTTTTTAAATAACTTTGGAAAGAACATTAGTAAATTACTAGCTAATTGGCCACAGAAAAAATTATGAAAATTATGGTGTTTTTTTTTTAAATAATAATCTTACAATTTAATTAGGTCTATTTTGAACACCCTTCAGTGGGAATTCCCGCATGTATTAAATAAAAAATTGAACATTTTGCGCACCAATTTATGTAGAGATAATTAGCCGACTTCTATAATTAATTTGAGACAATTGTTTTATTATACTTTCACAATATTGAACAGATAAGATCTTTCATCACAACTTTACCACTCTCCCATCTTTCGAAATTCTCCTTATTCATTATAGCAAGTTTCATTGTGTCTCAGAGATTATGTCAAGCTTTCTTTAAATAAAGCTGCCAAAATAAGTCATGTGGCCTTGACCACATTTAAACTTTCTTGCTCCTTGAATGTATAGATAAACTAGTCTCAACAACTACAAAAGGTTGTGAACACTTCACTGACTTTAGGTATTGCACCATGGTCTCGGGTGTGAACCCTGCCTGCAGCCATCGTCCCTCATCCTAAGTAGGTTGGGCTAGGATGTAAGTACCTTCAAAAAATGTAAAGTAACATTTGAAACATTGTACAATTCAGTGTACCCCCGGTATCTACAACAAAGAAATGCCCTTGTACCTTAGTAAACGAATCACTCCATATGTCCGTCAGAGAGGCCTAATAGGCTTTTGATTTGTGCCAGGTTTCTCTCTAAAAAGTTTGCGGGCTTTTTCAGTGCATGGGGCAATGACTTGGAACCCGCTCCCCATTGATCTCAGACAAACAACAAAGGTACTTCACTACATTCAAGAAGAACATGAAAACTTAATCATTTTTAGATTAGTTTGACATTTTAACACACCTTGAGATTACACGTTTGTAAGCCCACTAGAAAAATTATTATTAATATTATCAATACCTGATCCGCCTCTATCAGAATTGAAGTCTAATTGAACTTTTCCTGTTTTCAGCTTCATTAAAAGAGAGCATTATGAATAGCATTAACAAAATGCGTGGCAGTGTAGGCCAATCTTCGTATAAAATCCCTTGTATTCCCGCTAGTTAGTCGCCCATGTGTTTCAAGTCCTATAGTGAAAGTTTATTGCTTCCTTCTTGTTGAAATTATTTTTGTACTAGAAACTAAGGAGAGAGGTTTTCAAACTTTTTTTTGACCCGGGGACAAAAGTTGCCCAGTACCCCGAAATGCTACATAAATGCATATTATATAAGCAACAAATGTAGGCCTATAAAAAAAAAAAAGAAGTCTTCCCTGAGAGTATAACTTTTGGTTAAAATACCGGTAATTAAAAAAAAAAGATTCGTATGAGATTTTATGAGTGTATTTATGCCTATCTAAACGTGCACACACTTAAGAGTCGCGATGAGGTTCATTACGACACTGAAGCCACGTTGTATCAAATAAGCAGACGAGATAGCAGTCAACAACTTCTTTACAATGACCCATTATGCAGGACATACATTTGGAATGTTTTTGTAACCATAAAGCGTGGTACAAAGGCGTAGTGAAAAGGGGGGGGGGGTCAAATGGACACAATGCACAGGCCGCCATCCTTTTTTTTTAAATTTATACGCCTATATCACTACCGGTATGTGATGTTTATGGAAAATGGGCAACAAAGTTTCTTGCCCCGGACGCTCGTTTTGCTTACTACCCCGGTACGCCTCTGGCGTATCCTTGTTTAACATTAGTCTACGTTCTTCTTTTGTGGATATTTCAATATGCTGCTCCTGCATTAATATGGATTCATCCTAGATTGGGATCTGAGTTTGTCCACGCTTGGACTCCGACCACTGTCTTACAATATTTTATTTTGCGTGCAAATTCTTTCCCTTGTTGGAGATAACAAACAAAATAATTACCGGTAATTACTAATAGTTAATTAACTAATTGATAAATTTTTAAAATTGATTCTTGTGTTGTCAGGTAAATGAAATAATTTTGCAAAATTTCAGCTTGATCCGATAATGGGTGTGGGAGAAATAACGTGTACAAACTTTTTACCAGACAGAGTGAGTTGATAGCTTTGTAAAAATATCAAATTATACGTTTTGGTTTTAAAAAGTTACATGATAATCTTTATGTACATTTTTGCACTGCAGAATCGAAGTTGTTAATTAAGAAGCTCATAGTTTCATCAATCCTCACAATACCGGTACTTAACTAGGCGTTGCTCAATAAAGATCACTAGTAAATACGTTGCCAACACTCGTTAAGTGTCAGCTAAAAAGTTTGTTCGTTATTTCTCTCACACCCAATCTCGGATCAAGTTGAAATTTTGCACTATTATTTCTTGTACCGGTACCTGACAAAACAAGAAAAGATAAAATTTAAAAAAATCTGTTGATTGGTACCGGTAATTATATTTGGTGCGGCACGTTTTGGACAAGGGAACTAAATTGTACTTGACAGTTGAATTAGTTCTTTATACTTTGTGTAGAAGACATCGCTTAATAAATTGAAACGAAAATAACTTTATATAAAACCCATTTTTCAGAAGCACTTTTCCCAACTGGACCAGACAAGTGAAATGGTGGTACCGTTACGGTCTATCTAGACAATAATTTTATAATGTAGCCCCCCTAAATATCGTACAACTAGATCACAGCGTATTGAGAAAGCTAAAAGCATGAAATTGCGCTAAAAATGATCTAACCGCAGATTTATTATAGTTAATCAAAATCTATCACAAAGTTAATCACGAATGATCCAAACTAATTGATTCAATTACCGGTACAAGTTTGTTTTGTTAAGTAGCCCTATTTTGTGTTATTACTATTAACACGGTTCTGGTATACAGTAATACTTTTATACCATGCATATAATTCCGATATAACGAACTACCTAATTTTTTTTAAAGCTCATATTCAGTTTGAAAATGCACGGGTACTTTCATAGTTATTTGGTGTATGATTTAGGGAAAATATTATATTGAACTAAATACTATTTAAAGAGGACTAGAAAATTTAAAGACATCTTGGGGTATTTCCACACATAGGCTCTAATCATAAATATACATTAAACACCATTTTTAATAGTTTAGACATATACTGTACCAGAACAGGAATTGATTCTTTAATTTAGTGTTTGGGTAGAAAGTATTTCTTCATTACCATCCAGTAGTTACTGGAAGTAAAACAAATGGATTTGATATGGTAATTCTAACTTTAGGTACTGAGCAGATTAAAATTTTTAGCAATTACTGGAAGGGCTAAATCACACCTGTAATGGCTAGTATGCAATTCAACAATTCTTTTTTAAAAATAGCATAAAAAAAATAAAATAAGAATGACTTAATTCACTAAAGCTTGATAGGCATATAAATGTCCCACATATAACCAATTTTAATTCATGGTCCCATCAAGGACAAGACAAAATACAATGTGTGCAGATATTTTGATGAAAAAAAAAAAAAAAATCAGTACACATCTGATAACCACAACTGCAAAATACATCCACAGAAATAATCCAAGAACACAAACACTTGTTCCACAGCAACACCACAGGATCTAAGAGCAAACCACTTTGAAAGAAGAACAAACATCCAGCTTACATTAAAGATGTTTATTACAAGAACAGTACAAATGATGAAAACCATGATGAAGTATACAACCTGACTATAAATTCAAATATCTCCTGAACATGATGATAAACACATTTTTTTATACAAAGTTTGTGGTCAAGGTCAAAAAAATAAAATAGGGATTGGTGAGAAAACTAGGCTGACTCTGTTGTTTCTGTGGTTCCATTCGATGATTCTGTTTCAGCGCTATCTTTTTTTACTTTCTTTTTCGGGCTTTCATCCTCAACATCCTCTGATTCTTTATCTTCTGCAGATCTTTTTTCTGCTGTTGACTCTTCTGTTTCTGAAACACAAATAAAAATCTTAAGTAACTGGATTTTTATAAAAAGCAAATAGACTAGACCTTGATATAAATCTTTATCATTCAATTTGCCCACAGATTTGATTAGATTAAGCCATTTCAGCTATATCATTGCTAGATAATCTAACACAAGATTTTATTTTCATTGAGTAAACTAAGCCCCACATTCCTAAGCAAATCAAATTAAGCCAGATGATATTTGCCCCATTTTCTAAGTTTCACATGAAAACAACATTATGGACTCAGTAACAACACTAAAAGATTTGCATTTGTGCGTACTATTCCAATAGTATTAAATTGGAATGCTTCAAGTAGCAAACATAATTAATGGGTAATCACCTGTTTTTGATTCTTCTACTTCGGAGCTTGCATTCTCATTTGTGTTTTCTTCTGAGTCTTCTTTGGGTACATCTTCTGTGTTTTGTTCTTCAGCATCTGCCTCTGCCTGTGAACATTAATTTTTGGAAGGTATTATGACTTTATACACATGTTATAACATGAATTTGAATTTACAATTACAAGAATTACTAGAGATGTATTGAGAAAAATATTTACCTCATCACATTTGCCTTTTACATCCTCAACTGTCTTGGCTACAATAGGCTCTGTTGTCTCCTGCTCCTCAACAGCAACTTCGTCTCTAAAAAATAAATATATATAGAACATAAATAAATATGAATATAAAGTGAAATTTAGATTTGAAAAAGCATAAACGTTTTATCCTTAAAAAAACTGGGTGGTTATGAGTGAGGGACAAAAACCGGTTGAATGAAACCTATTTCACAGCAGCTTTTACTCTTTCTTAACATAAAAAAAAAAACAAAAAAAAAACAATAAATCTTTAAGAATTATGCTTTATACCCACAAGCACTTGGCAAGGAAAGAATGGGTATTTTTACTTCAATACTTTATTCTTTACCCAGATCTATTTTTTTTAAATTCCATAAAATTTATTGTTATAATTGGAGTTAAACTGCAGCGCAGATGTGACCAAATCCATCTTAATTTTATATAACACTACTTAAAAAAAAAAAAAAGTACTATATTGCTAGAAACAGTTTACATTAGCACTGCAACATTTATCTTGACTGTAGGTGGATCTTTAAGGCTTACTAGACTTAGCCTAAGAGGGAAAGATTTGGAAAACAAAACAGATGTTTCTTTGCCTTAGTATGGGCTAGATTTATGACTAAACCATCTTACAAATGTAGATTCCAGACCTATTCGATCTAATACATAACATACCAGTCACAGCACTGAACTATACAAAAATGACACTTTTTAAATTTACCCACTGACCAAAAAAAATATGGCCCAGCAGATTTCTTTTAAGTTTTTAAGTAATGTCTGTACTTTATAATCTAGAATTCTAGATCTAGATCTATCAGTATGAGTTTACTATGGCTCTATCAACTCTAAGAGTCTAAGCTAGTTTAGATTTGATCCACACCTAGTAAAAAATAACTTACAAAATGATTTGAAATCATTCTAGATTGACTAGATTCTACCTAGTGTAACCTAGTCAGAGTGTAAATAACATTACAGTAATGATAATCATAGATTCTAAATCTAATCTATAGATCTATTAAATGTAGATGACATCTGTGAATGATCTGTCATTCTGTGTATTATTTCATTTCTTCCATCCTTTTACATTGAGTTTATCATAGCTTAAGGCTATGCTAGATCTAGACTACTTTTACTTTAGTTTTATTAACTCCCTACACTTCATTCAGTCAGTATTCAGCCGCACTGCCACTGGTTCCAGGCGGATGTTTAATATCGACCACACTTTCTAGATTAGATTTAGTCTCTACAGTTGAACGTAAGGCTACACTTCTACAGGTTCAACAACGTGGTCCGCGGTGGAAAGCAAGAATTGAATCGTTAATGTTGGACTAGACAAAGAAGAGAGGCTGTCGGCTAGCAGACGTGAACACTGTTATTCATTTCATACAATTTTTTTAGTTTATTGTACAAACCTAACGTTAACAAAACGAACTTTTTTTTTCTTTAATCTAAATTGAACATTTAAGTAAATGTACTTACTTTGTTCCAGGCATGTTGATAGATCTCTTAAATATTGTATATAATCCAACAAAATGAAACAAATGCACAAGCGTTCCTTCCTCAACAAAGGCAGGATGCGAACAAAATGATGCCGCTGGTTTCGCCTAGATAACTTCGCGCGCAGAATTTTCTTTTCCGCGTAGAGTCACATGACTTGTAAAAGCTATCTAATTGGCTGTTTTTTTCTTTCAAGCAAAACAAGCGCATGCGCTTTACATAGGATAATTTTATTGGTTAGTTCCTCCTATTACTAGGCCAAGTAATTCTAAATTTAGGTTGTACTCCTAGTATAAAAATTGTTAAAACATAACTTTATAAATACAAAAAAAGATAGTAATATAGGATAATATTATGTATTGTTTATTTTATTAAGTCCTATACACGATTTTTTAAATATTAAATACAAAAATAAGTATTAAAAGATGTTGAAGTGTACATTAAAAATGACTAAATAGGTTTTTTGTTAATGGAAAATTCCACTCACATATTTTGACCCCATTTTATTGCAGCTGTGCCAGGTTGAAGAAGATAACTTTTCTGGCATAAGGAAACAGGAAGTTTCAGTATGTTTACTTTCACTATTAAGCCGACGCCTTAATTTTTAAGAGTATGAAATATAGACTAAATCTAGAGTCTCGATCAAGAATAGATCTAGTCTGGGTCTAGTGACTTGATTTTGGATCTAACACTAACAGCTAAAAAATCAACTTCAATCTAGACACCATGAAATTTAATTACTCAACTTTGGAAATATTAGTTAAGGTGGTAATTTGACAAAAAGATTAAATTCATTAAATTAAAGTAAAGCCTAAGCCTAAACTGCCTAGCCCTAAACTTTAAAGTAGGCTAACTGCTAGTAAAGGGAAATAAACTTTTAAAAGACTTTCAGTGTCACTGTATCATTATAATCATATCATAATATTAATATGTAGATCTATGAAGTGTATGATAATATTTAATATATTAATTGTCCTGATGACATTTGATGTGTATTACTATTACACTTTACACTATTAGACTATAATAGATCTTTATCATTAGTAACATATATTATTAATAAATATAGTATATATATATAATATTAAATATACTAATGTAGATCATTTGTAATTTACACCATTAGCTAGAAACAAAACATCTAGACGCTGTATTTAAGAATAAACAATCATAATCATTAAACTTGTCCAGTGATATAACCTTTAGGTTAAAATAAAGGTTGGTGCATCATTGGACGAGTATATTTTTAATTATAGTGTATTATAAATATAAGGAATCTTTTTTTTCCTCTTGAAACAGTTGTCTTCCAAACAGCAAATGTTGGATCTTTGTGAGCAAGCTTTCTTGTATAGAAAAAGAAGTCCAGCCCACTTACCAGACAGTCTTGTGCAGTCCTTGTCACAAACACTGTTGATATCTTTAAATGACTCTCGATCAGTATGTTTTTTTTTTTTGTTTCAATATTTATTTTCTGTTCAAAAAACTGGTATTCAAACTGTGTATTGTATGTTGTTCGCATCAGCAGTTGATTTGAAAAGATAAGTGTAGTTTTAAATTTCTTGGAGCTATCATCTTAGATGAGGGAAACAAACCCAAACTACTGGCCCGAATTGCACAGTCCACAGCAGCACTTGCAAAACTAAAACAATATGGAAAGATTAAGGCATAGCCCTCGACACCAAAGTCAGAATGATGCGCTCCCTGGTCATGGCCACATTCTTATATGCTTGCGAGTCCTGGACACTCACTGCAGAGCTAGAGAGGATACTAGCAATGGAATTGAGATGCTACAGAAGTATCCTAGGTATCACATTTAAAGACCGCATCACTAATGAAGAGATTAGAGACAGGGTTACTGCAGCAATAGGACCCATCTATTGTAAAAAAACGTAAAACTAAAACTCTATGGCCTTATTACAAGGTCTACTGGGCTTGCAAAGACCTTCCTTCAGGGAACAGTACCAGGAAAAAGAAGAAGAAGCAGACAGAAAAAGCGATGGGAAGACAATATAAACGAATGGAGAAGCCTGCCATTGTAAGACAGAAAGGAATACAATGCCCCAAAGGTCCAACAGACTAAGTGATAGGTGAAGGTGATTGTATGTTGTCTGTGCAAATAAATAAAAAAATTGAGTGAATTGTCTGGGGAGTTGGGCCACATACATGGGTATAGCTAGGTACATTGTTTTCTTTTAGTGTTGTACAAAATGTCATTTAAGTTATTTAGTTACATCAAACTGTATAAATCATGGTAATGAGTTAGCTCTTTTATTATATAATATAATATAGATAAGACTATTTTCATTGTAAATTAACTCCACTTCATAAACTATTTTTAAATCAAATCAACTTTTTTTCCTCCCTCTCAGTGCATTAGTACTCTGAGCAACCTTCTGAAAACAGCTGTGTTCCAGGGATCCACTGACCCTCAAGTCATTGTCTCTTTATTTCCAAGTAAGTCAGTCAGCCATAAAATAATTTTGTGAAACATAGATTTAATAATGTAAATTATGTACTCTTTTTAAAGTAAAAGTCATGTTATTTTTGTCAAAGCAGATTTGGTGACAGAAAGTGTAAAGCACTTTTTTTTAATTTTAAGGCTGCTTCACATTTCAAAAAGGGTGTAGGGCTTAGATTGTCATCCTTGATACTGTAAAATGTACAC
Organism: Biomphalaria sudanica; assembly: GCA_036873155.1. Taxonomy (NCBI): domain Eukaryota; kingdom Metazoa; phylum Mollusca; class Gastropoda; family Planorbidae; genus Biomphalaria; species Biomphalaria sudanica. The sequence goes on along the minus strand of JAZGLO010001818.1, from coordinate 102,681 downwards.
AATCTGACTCTTGGACAGCTATTGAAGTTAACTAACCTTTCTAATTATAGAATAACATTTAAAAGGAATTGGCGTTTATATTTATAAGGCAATTAGTAGGAGTCTTGATAAAATTGATAAACATTTTTCCATTGCAGATGGCTTTCATAAAAATTTACGGGATTTACTTACGAAAATAATCATTGAAAATATGGCTAAATGGAAAGCAAGTGCAATAGCGAATCAAGGCAAGTTTTATTTAGTTTGATTTTTAATCACATTTAAAGCAATCCATACATTTCACTATATTATGGATGGTAGCTGATACGCTCTGGGCTGTTGTCTATGTGGTACTGGGTTTTAACCCTATCCACTGCAATCTTTGTTGTCGTAGGTTTAGGATAGGATGTAATAATCTTCATATCTAAAGGAACATCTGAAACATGTAAAATAAACAAATGAATATATATTACTTAAAAAAATAATAAAATTTGATTCTTCTAGTGATGTTGGCTTGCAAAACAGCAGCTCAGTCTTGTGAATGATGCATAACTTTTTACTTAATTGCTTTAGTATTTGTTTGAGGCAATTAAAAATATTTTTTACATTTCAAGAAAACTCCATTCACACAAGGTTTTTATTTCTTCTTTTTTCACAACTCACTGTCTGTCTTGTAAAAAGTTTGTACATGTTATTTCTCCCACACCCATTCTCAGATCAAGCTGAAATTTTGTACAATCATTTCTTTTACCTGACAACACAAGACTCAATAAAAAAAATTAACCAATTAGTTAATTAACTACTGGTAATTAATTATTTTGATTGTTATCTCAAACAAGTGAAATGATTTGTACTTGACTGAAGTGGCGGTATAAACTGAATTAGTCCCCTTTATAGGAACGGATCTTTCCAGCACCATCTTTACAATCCACAGACAATGCCACCTGCACTGGTTTGGTCATGTCTGCCGAATGGAAGATGAAAATATACCGAAAGTCATCCTTTATGTTGTCCTCTAGGCCGTCATCTGAGTCTTAGTGAACCCAACATGAAAAATAGGATGAGACTATAAAAACAATAGATTACTATACAATCTTCCATGTTCATAGGCTCTCCTTCAGTTACTGTATTGGCTTGAGAAGCTAGAGAAGGCTTGAGTCATGAGCTCAAATTCAGGTCAATCCCCCTTTTTAAAATTTGTTTATTGTTAGTCTAGATCTATTACAAATTTAATTACATGACTGATCCAAACTAATTGATACAACTATGCTTAATATAAGCTTTGTGTTTTTAAAAAAAGTATTTAAAAAAAATAATTCTTGTTTTAATTCATAACAGAAAAAATAATTCTTTTTGAAACACTGCAGTATGTCTCACCTAAGGGGCGTGGTAGTCAAGGGGTAAAGTCCTTGGCTTCTAGACCGAGGCCTCATACGTTTGAATTTCAGTGAACTTTGTGATTTTTCTGTAGGATGCCCCAGAGTTCATCCAATTTTGGTAGCGGCCATTAGTTGGGGGAAGTAAAGGGTGTTGGTTTTATGCTGGCCTAATGACACCTTTGATAACCATCTTCCATAGAAAGAGTTTTACATCATCTGCCCTGTGGGCTCTTCACTTTTAACATTGTGTTACCATGGCAATGCAGCATTCGGATGCTTTAGCTGGTCAATAAAACAGAGTGAAATAGTTGAAATTACTCAAGTTCTATCTTATCTTATAAACTATAGGTGTTTCTTAAAACAATAGATAATTACATCATTTGCTTAACTATGTGTTATTCAGTGGTTCTTGCTAGGTAAAGATGTAATGTGTACCAAGTCATTGCTTTTCCTTCATGATTCAAGCAAAAAGTTTCATGTTTAGATGCTTTATTCTAGAATAAATAATTGATTTTTGTTAAAATTTTACTATATAAATTTTTTTTAGATCTGCTTGAAACCATAAATCTTTGTCCATCTCTAAGTATCATTAGGAAACAATAAATTACAATTATGTCTCTTCTTCTAGAGCTTTTATGGAGCCCATCTCAGTGCTGTGTTAGACAGTCTTCTGACATGCTATCTTCTCATTCTTATCTCAAACACAATATCTTGACCTATTTTATAATTATTTTCACTAAAGGGGGTTGTGAGTGCACAATTGCCTATAGAAATAAAGAGAATATTTTGTCTTTTTGTTACAGTCAGACCATCATACAAATATCCATGCTCCTGACTTGACACTCACCCTGTGTGACTTCTTTCTTTGGTGTTTTTTCCCAATGTTTCTGCAGCTTGAACTTGTAAATTTATCTAAATTTTGGATCTTTAAACCAAAGTTTCCCTTCCAAACTTTGCGATCTATTGGGCAGATGATGTTAAGGTCATCTGTTTCTTTGGCCAATGGTTAACGAGCAGGGTGTTATGTGGCCAGAACAAAGACCAACTGCTTTTCTCCTACTAATGTCAGGTACCCATCAGAGTTGGATGAACTCAGGGGTGCCCTAAAAATCGAGAAATCCAAATTCCCAGTCTTCATTGAGATTCAAACCCAGGATGCTATATTTGGAAGCCACATGCTTAACCACCAAGCCAGCGCACCCTTTTTGGTTCTTTGCTATTATAAAAATGAAATCCAAATCTTATGAAATGCAAATCTGTGGCTTCATTAGTCACTCTGCTGCCTATTTATGTATTCTTTCACACATCTCATACTTGAAATATAACTGCTCTTTTTTTTTTTTTAAAGTAATTTTAGTTTAAATGGAATTACTCAATTTACTTTTAATTATTCTTTTGTTTAGAGTCAGAGACTAAATATATAACCAGAATGGTAGGGCTGGGGAAAACCACTAAAAAAATGGAGCTGGTTTGTTTATATTTCCCACATTAAGTTAATGTTTTCCATACTTGTACCTAAGCTGCTGTTGCAGTTTAATTCGTTTACTTCTAAATTATGTTTTTTTTTTTTGTTTTTTTTTAAATTCTGTTTGTCTCTTTTATAAAACTGAAACCATAGTACAGGGCATATCTGTCTACAAGCATATCGCTTTATAGGGCCTATAATTAAATATAGTTTACTATATTTGTGAACTTATGTTGGGGTTGTTCAGCCTGTTCCAGTATATAGACTCTAGAGTTGCATTTAGCCTCATCAATCCTGTTCCAGTATATAGACTCTAGTAGAGTTGCATTTAGCCTCATCAATCCTGTTCCAGTATATAGACTCTAGGAGTTGCATTTAGCCTCATCAATCCTGTTCCAGTATATAGACTGTAGGAGTTGCATTTAGCCTCATCAATCCTGTTCCAGTATATAGACTATAGGAGTTGCAGTTAGCCTCATCAATCCTGTTCCAGTATATAGACTCTAGGAGTTGCAGTTAGCCTCATCAATCCTATGCTTATCCATGTTTAAAGTTAATTAGAGATGTAAACTACTAAGTCATTGAGAGGTTTTAGGTTTAGAATTTAGATGCCATTGGCTTTCTTCCAAGTCCGTTTTCTTTCAGTCATAAATGTCTGCATTTTGTTTGTAGTTTTAAAAACAATTACACGCGCTTTTGAAAGAAGTCGCCGCGAACACTCTTAGTTCAAAGTGTGGTAAAAAGAAGAGGAGAAAAAAAAAACTAGAACACCGTGTGAGTCTTTTGATGCAAATTGGTGGGGAAAAAAAGGGGGGGGGGCGAAAATGGACCAACGTAGTTTGTGTAAACATGTTCTAGCTATCCGAAGCACAGCTAAACACCGCCACATGAAATGGTAAGAGCGACAATGGTTCAGAGATCATTTATCCGTCCCGTCTTCTTTGCTTCTGTGTCATTTTCAACATTTTTTTTCTCCTAGAGCAGTGATGCCCAACCTAATTGGTCTCTATATGGTGTCAATCAATTAAAGAAAAATTGAGGGCCCTAACATAGGTAAAGAAACATAAGTCAACTTTTTTCTTTTTTTTTTTTTTGTGAAAAAAGGGGGGGGGGGTCTACTCTTCGTGCCAACATTTCGGCGGGCCGGATGGAACCACGTCGCGGGCCGAATCTAGCCCGCGGGCCGTATTTTGGGCATCAATGTCCTATAGGGTTTGATCTAGAGAAAATATTAAATTAGGTTGTCATTCTTCCCAATAGACCTAGATCTAAATATAACGGTTTTTCGCTTGACTGGTGAAGGGCAGCTTTCCTAAAATAAGAACTGTTGATGAGCCATTCACTGTTCTTAGTAGTCATAGGCTCGATAAAGCTCATTCGTCTTCAGTGTCATGTGTTATTGAGAGATTGAAACAACAGCAACCAAAAAAATCGATATTATGAACATGCAGGACGGGATAAGAATAGCTAATCAAGAATTACTCCAGAAATATTAATTAATGATTTTGTTTGTTTATTAAATAGTTGCAATCACTCTTGTTAAAAAAAAAACACAACTACAACTAAATCTATTCTGGAGAAAAAAAAGGCACGCACATATATTATAGTATTAGTGGAATGCTGACCGGAAGTGAACAGCTCCAAATCATAAAAATGTATGCGTAGATGACTAGCCTGGACAGGTCAACAATGTTCTCGGTGTGGATCTAATCGGAATGCGATCCACTTGGTTTAAGTTTAATTTATTTTATAGAATGCCAAGCAAGGCTCTTCGGGAATCCTTACAACCAGTCTCGCTATAATTAAAGAAAGGAAATCAGTTCAAGACTGAGGCACAAAGATGGACGTCCCGTGCTATCGAGACCACTCGTCATAGAAGGCCTGAGCACCAACTTGCGACGTCGCAACCTGTTAATACCAAAAGATCATTGCCACGTCACGGGTCCGACGTCACGAGCTGTGACGTGGCAGCGCGCTATTGGTCTAGACTGCCCACAGGCTGCGACGTCGCAGGTCAGTGTTCAGGCCTTATAATGATTTGTCTCGGTGGCATGCTCTCTTGACTGTCGTCTGGATGGTTCCGGTTTCGTACCCCGCTCGCCGCCATTCCATTCCGTCTGGAAGGACGGAAACACGCCCAAAGCGTCAAACGAATGTCTTGTGCTGCATCATGATTACGCTTAGTAACATATTCTCTTTTTAGGTTGAAACTTGAGTTTTTTTCTTTTTTTTAAAAAATTATTCGTTGATTTTTTTTTTAGCACTCTGGAATTTATACCACTATTATTTTTGTTCCCCACATGCGATGCGGGCCACAGTATGAGAACCTCTGGCGTAAGACATCACTTTAACGCGAAGACAAACAAAAACAAATTAAGGACATACTAGGGGGAGCTAATCCGTCTTGAAACTTGCAGCAGACGTATGCATGTTATTCAACAGGCTACATGTCCCGTTCACCTTTTAGTTCTTTTAAAATATTTACTTTATTTTAAAAAAAAAACGCCATTACGGATTAGTTTATTTTCAATCCAGAACTGTTTCTTTTGGCAAACGGCCATAATTGATTGTAATGACTAATTAATGGTTTGAGTTTAATTATATCGGCCTGGGAAAGGGAGACGCAGCAGCTAGGCGTTGACTCAATCCAATTATTCCACGGCACCCTCCCCGCCCCTCTCTATCACCCACTTTGATATTCCACTCTCTTCAATGGCGCGGCTTTGCGTGAGACTTCCACGGTGGGCCCCCAGGAAGAAGAGAGGACATCTACTTTGTGAGAACGTACCCCCCCCCCTTTTTTTTTTCTTCCCCGACCCGTTGGGCCACATTGTAATTGTGTCTGTGTGTTTGTTTGTCAATTAATTTGTCTATGTGCATGTTTGCGCGACGTTCACCTACTGCGGTGTATTAAGAGTAAGTGTACTTACAGGATTAAATTACGGCCCGAGGGGGGGGGGGGGCGGGGGCGAGCAAGGAAGAGGCTGAAAGGTAAGCCAAGTTTGTTATAGTAATAGAGCCGACTAACTCTTCTGTCATGCGCGGTCCACAAATAAGAGCTTTCGCGTCTGCCCTTGTTCAGGGGTCGGCAATCTTTTGAGTCGGAAGAGCCAAAATTAAAAATTTACATAATTTAAACATTTTTGAATAGCCATAAAATTGCCAACAATCAATAGTACTCGCAGAAATACAGTTATTTGATTACAAAAAAAGAATGACTTGAGTAACTTCCTTGTGAATAATACTTAATATAACGTAGACAGCATAAACTTGTGATAAAATGAAATAACTATAGCAGACTTTAGTAATAATATTTTTTTTTAAAACTAAATCTAACTCACTGCAGTAACACAACCTTTCAGTCTTACGTTCTAGAGTCGTCTGTCCTAAGACCAAATAACAACAATGCCCCCTATGTTGCATCATTCACAACCAATCGCTCTTCTCACCGTCGCCATAGAAACACACACGCACACATCATACTATCCCCCACCTTTCCTTTAAAAAAAAAAAAGATATTTGGGACACATCCATTGTTCTAAGTATTGCATTTTTTTGTTTTGTTTTCTCTAGTTCTGTATTTCTGACTTTCAAAGAACGTTAACCGAATCTTACAAGTGGAAAAGCAAACAAAGAGGAGGTAACTGTAACACCTTGAACACCTCCGATACATTCCCCCCCCCCCAACTTTATTTGGTGACGTGAGTGAACGACTATTTATTCCTCTCTTCACTCTCTCATACGGACTCCTTGTTGAAAACTGCTAAAAGTTCAGTGTTTCCAAAACTGTCATCCGCGTTACCCTAGTGTTCCGCTAGGCCTGACTAGGTGTTCAACGAACTACTGGAATAATTAACAAGTAGGCCACCACGTGACTTAACCTCTCTAAACAAATAAACAAAGCGTTCCGTTCAGAAAAAAAAAAGGCCGGGAAACACTGACATAGTTCAATGTTCATTTTCCTCTTTGTTCACACCACACTTGTTTGACACTATTACCAAAATTAATTGGAACATTCCCAACTCGTCTGCCCAATAACTCCCCCCCCCACCCCCCAATTTGTTTGTTTCTTCTATTTTAGGATTTGCTGACCACAAGCTGGGACCCTTTTTTTTGTTGTTTTATTAGATTGATCACTATAGAGTATAGATCCAGTGAGGGAGGGAGGGAAAAAAAGATGCATTCACACGTTAGAACTTTCTTAGTTGCTGTTCGTGAAAGTTAAATGGGAAGGTGGAGCAGCTTTTTTTTTTTTTTTCTTGACGGCATTCTTCTAACCTAGTTTAGTATAGTTTTTGTAACAAATTTCGCCAACCATAGGGTTGCGCGATCACAGCGACGTCTACCCTCATATGGTTTAATATGCCGTGATGTCATGCTGACGTGTTAGGATACGTCGGTAAGCGCTTCAAGCTGTCCTCATTAATGTAGCCCTTAAAATAGCATGAATGGGGCATGTCAAATAGTTCTACTCTGATATAGAAATACACACCTCAGAAGAGAACAAATATGTATTTTGTTTGTCCTTATACCTTATGCTTGCAGTAAGTTAATTAATAACAATCCGTTTTTTAACTTCTCTGAACTGCCCGATGGTGCATTGGAATTAGGAGTTTGGGGGCCCCGTTGTTGACGGCCGTTAACTTTTAAAATTACAATGTAGACAATTTTTAACTTGAGATGAAATAATATATTTTAAACAAATCTAACTCACAATGAAAAAAACAACAACACGTCTTTACACTCTGTCATCCTGCAATCGTCTGATGTACCCAAGATAGCTTACGACAGTGTGCCGCCTATCTTGCTTCAATTCACTCTGCAAAGCCACCAACCAACCGCTAACGTCTCAGCGTCTCCATAGAAACACACACACACACATACACTTCTTCTTATAAAATACACATACTCCGTAACAGGCCCGGGAATTTTGCTTGAAAGTACATTATAAATCTATGGCAAGCACTCAAGGAAAGGGAATGGTTTAGTTTAATCACTGCATAACAAATAAGGTAAATAGGTAAATCCAATCACCAGGACGCGCAAGTTGTTTTTCTAGAACTTAACCAACCTGAATCCACTGTCTTTCCTTAGTCTTCTCAATCTCTGTCCATCACTCGTGTTGAACAGTGCGCTAGTGCGCACCATATGCGTCGGTGCGCGAGCAGTTATAGTGTATCTTTAATTATATGAACGAAATGTATTTCAGCAAAACAGTGCGAATCTCTTGTTTCTAACTTCCCGCCTTCTTTCTTCTCTTGGCGTCTGCTGTCATTAGTGAGTGTGTGTGTGTGTGTGCCATTAGAAAAAAACTTAATATTAAAAGATCGTCTTGTCGGGCACGCGTGTTGTTTAAAGAGCGGCTGTGCTGTTTATCTCCCACTACCTGCCCGCCCTGCCCGTGAGTCACGGCCTGGTTTCAACACAAACGAGTTCTCACTCCACTTGAAACAAGTGCTCGCTTGTTGATGTAGCCTAACTTTATCTGCGCTGTTCCGCACGCACGTGTGTGTGTGTGTGTGTGTGCGTGCGCTGTGTTGTTCACGCGCACGTCTTCGTTGCTAGTGTGTATCAGCAGACGAGAGGCTGTGTATTTGGTGTTTACGCGTTTCCCGAGAACAAACAAAATTATAATGAAATTTTAACGCCCCCCTCCCCTCCTCCTCGGGCCGTGAATGCACATTCAGCGTCGTGTCGCGTTACCAGAATTTAGCAGATGACGTCTTGTGTCGCGACACGTGTATAAGGTCGCCGCAGGTGTGTCGTTTGATAGAGAAGTTCAACCTGCTGGTCACATGGTAACATAGTTATCTCCCTCTCATTTAATATTCACGGGAAAAAGCTGCTTTATGTCTGATATTAAGCGGGTTAGCGGCTTGGACACTTATAAATAGCCTCGCCGCTCCATTTTTAATGTAAACAAAAACAAAAACACAGCACACATTAATATATTTTTTTCAAAACAAAACATTCAATACAGTGTAGATAAAGATCTAAACTATTTCTTTCAATAGGCGCATGTTGATCTCGTGTAGTGTTTCTCTACTTTTCTCGGCCAGGTAACCCATAGACATTGCTGATAAGCGAGTCACATTCCTCATAAGTGTCGCGGGTATCGCGTAGCACCGCGTCCCGGACCGGATGTGACCCGCAGGCCGTAGTTTGGGCACTACGTTGTTTTAATTTTCAACAAAATATTGCATTTTCTTGACAAATTATAGCAGAGTGCGGACTGGAAATCCATTTTCTTTCGTTCCTTTTTTTTTTTACAATACCTCTATTCAAGTCACTCCTTCCTGGAGGGTGGCCGGACTCGGATCTCAATAATGGCTCTAACCATTTTCCTAGAAATTTAACAGTTGATATATATCGCTGAGAAAGAATTACTAGCTTGTTGGCTACATGGGGAAAACTCTAGTTTGACCGCTATAATTTTTCAAAGTAAAAAAAAAATGTAAATTTGGCTAGAGACGAAATCTAGGTCTCAATTCTTCATCGGTTTTGAAAGGGCTATCGCGTTATTGAAATGACATTCGCGTTCGGGAATTTCCGAATGTGAGTTTTGATTGATTGAAGAGTTTAATAAATTAATGTTCAGGAAGATTTTGCGCATTGTCTTCTAAGTCTGTATCTAAAAAGGTGTACTAGAGTTCTACATTCGCTTAACCAGGATTTTTTCTCGGGGAGAAGGGGGGCCGGCCCGGCGGGGATACAAATATGTCCTTAAATCTTAACATTCATTCATTTTGAAGAGAAAAACAATCGCTCAATCAGTTGCAATGAGTAAGGATGAATTGTCTTTTAAAAACAAAAAGTATTTTTAATGTTATTTCTATTGCCTTGTTTAACACTCACAGCGGGCCATTTATATTTGTTTTGAATTGGGCCCTACACTTTCTTTAAATCATCAACAGAAGTCCACCGGATAACTGCACCAGTACAACGTGGAGTGTGGTCAATAAGTTGGCTTTAGATGGAAACTCAATTGAGTAACATATAGGTTGAATAAAGGCTAATAGTTTAGGCCTGTAATGATATATTATGCATTTTACTGTTTAACAATTCCATTTAGTTTACATAAAAATTAAATTATTTGGAATATTCAGGGGAAGAGCAGATGTATCAAAATGAATAGAAGGGGAAAATACTCAGCAGTTGTGGCTTTCTTAGAATTGCCCATTGACGCTGTTTGCTAGATTTCTATACCTGTATCCATGCATGGGACATTACAGTTGCCCACTTAGAATGCATTCAAACTGGTAACAAAAATATCGACATCTTGTTTTGATGTTTGTGTGGTGAGAATCACTTCCCTTTCTCCGTTGTCAACTTGTCGAATTGCTTCAGGGACTCGAATGTGTACATGAGATATGTACACGTCCTCAGTGTTGTATTGTAGATCCACATTTTTGTTTTTGTTATCTTAGAGGAGTGTGTCCCTTGGTGACCGGTCACTTCATCCCCGGTCATTTCATCCCCGGTCACTTCATCCCCGGTCATTTCATCCCCGGTCACTTCATCCCCGGTCACTTCATCTCCGGTCACTTCATCTCCGGTCATTTCATCCCCGGTCACTTCATCCCCGGTCATTTCATCCCCGGTCACTTCATCCCCGGTCATTGCATTCCCAATTAAATATTTTATATATAAATATGATTATGTAGAATGCTTTTTGACATTTTTTGACTTGTTACTAATGCGTTACTGTGTTTCCTATTCCACTTTGTTTTCTTAATGAGAAATCTTATTTTTTATTGTAAATCTGGGTGTGTACTTAGCTATGGCGCTTCTATTGGATGTGGGGGTTGTAATATAATATTATCCGAATCGAAGGCCAAGGTTTGGTGGAAGTAGTAAAAAATAATTTGAGAGATAGAAGTGCGATTACAATAATTATGACCGTGCCGCTAATAACTTATCATCAAAGGTCAAGGTGTGGTGCAAGTAGTGGAAATCTTTCGAGAGATAGAAGTGCGATTACAATAATTATGATCATGCCGCTAATAACTTATCATCAAAGGCCAAGGTGTGGTGCAAGTAGTGGAAATCTTTTGAGAGATAGAAGTGCGATTACAATAATTATGATCATGCCGCTAATAACTTATCATCAAAGGCCAAGGTGTGGTGCAAGTAGTGGAAATCTTTTGAGAGATAGAAGTGCGATTACAATAATTATGATCATGCCGCTGATAACTGATCATCAAAGGCCAAGCTGTGGTGAAAGTACGATCATGTTTCACTTCATTTTATTTTTCAATCGCTCTTTCTTGAAAATGGGCGCGTCATTTTTAGCCTTGAAATAAAGTTTTATTTTGTTCTAATAAAGGCGGAGTTCACCCATCCTCGTGTCGCCTATATAAGTTTTGCTTTAATTCCCTTTAAACATTAACGTGTTACAATTTTGTCATTTAAATAAAAAATGAATACATTAAATATTGCTCATTTCATGATTTTTAAAATTACAATTTGTTAGATAAAAATGATCAGATGATGAAAATATCAGGGGATGAAATGACCGGGGATGAAGTGACCAGGGGATGAAATGACCGGGGATGAAGTGACCAGGGGATGAAGTGACCAGGGGATGAAATGACCGGGGATGAAGTGACCGAGAATGAAATGACCGGGGATGAAATGACCGGGAACCTGTCCCTTTTACCTGCGTTGCGAATGGGGATATCTCTCCAGAATAGGGATCCATAGTTACATGTAAAAGTGCTTTACGAGATGAACCCTGGTCGACTGAAGGTGGCCAACTGTCTACTGCATGTTATTTTGTTAACCCTAACCCGTCAAAGAGAGACTGATACAGATTTGGTGAAACTTAGGTGGGGGATAGGACTGCGTACAAAAACTTAAGTGGGGATAGGACTGCGTTCAAAACTTAGATGGGGGATAGGACTGCGTACAAAACTTAGATGGGGGATAGGACTGCGTACAAAACTTAGATGGGGGATAGGACTGCGTTCAAAACTTAGGTGGGGGATAGGACTGCGTTCAAAACTTAGATGGGGCATAGGACTGCGTACAAAACTTAGGTGGGCATAGGACTGCGTACAAAATTTAGGTGGGGATAGGACTGCTTTCAAAAGTTAGATGGGGGATAGGACTGCGTACAAAACTTAGGTGGGGATAGGACTGCGAATAGTTTATCTTATCTTATCTTATAAAATACAGACGTATTGATTGCGAGTTATGCATTTAGTCTTGCATTTAGACGGGTCTCCTACTATGGAAAGCTACTTTAAGGGCTGTCGGTATTATTATTGTATAACTTTGAGCTCGTGTCGTCGAGAAAAAAAAATATTACCTAAAATTATATGAAAGTATTCTTCAATTTCCAAATAGTCATTTTCTCTCTCTCTCTCTCTCTCTCTCTGTCACATTTCTGAGAGAACAGCTGCTGGTGGTGTTTTACCTCGTGTGTTTGCCTGCCCCCTACATAGTTCGGGTTCTTTTGGTTTAGATGCACCATCACTCCTTTTTATTTGGCGATGGAAACCTTTCCCAAGTGATCCCAGATCTTATTGATTTTTAGATCCAGTTGATCGATTTTTAGAGTTGAGCTTTAGACCCAGATTATAAGTCGTACAAATTTTGGGGGAAATTATTATTTTTTGACAACATCTTTCGTGAAAAGGTGTTTTGTATTGTAACTCAAAAAGAAACCTTTTATGTAGTGCTCACGATAAGCTATTCTATAAGAAATGTGATTTATAATGAATATAAGTTTCTCTTGTTTTTCTGTCTGTCCTCCAGTTTAAGTCGTGACTTGAGACTTGGGTCCTTGTTATGCTTACAGTCAGATTACACTGTTCATAAACTAACTTGTGATATGACTTGAGACTTGGGTCCTTGTTATGCTTACAGTCAGATTACACTGTTCATAAACTAACTTGTGGTATGACTTGAGACTTAGTTCCTTGTTAGGCTTACAGTCAGATTACATTGTTCATAAACTAACTTGTGGTATGACTTGAGACTTGGGTCCTTGTTATGCTTACAGTCAGATTACACTGTTCATAAACTAACTTGTGGTATGACTTGAGACTTAGGTCCTTGTTATGCTTACAGTCAGATTACACTGTTCATAAACTAACTTGTGGTATGACTTGAGACTTAGGTCCTTGTTAGGCTTACAGTCAGATTACACTGTTCATAAACTAACTTGTGGTATGACTTGAGCCTTGTTAGGCTTACAAATTGGCATTGGATGGACACACACATCTTGGCTGCTTTCCGTTACTTGCCCCTTAGCGATGCTCGAACCTCCCCCCCCCCCTCCTCCCGACTTTTGTTTTTGTCTGGGTGTGACTGAAGAATGGACCTCGCTTGGCGATTTTTTTCTTTCGTCTAAGGCCGGATATAAAGGGTGGAGGGGGAGGCATTCTACGTTTCAGGCCCCAATCGTTTGTATAGTTGAAATATGATCTCAGTGTTTGGGAAAGCGGAAAAAAAAAAGACACACTTTCATGTTTCAGATCTGAATCAGTCAGCCTTAGTATTTTGCTTGAACAAACACATAGCACTAGTTTTCTCACATCTTTCTAGTGCATTTTTTAAGAAAAATTAAACTTTTTTTTTACTCAATCTGTCTGTCTGGTCAAAAGTTTGTACACGTTATTTCTCCCACACCCAATCTCGGATCAAGCTGAAATTTTGCACAATTATTTCTTATACCTGACAACACAAGAATCAATTAAAAAATTAACCAATTAGTTAATTGAGTATTGGTAACTATTTTGTTTGGTATCTCGCACAAGGGAAAGAAGTTGTTCCTTATGAAGTGGTGGTATGTTTGTTTGTTTTACATAATTCGGATGTTCCTTCAGAGTGGAAGATAGTTTACTTCCTAGTCCAAACCTCCCGCAGGACGACGGGGGATGGGAGTGGGCAGGGTTTGAACCCTCGACCGTCGATAAATCCGAACGACAGTCCAGCGCGCAAACCGCACGACCAGGCAGACCAGGTATAAGCTGAATTAGTCCCCTTTATAGGTCGTCGTCTGAGTCTTAGTGAACACACACAGGAAATGGGACGAGACAATAGAAACAGTATATAACAATACATCTATAAGCACTCTAGCAGAGTGGTTACCGTGTTGGCTTGAGAAGGCTTTAGCCCACGAGTTCGAATTTAGGTCGTCCCCCTATTTTTTTAAAATGTATAAATGCTTTTTAATTATTAGTCTAGATCTCTTAATTACATGACTGGTCCAAACTAATTGATACAACTATGCATAATATAAGTTGTTTTTTTTTTTTTTTTTTGTTGAAAAAAAAAAGAATATGTGTAAACTCTATACCTAGTGTAATGGTGTTGTTTTAGACATTGTAGAGGTTGTATCTTAAGATCAAGTGTAGTACCGGTATCTTGTATGTACGATTTGGGTGGTAGTGTCGACTTTTTTAGACGAAATATTGTTTCGACTCCCGAGTCTAGACGGTTGTATTTTTTAAAACATGCAGTTTTACTGACAAGTAAAAAACCCCACAAAAACAATGATAGGATTAAGTTTGGGAGCATAAACAGGCGAAGTGTATGATCTAGATGTCTACGCGTGTAAGCCGTACGAGACATTTTAGTTTCCTCTGTAGACACAACGGGATACACAGAGAATCAAAGGACAAATAAAATAACACGCCGGAGAGAATTTTAATTCACTGAAGGCCTTGAGATTTAAAAATAAAACTCCCTAACATGCTTCCTTCTACACCCCCCCTCCCCCTTCCCTCAAGCATTTCCCCTTCATTGGCAACTTCGCCTTCACAATTTCTACGTTCGCGCCGATCGAGCGCGAGCCCATCTCCTTGCTCTCTCTTGCCGGGCGTGACGTCTCGATGGTAACAAACAATCCAGACTTTTTGTCTCGTGCCGCCCCGCTCATTCCTCCCCCCACCCCTCTTTTCCCCTTGAACTATCTTCACTTGTTTCATATTTCTACCTCCCCCCCCCCCTTTTTATTTCCTCTCTCTCCCTTTTGATTCGTGAACCAATCATGGACTTGCAGACACCTGTCTTCTCACAGTTTGCCCTACTCTCTCTCTCCCCCCCCCCCTCCCGCCGCTGGCGATGCGGAAGGCCTGAGAGTGGGGCCGTTCAGAAAGACCAGAGAAAGAGTAAGAAACGTGCTGGGTATTTCACCCTAGATATGGGTTTCCAAGGCTCAACTTAGGTAATACAATAGTTTTTTTTTTTTTAATTTAGTAACTGAAATTAAGATTTATGCAAATTTTGCCTCCGGAAAATGCTTCGATATTTGGAACGTCTACATACAGACTAAACATTACACATCTATTGGCCAACCTTCCATTGCCGGAGCTAGACTTTATAAGGCCCTAAGCTAATAAAGATAATGGGCCCCTATAGTTATGAGGGACCTTTTTCGTTAGCTCTTTCTCCAAAAATGATTGAAAATATCACTGTACCCTTTTTTTTGGGGGGGGGGGGGTAGCGGGGTGAGGGGGTCGAAGCTATAGCTTATATTGTATGTAAGTAAATCCAGCACTGGTAACATTTCATTCAAAATATATTTTGAACTTCCGGTTTAATAAGAAGATGGGAAGGGATTGCCCTAGTTACTTTACGTGAGTTAGTGAGGTAGAAAAAGGTGAGAGTTTGGGAAACACTGCATTAGTGGGAAGCTTTGGGATAGATAGAGATAGCAGAGTCTGTTGAACACGTTAGATAGAGATAGCAGAGTCTGTTGAACACGTTAGATAGAGATAGCAGAGTCTGTTGAACACGTTAGATAGAGATAGCAGAGTCTGTTGAACACGTTAGATAGAGATAGCAGAGTCTGTTGAACACGTTAGATAGAGATAGCAGAGTCTGTTGAACACGTTAGAGATAGCAGAGTCTGTTGAACACGTTAGATAGAGATAGCAGAGTCTGTTGAACACGTTAGATAGAGATAGCAGTCTGTTGAACACGTTAGATAGAGATAGCAGAGTCTGTTGAACACGTTAGATAGAGATAGCAGAGTCTGTTGAACACGTTCGATAGAGATAGCAGAGTCTGTTGAACACGTTAGATAGAGATAGCAGAGTCTGTTGAACACGTTAGATAGAGATAGCAGAGTCTGTTGAACACGTTAGATAGAGATAGCAGAGTCTGTTGAACACGTTAGATAGAGATAGCAGAGTCTGTTGAACACGTTAGATAGAGATAGCAGAGTCTGTTGAACACGTTAGATAGAGATAGCAGAATCTGTTGAACACGTTAGATAGAGATAGCAGTCTGTTGAACACGTTAGATAGAGATAGCAGAATCTGTTGAACACGTTAGATAGAGATAGCAGTCTGTTGAACACGTTAGATAGAGATAGCAGAGTCTGTTGAACACGTTAGATAGAGATAGCAGAGTCTGTTGAACACGTTAGATAGAGATAGCAGAGTCAGTTGAACACGTTAGATAGAGATAGCAGAGTCTGTTGAACACGTTAGATAGAGATAGCAGAGTCTGTTGAACACGTTAGATAGAGATAGCAGAGTCTGTTGAATACGTTAGAAAGAGATAGCAGAATCTGTTGAACACGTTAGATAGAGATAGCAGAGTCTGTTGAACACGTTAGATAGAGAGATAGCAGAATCTGTTGAACACGTTAGATAGAGATAGTAGAGTCTGTTGAACACGTTAGATAGAGAGATAGCAGAGTCTGTTGAACAAGTTAGATAGAGAGATAGCAGAGTCTGTTGAACACGTTAGATAGAGATAGCAGAGTCTGTTGAACACGTTAGATAGAGATAGCAGAGTCTGTTGAACACGTTGAATACAAAAACATGGAGCGTGAAAAAAAAAAGAGCCTTCAAAAGGCCATGCCTCGTACTTGTCGCTATCCACTGAATGGCTTTCCGCTCTTCTTTGTGTGGGAAATGTCTTTGTGCTCTTAAGTATGAAACCGACTCTGGTTCTCTGGTTAATCTTGGGACTATCGATCTTTAGTCCTAATTACCGCACTCCAACTCTCTGAATGATAGGAATGATCTAATAATGGTTAATGTTTGTCTCGTAACTTAGTGGGTAAGTGCAACTGTCCCGATGGGTCCTTTTACGAGTTTACACAAACTCTTTCATCACTTCTTATTTTTGTCGTTCACAAAGCAACATCATACATTTGTATTGGACATAGTAAAAAAAAAACAAAAAACAAATCTAGTTACAATATTTAACTCCAGCACCACAATTCGTAATGGGCTTTAAAAAATGTTAAAACATAATTTCATTGTCTAGATATTAATTAAAAAGATAACTTTCACTGTGTGTAAGATCAAGTTTTTTTTTCTTCTATACTTGCAGAACTTCTTCGCTCTAATTATTAAGTTGGAGGGTTCAGATGACTAGACAAATATCTGTGCAGTGGTTTCCAGATCAGGTAGCTCTCCATAGAGTTTTTCTTTTGTAGGAATATTTGGAAGCCAGTGATTTGTTCGGGCCTTTCGATAGTGCAGGCAACTTTGAAGGACATTGTCGGCATTCTTTGATGACACCCGACAAGGACAGATTTCTCTAGTCTCAATTTTCAGCTTATGGAACATATATTGTCTCAATCTGTTGTGTCCAGTTTGGATATCATGTCAGGACAGCTCGTAAAAGCCATTTGTTTTTCTTGAAATCTTATTGAGAGCTGGTCCATTTTTCGTTTATTCTGCTCAATCATTTTCTTCATTTCTTCTTGAATTTTCGATTTAATTCTTTCCTATTTGGCCAGTATGTCAGTTTTTGTTTTGTTCCTTTCCTATTTGGCCAGTATGTCAGTTTTTTTTTTCCTTTCCTTTTGGCAGAGCGACAGGATTTATAATTATTTTTTAATCGAAGCTATACGCAAATAGGGTTAAATTATATTTTTAGAAAGCAGGGGGCTTTCATTTTAAGTCCACTTTTGCGACTATGGAGAGAAATGCATATGTAAGTATGTAGTACAAGAAACGTTGACAAGGAAATAGCCCACTTGTGTATTTCCCTTAGAAAAGTGGAAACATGGGTCCCCTGAACGATTGAAGTGGCGATATCATGTCATTCGCTTTAAAGGGAAATCCTGCTGTCCTGTATCTCAACGTCAATCCAGCAGATAGTTTGCATGTTGTATTGTAACCAATATTTATGCTGCGCACCAACGCACCATTTAGAACCGGCTCGAGACATAATTGTTATGAAAGTTGGTGCTAGCAGCTTCCGCCAAAGTATGAATGAAAGAGAATAACTGGTTCAGTTCAAATAGAGAAGAAGAAAGAGACGCCTTTCGCCCTGCATGGTGACTATTCTGTTACCATCGACGTTGATGACTTTTGTAGTGTCGAAGATGAGGAAGGGTCTTAGGGAAGTATTTCCCGAGTCAGCCAGGAAAACCAATGACTTGGCATGACTATATTGACCTAGGAACACGCGTAGGACGTAATTGTATTAAAACATGGACATAATATAGACAGACCTACATATTGGACAACTAGTATGATATTTATTATGCTATTGATATTGATAGTAAAAACAAAATTGTTTTTTTTTTTCGTCCAAAAACTTGTGAGCTTTAATGTTCAAAATATAAAAACAGCATAATACATTGTTCCTAAAAATTTGTCTACGTATATTAAAAAAAAAAAATCTATAACATCATGTCATTCAATGTGTGAATGTTTCTAGTTATGAACCAAAAAAAGAAAAAAACCCAACAACAACAAAAAACCAACGACAAAAGTCACCAAAACATAACGAAAGAACACACAACTTTAATACTGACACTAACACACACACATTCTATAATATTGAGCTGTATGTTTTTGTATATACATAGTTGTAGATCAGTTGCAGTTCTGCGGGGGCTATAAACCTATTGGACCTCTATGGCTGCAGCTGAATGAAGCAAGCAATTGATAGGTTGAGGTGGGGGGGGGGATGACAGTGGTTTATCAAATCGTGAATCAGACGTTGACAGAGGAGTCAGAAATGATTTTGTTACAAGCTCTTATCTCCAAAAGTTGACAACCAAAGTATGCGTATACCCCCCCCCCCCCCCCCAGTTCATTTCCGCCAGTATTCATACTTCCAGGCTCTCAGATATAGGAAAAGGAAAAAGGGGGGGGGGGCGGGAGAGTGATAGCAATGTGGCGGGGGGGGGGGGGAAGGGAATTATATAACTTTTAAAGTACTAAGGAATCTTTTTAGTAAATTGTGTTAAAAAATGTAAACCAGGTACCAGGATTAAAGTCATTTGTGCTAGAAATGTAAACCGGATACCTGGATTGAAGTCATTTGTGCTTAAAATGTAAACTATTTACCAGGATTGAAGTCATTTGTGCTTAAAATGTAAACAGTTAACAGTTTCGAGATTGACATCTAGTAGTTGGATTCAGCCACAATGTAGTCTGTTAGGAGCCTCTTCCATTCTCTCTTCCACTGCAGATACGTGGGTCTATTTTTTTTTAAAATTTATTTTTATAGCTAACCACCGGAAGTTTCGATGATCATTTGGCTGGGGGATTCGCCAAAGTCGATTGCATGACCATTCGACCATCCATACTAGAGTACTACCATCCATACTAGAGTACTACCATCCATACTAGAGTACTACCATCCATACTAGAGTACTACCATCCATACTAGAGTACTACCATCCATACTAGAGTACGACCATCCATACTAGAGTACTACCATCCATACTAGAGTACGACCATCCATACTAGAGTACGACCATCCATACTAGAGTACTACCATCCATACTAGAGTACGACCATCCATACTAGAGTACTACCATCCATACTAGAGTACTACCATCCATACTAGAGTACTACCATCCATACTAGAGTACTACCATCCATACTAGAGTACTACCATCCATACTAGAGTACTACCATCCATACTAGAGTACGACCATCCATACTAGAGTACTGCTATTGAAATGCTTTGGCGTTTTCTTTGTTGTGGGCAATAAATTTATTTCTGCTTTGTCTCTTTCTGGTGGTCCTTATGAAAACTAAAAAAACAACAACAACAACCAACAAACAAGCGAGATCTAACATTGAGTACAAAAATCTTTAAGCATCTATTGGAATATGTTTTGTCAACAATTTGAACATTTCCCCATGTGGTTCCTGTTCCCAAGCCCTGCCCCACGACCTACACACGATTACATCATTTTTGTGAACACACGCCTTCCAATAATCTTGTCATTTTACTTGGTAAATATTTTAACATGAATGTTTAACCAGAATTAAAGTACTCAGTACATTAATTTGTCCCTTGAAACATAAATTGGTTTCGCTGTACGTAGAGCAACTCAATGACACGTGGTTTTCAAGTGAAATTTATAATGGCCTTAAAGTTTTCATTTGGAATCACTTCTAGTTGGCTGCATTTTGAGCTTTCAGTAGGGCGAGAAATCTAAGCACTGCTTTGAGCAAGGAAACGTTATAATGTGCATTGACCCACTTAAGTGATTTCTTTAGGTCAGTGAGATCGGAAATATGTTGGGGAACCTCGAAAGATTTTTTTTACTCACACACTTATTTCCCAACTATATAATTTCAAACTTTTTTTTGTCACTAGAAAGAGATAAATAGACCGGATGTGAGATATTGGCGGACTGGTCGGGGTACTTTGCGGACTGGTTGTGAGGACTTAATGAGTTGACTGTGAGTAGGAGACAGGCTTTTTAGGATCACATGCTGCAATGGTTATTGGTACAAGGTGTAGTGGTTGGGGTTTCTAGAAAGTTCCTTTGTTACAATTTTCTTTCAAAAGGAGACACTTTATGTGTGAATTTGAAAACATATTGTTAGCACGAGAAGGTTGAGACATTCTTTCAATGTCTGTATAATGACTAGTTGTGATAACGAAAAATGTTTCAATAGATACATTTTGAAATTTCCAAATGATGGTATTTGGCGATATATTTATTTATATTTAATTATACGGTTCAAAACAATGTGAAAAAAAAACGTTGATCTCGTGGGCATCTTGGAAATGTGAAAGTTTGAGAAACTCTGTGTCTAATTCAACTCTCTGCTAATGTCTCCTTCAATGGCTTGTCATCCTCTAACCCAATTCTGTTGTTGTTATTGCTTTCTGAGTCTCGCAAGAAATGTACAGTGCCATTGGGATGTAGAAATACGAGAACGAGGCGACAGTGAAGGACACTGCGCTGGTGAGCGAAAAAAGAAGCGAGAGGAAGGAGGGAGTGAGTGGGTGAGTGATGGAGGTTGAAGAAGCAGAGCACAAGGTGACGGCACAAGGTTGTGCTAGAAAAAAACAGACACACAATGCATGATGTCATCGTGAATATTTTTCAGTTCAAAGATTCGTTTTTAAATTATGATGCGTCCCCCACTTCCTCTCTTTTTCTCCAACTGTACGCCCTTCTCCTCAACATCGCCCTTAACCCTTCACCCTAATAGCCGTCACCACACCATACACCCAGTTCAAGGACAAAAGTCAGAGAGGGCGCTGCGTGCGCTGGAGTTTCAGAAGAAAAAAAAACCCGGATCGACCTCACTGACAGACTCGTGACGTTGTTATAGCTACGGCGGAATTGATCTGAACGGGATGGGGACACCCTCAGCGTGAGCAGCAGAGCAGGGATGGGGCGAAAGGGAAAGTTTCTGACAGAGTCGTCTGCTACGATTATTTGGCTTTGAAAGTCTCAATACCAATCTTTGCGTTCTGAAACCCCAAGGGAATAAATTTATGAAGCATTCTTAATAACCAGTTTACCAGACTGCACTCTTTATTTCAATTAAACAGCATAAAGATTCCGAGTGGAGCTAGATCTAGATAACTACCACTGTATCCGAGACTCTTGATGGAGCTAGATCTAGATAACTACCACTGTATCCGAGACTCTTGATGGAGCTAGATCTAGATAACTACCACTGTATCCGAGACTCTTGATGGAGCTAGATCTAGAGGCTAGATCTGGTCGTGCGGTTTGCACGCTGGACTGTCGTTCGGATTTATCGATGGTCCCGGGTTCAAACCCTGCCCGCTCCCATCCCCCGTCGTCCTGCGGGAGGTTTGGACTTGGAAGTAAACTATCTTCAACTCTGAAGGAACATCCGAAACATGTAAAACATTTTACAACTACCACTGTATCCGAGACTCTTGATGGAGCTAGATCTAGATAACTACCACTGTATCCGAGACTCTTGATGGAGCTAGATCTAGATAACTACCACTGTATCCGAGACTCTTGATGGAGCTAGATCTAGATAACTACCACTGTATCCGAGACTCTTGATGGAGCTAGATCTAGATAACTACCACTGTATCTGAGACTCTTGATGGAGTTAGATCTAGATAACTACCACTGTATCCGAGACTCTTGATGGAGCTAGATCTAGATAGCTACCACTGTATTCGAGACTCTTGGTGGAGCTAGATCTAGATAACTACCACTGTATCCGAGACTCTTGATGGAGCTAGATCTAGATAACTACCACTGTATCCGAGACTCTTGATGGAGCTAGATCTAGATAACTACCACTGTATCCGAGACTCTTGATGGAGCTAGATCTAGATAACTACCACTGTATCCGAGACTCTTGATGGAGCTAGATCTAGATAACTACCACTGTATCCGAGACTCTTGATGGAGCTAGATCTAGATAACTACCACTGTATCTGAGACTCTTGATGGAGCTAGATCTAGATAACTACCACTGTATCCGAGACTCTTGATGGAGCTAGATCTAGATAGCTACCACTGTATCCGAGACTCTTGGTGGAGCTAGATCTAGATAACTACCACTGTATCCGAGACTCTTGATGGAGCTAGATCTAGATAACTACCACTGTATCCGAGACTCTTGATGGAGCTAGATCTAGATAACTACCACTGTATCCGAGACTCTTGATGGAGCTAGATCTAGATAACTACCACTGTATCCGAGACTCTTAATGGAGCAGATAGCTCCAGTATCAAAAGTTAACTGCGCTGACTCTTTCAAAACCTTTTAAGAACACGACTTGTTGGGATCGAGACCATTCGCTAAAGAAGGCAGGCAAACCTGTGACGTGGCAACGAGCTGTTGGGTCCTAGCTGCCCACAGGTTGTGACGTTGAATGTCAGTGTTCATGCCTTCTATAACGATTGGTTTCGATGATCGACCGAGTGTAGTTAGAAATGGTATAAATGTATAAAGAATAATGCTAGTTAGAAACCTAGTAAGACAGGTGAACGTGTATTTGGTGTTCTTCTACAAATAAAGTTTAGGTCTAGTCAGTTCAAGGAAGGACAATATTGAAACAGGAAGCTATACTACAACGGGGATTTCCCCTGTTTGTTAGAAAGGTTACATGAACTCACTCTGTCTGGTCAAAAGTCTGTACACGTCATTTCTCCCACATCCTTTCTCGGATCAAGTTGAAATTTTTGCAAAATCATTTATTTTATCTGACAACAAAGTATTAACAAATTAGTTAATAAACTATTGGTAATATTAGTTTTGTTTGGTATCTCGAACAAGGTAAAGAAATCGTACTTGACTGAAGTTGTGGTATAAGCTGATTTAGTCCCGTTAATAGTTCGACGCTTTCAAGTTTGAAGTTAGATAAATAACAATAACTATAAAACCTTCCATTTCAGAAATACTTCGCTAGCACAGTGGGTAGAGTGTCAGCTTAAGCACTAGGTTCGAATTAAGGTCTTTTCCATTTTTAATTTTTTTTTTATAAATGCATTTAAAAAAGTGATCACCCAGATACCCCCTTCTTTCTCCACCACCCTTTTCCAAGTGGTCCAGGCAAGTGATAGGATCATTGCGTATAGAGAAATCTAAAAGCATGAAATAGCGCTAAAGAAAAACAATTGGTAAAAATATTTCTAATCGCATAGATTTATTATTATTTGGTCTAGATCTATTACACATTTAATTAGATGGCTGATCCAAACTAATTGATACAACTACGCTAAGTACCGGTATAAGCTTTGTTTTTTTAAAAAGTATTTAAAAAAATATTTTTCTTGTTTTTAGTATACAATAGTATACAATAGTATACATTATGTGTACACTGTGTAGAGCAGTGGTTCTCAACCTGTGGGTCGCGACCCCCTTGGGGATCGATTGACGATTTGCCAGGGGTCGCCAAAACCATTGAAAAAATGAATTGTTATTGTCTATTCTTCTATTGCCGTGTGTATGTGCGGTGAAGGGGGGGGGTCGCGGCTAAGTAGGGGATTGTAAAAAGGGATCGCCGAGCATAAAAGGTTGAGAACCGCTGGTGTAGAGCAATATCTCAAACTAAAGACTTTTCAAGATCAGCGAATTGCAAGAATAGGTACATTTCGCTGCGCCTTAATTTTTGTTACTCTGAGCTCTGGGTAAAGTGTCCTACGGGCAGGCACAAGTTGTAGCCTCGCTCATCGATGACTGTGAAGTGTTATGTGTCCGATACGTTGTTTTTACGTCAAGAGTCAGGTCACAACCACGTGACACCAGAGAGCTGCTACGGTTTACAAATCATTGGGGGGGGGGGGGTGATGTTGCAGAAGCTCTTAGACTTTGTATGTTCGGGTTGCACGCACTAACAAAATAGCCCAATATACGCGTAAACAATGGCTGGTTCCTGACTTCTAGATTTATGTGGGCAATACCGGGCACTATACGATTGGCCATTAAGCAGTAAAACGTAGAGGAACACAACAGGCGAGGGTATGAGTGGGCATTCTGATCAGACTGTGGGCAATGTTTACGGGAGATAAATGGTGACTGAGGGCAAAGTCTATGACTGTACGACTATTCTGCAGTATATGACAGTCATCCTGTAGGCCTACGACTATTCTGTAGTATATGACAGTCATCCTGTAGGCCCACGACTATTCTGTAGTATATGACAGTCATCCTGTAGGCCTACGACTATTATGTAGTATTTGACAGTCACCCTGTAGGCCTACGACTATTCTGTAGTATATGACAGTCATCCTGTAGGCCTACGACTATTCTGTAGTATATGACAGTCATCCTGTAGGCCTACGACTATTCTGTAGTATTTGACAGTCACCCTGTAGGTCTACGACTATTATGTAGTATTTGACAGTCACCCTGTAGGCCTACGACTATTCTGTAGTATTTGACAGTCACCCTGTAGGCCTACGACTATTCTGTAGTATATGACAGTCATCCTGTAGGCCTACGACTATTCTGTAGTATTTAACTGTCATCACCTAAACTTGTGTCCAGTGAAAAATTGGCGGCCGAGTATCTTTATATCTGTGAGGGAGCGGCACGCTTTATATCTGTGAGGGAGAGGCACGCTTTATATCAGTGAAGGAAGGCACGCTTTATATCTGTTAGGGAGATGCACGCTTTATATCTGTGAGGGAGCGGCACGCTTTATATCAGTGAAGGAGATGCACGCTTTATATCTGTGAGGGAGAGGCACGCTTTATATCTGTGAGGGAGAGGCACGCTTTATATCAGTAAGGGAGAGGCACGCTTAATATATGTGAGGGAGAGGCACGCTTTATATCAGTGAAGGAGAAGCACGCTTTATATCTGTGAGGGAGAGGCACGCTTTATATCAGTGAAGGAGAGGCACGCTTTATATCTGTGAGGGAGAGGCACGCTTTATATCAGTGAAGGAGAGGCACGCTTTATATCTGTGAGGGAGAGGCAGGCTTTATATAAGTAAGGGAGAGGCACGCTTAATATCTGTGAGGGAGAGGCACGCTTTATATCTGTGAGTGAGAGGCACGCTTAATATCTGTGAGGGAGAGGCACGCTTAATATCTGTGAGGGAGAGGCACGCTTTATATCTGTGAGGAAGAGGCACGCTTTATATCTGTGAGGGAGAGGCATATTAAGAAATGATTTATCTTTCTTAAGAAAATGTAAGTGGCCGTACGGAGACACTTCTATTATGTATTAGCCAAGCAGTCGATATGTTCCAGGCATTTTATCGTTGACTGGTGATGCAAAGGTTTGTAATGAAAATAGGCGTTTGTGTGTGTCGCTTGAATAATTGATGAACAGCGATGCCTCTCTCTCTCTCTCTCTCTCTCTCTCTCTCGTGATTCAAAAGATTTTTCAGTGGACGCTCTATGAAGATGCATATGGGAGGTGGGGGGGGGGGGTTGACCCTCTTTACATTGACATTTAGTGTCTACATTTTTTTTATAACCATGACCGCAAGAAAAGTTTGTCCCAAAGAAATCTTTCTTCCAAGCAATAATTTCTACCCTTATTTTCTAGTCAACACTAGTCGCTCCTGCACTACTTTCATACTTGTGTTTGGATTTTAATGAAACTTAAATGCGCATTTAATTGTGTTTATCAAAATATACTTTGAAAGAAGTGTCACGTGGACCTCGCAGTGACCTATAATGTACACGTGGTCACGTACAGGGGTGTAGCAAAGCACACGTGGGCCCGGGTTAAAGAAACTATATTGTTGGGTGTGATAAAAACAAATCAAGTCATCTTGAATATATATATCAATATATTTTACAAAAAGACAACTCGGTTCCTTTATTAGTAATATTGTCCTTACACTCAATTCATTCACAACTTCTTACAAGAAATAGTGCCATTGCACTCAGTTCATTCTCCACTTCTTACAAGAAATAGTGCCATTGCACTCAGTTCATTCACAACTTCTTACAAGAAATAGTGCCATTGCACTCAGTTCATTCACCACTTCTTACTAGAAATAGTGCCATTGCACTCCATTCATTCACAACTTCTTACAAGAAATAGTGCCATTGCACTCCATTCATTCACCACATCTTACAAGAAATAGTGCCATTGCACTCAGTTCATTCACCACTTCTTACAAGAAATAGTTCCATTGCACTCAATTCATTCACCACTTCTTACAAGAAATAGTGCCATTGCACTCCATTCATTCACCACTTCTTACAAGAAATAGTGCCATTGCACTCAGTTCATTCACCACTTCTTACAAGAAATAGTGCCATTGCACTCAATTCATTCACAACTTCTTACAAGAAATAGTGCCATTGCACTCAGTTCATTCACCACTTCTTACAAGAAATAGTGCCATTGCACTCAATTCATTCACAACTTCTTACAAGAAATAGTGCCATTGCACTCCATTCATTCACCACTTCTTTCAAGAAATAGTGCCATTGCACTCAGTTCATTCACCACTTCTTACAAGAAATAGTGCCATTGCACTCAGTTCATTCACCACTTCTTACAAGAAATAGTGCCATTGCACTCAATTCATTCACAACTTCTTACAAGAAATAGTGCCATTGCACTCAGTTCATTCACCACTTCTTACTAGAAATAGTGCCATTGCACTCCATTCATTCACAACTTCTTACAAGAAATAGTGCCATTGCACTCCATTCATTCACCACATCTTACAAGAAATAGTGCCATTGCACTCAGTTCATTCACCACTTCTTACAAGAAATTGTTCCATTGCACTCAATTCATTCACCACTTCTTACAAGAAATAGTGCCATTGCACTCCATTCATTCACCACTTCTTACAAGAAATAGTGCCATTGCACTCAGTTCATTCACCACTTCTTACAAGAAATAGTGCCATTGCACTCAATTCATTCACAACTTCTTACAAGAAATAGTGCCATTGCACTCAGTTCATTCACCACTTCTTACAAGAAATAGTGCCATTGCACTCAATTCATTCACAACTTCTTACAAGAAATAGTGCCATTGCACTCCATTCATTCACCACTTCTTTCAAGAAATAGTGCCATTGCACTCAGTTCATTCACCACTTCTTACAAGAAATAGTGCCATTGCACTCAGTTCATTCACCACTTCTTACAAGAAATAGTGCCATTGCACTCAATTCATTCACAACTTCTTACAAGAAATAGTGCCATTGCACTCAGTTCATTCACCACTTCTTACAAGAAATAGTGCCATTGCACTCAATTCATTCACCACTTCTTACAAGAAATAGTGCCATTGCACTCAGTTCATTCACCACTTCTTACAAGAAATAGTGCCATTGCACTCAATTCATTCACAACTTCTTACAAGAAATAGTGCCATTGCACTCCATTCATTCACCACTTCTTTCAAGAAATAGTGCCATTGCACTCAGTTCATTCACCACTTCTTACAAGAAATAGTGCCATTGCACTCAGTTCATTCACCACTTCTTACAAGAAATAGTGCCATTGCACTCAATTCATTCACAACTTCTTACAAGAAATAGTGCCATTGCACTCAGTTCATTCACCACTTCTTACTAGAAATAGTGCCATTGCACTCCATTCATTCACAACTTCTTACAAGAAATAGTGCCATTGCACTCCATTCATTCACCACATCTTACAAGAAATAGTGCCATTGCACTCAGTTCATTCACCACTTCTTACAAGAAATAGTTCCATTGCACTCAATTCATTCACCACTTCTTACAAGAAATAGTGCCATTGCACTCCATTCATTCACCACTTCTTACAAGAAATAGTGCCATTGCACTCAGTTCATTCACCACTTCTTACAAGAAATAGTGCCATTGCACTCAATTCATTCACAACTTCTTACAAGAAATAGTGCCATTGCACTCAGTTCATTCACCACTTCTTACAAGAAATAGTGCCATTGCACTCAATTCATTCACAACTTCTTACAAGAAATAGTGCCATTGCACTCAGTTCATTCACCACTTCTTACAAGAAATAGTGCCATTGCACTCAATTCATTCACCACTTCTTACAAGAAATAGTTCCATTGCACTCAATTCATTCACCACTTCTTACAAGAAATAGTGCCATTGCACTCCATTCATTCACCACTTCTTACAAGAAATAGTGCCATTGCACTCAGTTCATTCACCACTTCTTACAAGAAATAGTGCCATTGCACTCAATTCATTCACAACTTCTTACAAGAAATAGTGCCATTGCACTCAGTTCATTCACCACTTCTTACAAGAAATAGTGCCATTGCACTCAATTCATTCACAACTTCTTACAAGAAATAGTGCCATTGCACTCAGTTCATTCACCACTTCTTACAAGAAATAGTGCCATTGCACTCAATTCATTCACAACTTCTTACAAGAAATAGTGCCATTGCACTCCATTCATTCACCACTTCTTACAAGAAATAGTGCCATTGCACTCAGTTCATTCACCACTTCTTACAAGAAATAGTGCCATTGCACTCAATTCATTCACAACTTCTTACAAGAAATAGTGCCATTGCACTCAGTTCATTCACCACTTCTTACAAGAAATAGTGCCATTGCACTCAATTCATTCACAACTTCTTACAAGAAATAGTGCCATTGCACTCAGTTCATTCACCACTTCTTACAAGAAATAGTGCCATTGCACTCAATTCATTCACAACTTCTTACAAGAAATAGTGCCATTGCACTCAATTCATTCACCACTTCTTACAAGAAATAGTGCCATTGCACTCAGTTCATTCACCACTTCTTACAAGAAATAGTGCCATTGCACTCAGTTCATTCACCACTTCTTACAAGAAATAGTGCCATTGCACTCAGTTCATTCACCACCTCTTACAAGAAATAGTGCCATTGCACTCAATTCATTCACAACTTCTTACAAGAAATAGTGCCATGCACTCAGTTCATCACCACTTCTTACAAGAAATAGTGCCATTGCACTCAATTCATTCACAACTTCTTACAAGAAATAGTGCCATTGCACTCCATTCATTCACCACTTCTTACAAGAAATAGTGCCATTGCACTCAGTTCATTCACCACTTCTTACAAGAAATAGTGCCATTGCACTCAATTCATTCACAACTTCTTACAAGAAATAGTGCCATTGCACTCAGTTCATTCACCACTTCTTACAAGAAATAGTGCCATTGCACTCATTCATTCACAACTTCTTACAAGAAATAGTGCCATTGCACTCAATTCATTCACAACTTCTTACAAGAAATAGTGCATTGCACTCAATTCATTCACAACTTCTTACAAGAAATAGTGCCATTGCACTCAGTTCATTCACCACTTCTTACAAGAATAGTGCCATTGCACTCAGTTCATTCACCACTTCTTACAAGAAATAGTGCCATTGCACTCAGTTCATTCACACCTCTTACAAGAAATAGTGCCATTGCACTCAATTCATTCACAACTTCTAATATCAGACCCAGGCTCCGAAGGGTCACATGCCCAGACCGTAATATTTAATTCACCATTTTCTCACATTAAAAAATTTGGTCCCTAGTGCTGCCTATATAAGTTTATCATCTATATAATATATGTCTGCATCATTCAATGTTTCAGCCCTTGGCCTTGCCGTGAGTAATCACGTTAATGTACTTTAAGAGTGTAGAGAGATCATCTAGTCCTAAGTCGATGTTTATGAATCTAAATATCTACCTGCTTCTAGCTTGACACTCCATTAGCCATTTTATTTTCTGTAAACTTTCTCTCTAGAGATATCTAGTTAGTCTACCTAGTAGGTAAAAGAAAGCCATTGCCCCCCCCCCCCCCCTTTTCATTTTGTTTGTGAGCCAGCAGACAAGCTGAGAGTGTAGTGTCTCACCCCTCTCTTGTTTCGCCAAGCCCACGCGCAATCGCTAAGGCCTAGAATATAGATTTGAGTCTCTTTCGATTCGGAGTGCCCCCCCCCACCCCCCCCCTTTTTTTTTTTTTTTCTCCCTTCGATCTTTCACCGCCGGTTCTTTTCCCAGAGCCTGTAGACACACTTCGACCTGAAGAGCCACTTCCGGTCTCGTGCACACGGCTCTCGCCGACACCACGTGTGCCCACCCCATTCCAAAGCCTTTCGACTTACCCCCCCCCCTCCCTCGTATCCACGGTTAGCCCCCGCCCCCCCCCCCCCCCAAATCTAGTTCCTTATGATCAGTATTAATACGCATGAGACCATAAAAAGAAACCGGAATTCTTTTAACGAGATTATCACTATCAGTAGACCGCTCATCATACGTATCAAAAGTCACTTTAATTATTACCAACGTATACTGAGTTATATAAGTAGTATTTAGATATCTTCAGTACGAGAGAAAGGGAGAGAATCCTAACAAGTTTATAAAGTTGACCAATCGATCATTGAGAGATTATCTTCTGTCTTCTTCTTCGTTCTCATTGTTATGTTGAAGCGTTCAGATGACTAGACCAATACATGATACTGCGAAGTGGTTTCCAAAATCAGGGAGCTCTCCATATAGTTTTCTTCCTAGTGGGGTGTTTTGGGGACAGTGTCTTGTACGGGCCTCTTGGTAAAGAGAGCAGTTTTGGAGGACGTGGTCGGCATTCTCTGGTGATACTCCACTTGGACAGATGTCACTGGTTCCAATTTTGAGCTTCCGGTACATGTGTTGTCGCATTCTGTCAAGTAATTCGATCTTATCTATCCTTGTGAAATCATTGTCATTAAGGAATTCGACTATTTATCATTCAGAGATCATCGTTGTAAAGTAATTCGACCACTAGAAACCATGCTTGTAAAGTAATTCAAACATCGTGTCCACTGAGACAGGGCCGGCTTATATAAGTTTAGTTTATATCGCAACTGAAATTCCATTTTTCTGTCTGTCTACATATAATAAGTCACTAGGAGGCGCGGTGGCTTAGCGGTAAAGGGTTGGCTTCTGAACCGGGGATTCCGGGTTCGAATCCTGATGAAGACTGGGATTTTTAATAACAGGACCCTTGGGGCGCCACATAAGTTGGGGGAAAAGTAAAGGCGGTTGATCGTTGTGCTGGCCACATGACACCCTCGTTAACCGTAGTCCACAGAAACAGATGACCTTTACATCATCTGTCCGATTGATCTCAAGGTCTGAAATGGGATCATCGTTATAAGTCACTAGTGACATATAAATATCCCCCCCCTAAAACAAAAAAAAATAAAAAAGAAAGACGAAACGCTTTTACTTGGACGAACCAAGATAAACTCTTTTACTAACTGATAGGTTAAACGGCTGCTAGAATGAGTAGTCGTTTAGAAAAATTAGATATTTACCGTGTCTCTGTGTGTGGGGGGAGGGTGGTCTGAGTAGCTTATCGTTCAGCTCATAATAGAGGTATTGAGATTCTCACCAAATCCGAAGACCTTGATTGAAATGTATTTGTTCACCTTATTAGAAATGAGTACCGGCCATAAAGTCGGAAAGAATACTCTGATTTGTCGTAGTGTGTGTAGGACAGAAATATCGAAACTTAACTCCAGCGTTTTTTTTTTCTTTCTATTCTCTCCCCTTCTGGTTGTCCATACACGGAATGCCAAACGTGTTTCTATTTGTTTTCGCTAAATGAAGTCTGTTAGTCACGTGACAGTTGTAACACTTCCAAATTAACCCGTCCCCCCCCCACCTTCCCCCCCCCCCCAATTATATCTAGGGGAAACTTTTGGCGTTTCAAGACTTGCGTTGCGCGCTGCAGGTTCAAAACGCGCGATGTAGGAGGATTGACCAGTCTGACCAAAAAGTCCATTAGCAGAAAGCTTGGTGTCACGGTGTTCGACACTGACGCATGTTGCGTGTGGTTGCGTAACAAAACACACAGGCATGGGCGGTAGGTGGTGGCCCACCTAGAGTGTCTCGACGGCGTCCCTCTTGACCACGGCTGTCCGTCTTAGTACATGGACTACATTTTCATTAACAGCTAACACGAAACTCGATGAATATTGTCCATTAGTCTTGATTTCTATTATTCTAGACCAGTGTTTCCCAAAGTGGGTTACGCGTACCCCCAGGTGTACGGGAAAACCTTGGAGGGAGTACGCGTTGCACCTCATTAACTACGGTATGTTGATTTTTTTTAAAAATCCCCAATTCATTATGTTCTGTTAATAAATTAAAGTGTGTGTGGGGGGGGGGGGGCGACGGGTACTCAGCATTACCAAAATTATAAGAGTACACATAGGTCAGAAGTTTTGGAAACACTGCTCGAGACATTAGCGGTGCTGAACTATCGTAGACACTGATAAGTAAAGAGAACAAAAAAAGGTCATCTGTTTCTTTGGCCAAAGGTTAACGATCAGGGTGTCATGTGGCCAGCACAACGACCAACCGCTTGCCACAAATGACGACTTAAGACTCCGCGAAGCGAATAGCCGGAGCTTGGCGAGCCACCAATTATAATGAAGTTTGCGCTTGACCCAGAAGGAGTTCATTAGTTTAAAGACTATCTTATTATTATTGCTGTTTATTTGTAGTTATGATTTGAATGTTCACTTTTCTTGCAATAAATACATTTGACTGACATCATTGTATTCGGAGCATCTACTTTTCCTATTCACATCAGACATCGTTTCATAACAAATTTCATTTCAAGCTTTTTTTTTCTTCTTGAAAGCTGGTTGGTAATTCAGTCTGGAAACGTCCAGGCTCACTGTATCATCTCTTTGAATGTGACTGATCTAACATGAGTTCATTGCCCCTACCACTAGCAAGTATTGAAAAGCGCAGCTACTTGCGATCTACATAGAGAAGTGAATCGTTTAGTCAACGGACCATTACGATGAACTTACCGCCAATGAGATAAACAGACCACAGACTAACCTACCACGTGACAAGATGAGCGACATTTGCGAATCATTCCTTCCTGTCATACCCTGCCCTTGATTTAAACTAGTAAATTAATTATACAGAAACTCATTAGCTTTTCTCAACCTGTGGTGCCCGTACAATCGGAAGGACTCTGCAAAGTTTGCTTTTGAAAAGGAAATAAGCTTTTCGTGAGACAATGCTGGCATATAGAGAGTGGGTAAAGTCTTTTCTTTACTATGAAGAAAGCTTGTAAGAAATTAAAAAGTAAAGATCTGTTCTCTTTTCAGACCTTGCGCTCTATAGAGAAGATGATGTCAAAGTCATCTGTTTCTTTGGCCAACGGTTAAGCACAACGACCAACAGCCTTTAATTTCCCCAACTAAAGTCAGGTACCCATTAGAATTGGGTGGACTTGGGGGCGCCCTAAAAATCCCGAAACTAAAAATCTCAGTCTTTACCGAGATTCGAACTAAGGACCCCAGGCTCGGAAGTCAAGCGCTTAACCACT
Organism: Biomphalaria sudanica; assembly: GCA_036873155.1. NCBI lineage: Eukaryota > Metazoa > Mollusca > Gastropoda > Planorbidae > Biomphalaria > Biomphalaria sudanica. Next base: position 68,907 of record JAZGLO010001818.1, on the reverse strand, counting down.
CAGCCACCACTCCCCCCTGGGAAGAAAATTCGTTTCGTTGTTTTTTGTTTGATGACAAACTTTTAGATCAACCGAGTGCATTTCGTATCTCTTGTTCTTTGTGCTAGACAGAGGTCTTCAATAACTCCCTGATGGAGATGTTCACCCCTGCCTTTAAGTTTTAACCTCCTCCCAGCTCCCTCACCAATCCACCCTCAGACGGCTGTAGCCGGCGGTGCTCTTTGCACACACAGAAGCTAGGCGAGAAAATCGATGCATTCAAAATGTCTGTGCGCGTTCTCTCGCCAAGCGGCAGGAGCAGACGTGCTGAATGGTGTTCACATTTGATGGCGTGTGTGATCACTCCGGCAACACACAAACATAACGCACCTACCGAACTGCAATTGAAACAACTAACGATTGAATCGGATCCCAGAGCTGTTAATTTATAGATAGAAATATAGAGTTTTGAATAAAATTTGAATAAAAGTCAGTAACCAGTCCTATATGGTGAACTGCAAAGTGGTTTTTCAGACCAGGCAGCTTTCCATATAGTTTTGTCTTCTAAATGGGTATTCTGGGGGCCAGTATCCTGTCCGGACTTCTTGGTGAAGTAAGCATCTTTGAAATTCTCTGGAGACACTCCTTAAAAGAGCATGATTCACTAGTTCCAATATTCAGTTTAAAGAACGTGTGTTGCCTCATTCTGTTGCGTCCAGTACTGGCATCCATTTTTTTGTTTACAAAGCTTACTCTGTCTGTGTTTGTCTGTGTGGTCAAAAGTTTGTACACGTTATTTCTCCCGCACCCATTGTCGGATGAAGTTGAACCTTTGCACAATTATAAGACATGAATCAATAAAAAACAACAACAACGTATTAGTCAAGTAATCACTGATAATTAACTATTTTGGCCGATACCACCAAAGGAAATTAATCCTTCAGTATTCACAGATTCAGCTAAACATGTAGGGTTTTGTCCCCTTAGATAATTGAACACGTTATTGCTGTAACACCCATTCTCGGATCAAGTGGAAACTTACAGCAATTATTTATTGTTCCTAACAAAACATGATTCCATTTTTTTTTAAATTTACCTATTAGTCAATCAATTATTTTTGTTTGATATCGAATAAGGCAAATAACTTCTACATTTCTACTTTTTCACCATGCTTACGTTTCGTCTGCTGATCCAGATAATCTCATGGGCAGCATAGCTCTTATACAAATAGGCCTACCACATCGTCAAAGCATATTAAAAAAACCCAAAGAAATGATAATCGTTTTTGTAGGGAAAAGAAGAAACATGATATTATTTCTGTAGCTGGAGAGACTATTGAAATTGTGCAAACCTTTAAATACCTTGGTACTATCCTAGACAATAAACTAAATTTTACTGCAAATGCTGATTATATCAGCAAAAAAGGGCAGCAAAGATTACGATTACTAAGAAAACTGTCCTCGTTTAATGTTAGGTCTTGGCTATGTTTTATCACGCTCATATCTGCAATATTTTAAGTTTCAACATCACTGCCTGGTATGGCAATCTGAGCATTAAAAATAAGAATAAACTTTATAGAATCCTAAATGCTGCTGGTAAAATCATTGGCAAAAAACAAACCCCATTTGGGCAGTTGTTTGAGACCAACATCTATAAAAAAGCTAACAAGATCCTCGAAATAAAGAATCACCCTTTGTGTCAGGATTTTGTGATTTTACCATCACAAAAGAGATACAAGACACCGATAGCAAAGACAAACAGACACAAACACTCTTTTGTTCCCCTGGCAATCAAATCATTAAATAAGAACAATCTGGTATAAACTTTGTCACATGTAAATTATGAGTGAGTCTGGTGTGAATGTACACTTTGGGTTCTTATAGTTATAATGTTTTTTGTTTGGTGTAATGCACAAATTGTAAGACAAATTTCCATACGGAAAATAAAGATTATTATTATTATTATTATTATTATTATTATGTGTAGGATCTATAGCGTTGGAGGTGGATTTCATATTGTAATTTGTGCGAGTGGGTATGTGGTTTATTCATAATTTTGAATAATTCCATTCGTATTTTTGAATTCTAACTCTATTCATAACTTTGAACAATGTAACTTTATTCGTAACTTTGAACAACATAACTTCATTCGTAACTTTAAACAATACCTCCATTCGTGAATTGTCTGACTATAACTTTTATTACCGACACTTCAGCCCTGTGTAGAGAACAGAGACTCGACATCTAGTTATGACTCCGCCCAACAGCTATTAAGAAAAACACGATATTTTAGTCTTCCTCATAAATAAACCTCGTTCTAAATTTAGCTTCCTCTACGGACGACAACTCCGCCGACTTCTGCTTGTTATTGCTTCTGGCTGCAGCGAGTTTGACTTTGAAACTCCTACCACCTGACAACCTCTGATAGAACTTATAGATAAGATTGAGCCGAGATCTTCGGTTATTTAGAAGTGTAACTTTCTTAAAACTTGGGCTAACTGTAAATAATAATAGCAATATTTGACTGTTGCCCCTTAATGTTAGTTGGTAGTCGTCTAGCAATATTTAAATATTTAATTAAACAAAAACACGTAACATACACACTGATTTTCAGAAATGTTTACATATCCCGGTAGGCTATAAATAATGTTTAGAGTACACGGGACGTGGATACGAAGGTTATTACTCCGTTTAGCTCAGAATATTTTTTTTCTGAGAAAGCCCCTCCCACCTCTCTTTCTCTTCTAAGTACGCGTCTTAATTTGTGTGTGTAGTGACAGTGGTTTTGACTGTGGACTCAGCAGACTAACAAGATGGAGCTAACTGTTAGCTAGAACTTCGTTTGTGACAATGTACATTGTGAAATTGTGTTTAACATTCTCTCTCTCTCTCTTTTTTCATAGACACATTCCCCCCCCCCTTTACTTTGACGAACTTTTCCCTTTCCCGCTATTTACTCTCTCTTTCACCTATTTTGCCTGCCTTCCCATCTGTCTCACGTGACTTCCTCTGCCCTGCCCCCCCCCCCTAAACAGGTTCACAATAAAGATCCCCGCGGTTGCAGTCTGTTCTTACAATAGCCGATTGTGAACAAAGAGCCCTCTGGGCGATGTGTCGCTTGCTTGGACTTTCTGGGTTTTGAAATAAAATGAGAAATAGGTTTAATTGTTTTCAAATAGGAACTTTAGCCCGGAAGTTTAACGAAGTATTGAATCTGTGTTTGTGTGTGTGTGTACATGTTTTAGTTTACTACAGTGTGTGCGTTTGTTGTCGGTTTGTGTGTATCTATCCGTGAGTGAAAATATTTTGTCCCGTTGTTGTGTGGTGTGACATTGAATGATTTAATCCATTGACTGGACATGTGTTTGTGGTTTCTACCCGCTTAATCTGCGGGCTTTGAGCCGTAATGGGCTTTTAGTTTGGACGATTACAACATTCTTTATTCACCCTCCTCCTCCCCCCCCTCTCTCTCTCTCTCGTTCCATCTCCTCTTTCTTTTCTCTTTTCCTATTCTCTACTCTCCACACTTTCCCTCCCCTGCTGTTTTCCCACTTTCTTTACTCCTCTCTTTATCTCTCCCATTCTGTCTCTATTTTCGCACTCTCTTCTCTCTCTTTCTCGTCCTCTCGACCTAACGAAAGCGAGATGACATCCGATGACGAAATGACAGGTAACTGTGTGTGTGTGGGGGTGATTATCAGATTGTTCTTGAACTTTAGGAATAGGCCTATTAGTGGTATTATAATTATCTTATAAGTTACAGACGTTTAAAAAAAAAGATAGATAAGATTAGAACTTTAGGAAGCGGATGTCTAGTGCTGTGTGTCGCTTCCATTGCAAAGTGTAACCAACTAGAAATCTGTAACCAAGGCTTACACGTCATTTGGTCCGTATTTTTTTAAAAATCCATACAGTGTGTGTGAGAGAGAGAGAGAGTGAGAAACGGTGCCTCTCTGTTGTTGGACCTTGTCTCAGTTGTGCCAACTCTTTGCTCTCACCCTGTACTTCTCCATATAGAAAAAAGAATTCGGGATAATTTATTTTTTTTTTAAAGGAGGCATGTCTTGAGATAACAACACAGTGATCTTACGGCGAATGATCTCTATTCATCTGTATTGTACGCCCTCTTTATAACCAAATCAAGAACAGAAACATTTTGACATTTATATATTAGATATGTTTAAAAATTGTAATCCAATAGATTGTTTTTCTTTAGCTCGATGTCATGCTTTTAGCTTTCTCGATACCGGGTGGTACGCTATGATCCTATCACTTGTCTGGACCAGCTGGTAAAGGGGAAAGGGGGGGGGGGTATCTTGGTGAATGCTACCGTGATCGTAATTTAAATGCATTTATTTAAATAAACGTTAAAAGACCTGAATTAAAAATCGAGGGCTCAAGCCAACACACTAACCACTAACAAATGATATATTTTATTTCCTTTTTTTAAAAAAAAAACAACCTTGCACTTTCTTCCCACCTAATAGTGTATCTTTTAGTCTGACATTGTCCTGGCCGAAAAGCTTTAAACAGGATCAGAATGAAAATATTTGCAATTACATTGAGGGAGTGGTCCGGAAGGGGGACTCATTCGTTACTCAGTTAAGGTGACAGAATGCTTCAAACTGCTCAGGTCTAGATTAGGACAAATTCGCTGGACGTTGTTGAAGTCTACCATTCAAATATACCCTGGTATATAATCCGTTTACAATCCACTCTCGAAAAAATACTGGCTAGTTCTAGTCGAGTTGCCAGTGAAACTTGAGATGATTGATTGTTTAGAAATAGGGCCACCAAATTATGGAAGGCGTGCCAACTATGACGCGCGTATTGTCGATTGGCACGGTCACAGAATTATAAGTCAGAGAATGCTACCAACTTGAGTAACGAATAGATCTCTAATTTTTTTTTTACTTATTTATTGACAGTAAAATCTGAATAGCTGATAAGGTTCATAAATACAGACTTTCAAATATTACAGTCTAAACGGCAATTTTTGATAATAGGCCTATTTGTGGTATTAGAATTATCTTATAAGTTACAGACGTTTAAAAAAAAAGATAGATAAGATTAGATACGTCCTACGCGTATCCGTGGATTGTGCTGTGGGAAAAAAGTCGTTTCTGTATTTTCAGCCATCATAGAATTGGTTTATGGATCTTACTGTCAGAACTATTGTGAGCTTGTCTTTTATTTTAGGCATGTTTCTTACAAAACTGAATGTTACACACTAGCCCAAACCTTCCGCACCGAGAGTCCGGAGCGCAATACCACACGACCAGGTAGAAGATTGAGGCCTTATTCTTTCTGTTAGCAAAATTATTTTTGTAATAGCTACATGAAATGAACGTGTCGTCATACTTCAGTGAGTGTCCGTTAAGAGTCGACCTTGCGCCCTTTTATAACCCTTGACCAAACGGCAGTGAGATTCATAACAAACGAATATTCACATTTGACTAGAGTAACACCATTAGTAAAGTCACTAAATTTAGAAAGCCTTCAGGACAGAAGACTCAAAAGTAAAGTAGCAATTATACACAAAACACTGAACCATAATCTTCAAATACAAAAACAAAACTTAATAAAATACTCTAAAAGACACAAAGATAAAGGCACATTCCTCATCCCATATGCTAGGACAAATTTGTACAAATACTCCTTCTTCCCTAGTGCTATTAGAGCATGGAATGGGTTGCCTGAGCTAGCCAGGAAAATCAGTGAGTTGGCAGAATTTAAGTCATTGGTTAATATGCATGACTAAATGCATGACGCGTAGGACGTAATCATCTTCTTTTTTGAAGTAACGTCTGTATTATATAAGATAAGATAAGAAGAAGGATCTTATCCAGACTCAAGGAATGAGGGCTCTTCAGTGATCCCTCTGTTTTGGGGGCCCCCGGTTCCCCCCCCCCCCCCATCCAAGCGAGGCCGGAGGTTAAGTTCCATGTTACCAGCATGTCTTAGTGTTTGGTGTTGATTGTGTAACTCAAGTCATGTTGACGTAGTGCTTCACTGTTTCCAAGACCAAAATGTTAACCGATTCATTTATTCGCCGTAGAACCACCCCATGGACTCGTTTCAACGTCAAATTTTGTATTCGTTATTTTATCGAGTATCAAAATTACGTGTTTTTTTTGTTTTCAAGTCATAAATATTGACGGCTTGTTTGTATTCTAAAAGAAACTATACATACAAGACACACACACACACGTCCAACATTGCGCGTTATGACCTGTATCTCTATTGTCTAGCAGACTATGCGGGATAAGCAGACGATCCGATGTTTTGATTTACATAAAAAGCTCTCTTTGTCTTCTGTCTAGCCCAGCTGCTTGGTGACTACACGAGGACAGACTATGAGAGGAACAAAAAATCAATAGGTCTACAGTAATCTAGGGCAGAGGCTCTGAAACTGTGTTCTTTGAATCCTCCATGTTCTAGTAGTTATGCTGATGCGGTCAATTGTAAACAAGCTGAATTTCAATATGTTTGGACCAATACAAATGATTTATCTTACCTTATAATCTTTGGGTCATCTATATTATCGTCCTTTAATCCCTCGTGTTAAAGCCATTGGCTTCTCCGTGTTATATTGCTTGGCTTCTCCAGGTTATATTGCTTGGGTTCTCCAGGTTATATTGGTTGGGTTCTCCAGGTTATATTGCTTGGCTTCTCCAGGTTATATTGGTTGGGTTCTCCAGGTTATATTGGTTGGGTTCTCCAGGTTATATTGCTTGGCTTCTCCAGGTTATATTGCTTGGCTTCTCCAGGTTATATTGCTTGGCTTCTCCAGGTTATATTGCTTGGGTTCTCCGTGTTATATTGCTTGGCTTCTCCAGGTTATATTGCTTGGCTTCTCCGTATTATATTGCTTGGGTTCTCCGTGTTATATTGCTTGGCTTCTCCAGGTCATATTGCTTGACTTCTCCAGGTTATATTGATTGGCTTCTCCAGATTATATATTGCTTGGGTTCTCCGTGTTATATTGCTTGGCTTCTCCAGGTTATATTGCTTGGCTTCTCCAGGTTATATTGCTTGGCTTCTCCAGGTTATATTGCTTGGCTTCTCCAGGTTATAGTTATATTGCTTGGGTTCTCTGTGTTATATAACTTGGCTTCTCCAGGTTATATTGCTTGGGTTCTCTGTGTTATATTGCTTGGCTTCTCCAGGTTATATTGCTTAGGTTCTCCGTGTTATATTGCTTGGCCTCTCCATGTTATATTGCTAGGCTTCTCCGTGTTATATTGCTTGGCTTCTCCGTATTATATTGCTTGGGTTCTCCGTGTTATATTGCTTGAGTTCTCCGTGTTATATTGCTTGGCTTCTCCAGGTTATATTGCTTGACTTCTCCAGGTTATATTGCTTGGCGTCTCCATGTTAAAATATCTCCAAGAGGCTAATCGTAGCTTACTCTTTCTTTTCAAACACATTGATTACATCAACCTTTGAGTGACGGCTCAACTGTATGATTTTTTATAAAAAGTTCTCTGATAGAAACCCCCACGGGGACCCTCTATGCAGAGTCTTCATTGGAACATTGTGAATCTGAGGCCGTCTGCTGGTGGGAGAATAGAACAGATATCTAGTTAGCACCGAATGTCGTGCATCGACTTCCTGTTCACCTTCTGCCGCCCAAATTAAAAATGTTGGCTTAGGAAGAGGAGAGAAAAGGCGTCTTTTATAATCAACTTCATTTTATTTTTTTTACAAACTATATCAACTTACTCTGCCTGCCTGTCTGGTAAAAAGTTTGTACACGTTATTTCTACGACATCCAATCTCGGCTCAAGCTGAAATTTTGCACAATTTTTTATTTTACCTGACAACACAAGAATCAATAAAAAAAAAATTAGTTAAGTAACTATTTTTAATTAATTAATTTGTTTAGTATCTCGAACAAGTGAAAGAAACTCTACTTGACTAAAGTGGTGATATAAACAGAATTAGTCCCCTTTATAGATACATTAGATAACTATACAATCTTCTATTTTCATAACCACCTCTTTAGCAGAGTGGTTAGTATGTCGGGTTGAGCCATGAGATCGAGTAATCTATAACTTTCCATCCGTAGGCGTCATCTTGTCTCCTGGCAACGTCCACTGCTTCTACTTTTAAAAAAAAGCGTAGCGCATTGCTTCCACTGGAGTATGAGTAGATAAACCTTTTCATAGTCCCATATTCTGAGCCTTCCTTTCTATTTCTGGAGTCTATAGATGCATCTAGATCTGTATTTCCCCGGATGTAACCAAAGTATTTGGAATTGCCCATAATTCACGCATTCGGTTTAGTGGCTACCTTTCGGCTTTTACGACTTTCACCAATACATGCAATGTGTCTACGGAAAGAAGAGCCGTGACCTTCGTGACGGAAGTGCCCTTTGCTTCAAGACGTTTCTTGATCTCTTATTGGCTTTCTTTAGCAGTTATATTTGTAAAAATGTTTGTTTGTTGTAAAATGTTTTATATGTTTCGGATGTTCCTTCGGAGTTGAAGACAATTTACTTCCTAGTCTAAACCTCCCGCAGGACGACCGGGAATGGGAGCAGGCAGGGTTTGAACCCGGGACCATCGGTTAAAGCGCACGACCAAGCAGCCCATCATCCTTTCTCCTTTAATATGGCGTAAGAAAAGCAGCCCTGATTAAATCATCCAAATATTAAAGTAGGCTAGTCTAAGAAATGCTTGCCTGTATTTAAGGCAATTGTTTTATACTGGTAAAGCTAAACTACCTAGATATAGTAGCAACTACCAGGCGGTGAAAACACTGCCAGTAAAACTAGGACACAATTAATTTTTTTGTTTGTTTTTAAATTAATAATCTCCTTTTCCCATTTCGTTCCTAGTTTCCCTTCCTAAACTCTTGGATTTTGACTGGAGAGTGGACATGAAGACTTCGTCTGATTCTGTTGCCAGGATGTCTGTGCCAACGTGTATGCTGAATTTAGAGGTAGAGTCCAACTGCAGTTTCCTTATAAACACGAATTCATGAATTCTTTAAAACATTTTTAAATTGAGTAATGAAAATATTTTAAATACATTAGAAATATTAATAATAATTATGTGCTTCTTTTCCCCTCATAACTGATATACATCTAAATATTTATATACTCTAGAGACCAAAAACAAAAAATGTTACGTTTCTCTCCATTACAATTTTGGTTATTGTTAACAGATTCAGGAACAACCTGGCAACATACAGCAGACGGCGGGAGTAGAAAATGTCAGTGTTGAATTGAGTAAAGAGACTTTGGACACAATGCTTGATGGGCTAGGTAAAATAAGAGATCAGTTAGCTTCAGTGGCCAACAGATAAATTGACTTTTGGTTCAGAATGATGTTATATGATGAAGAGACTATTAAAATGTAAATTTGCATTGAACAAATGAATATTGCAACATTGTGGTTTGATTTTTACTAAGGGAGAGAATTGGATTATAGTATTGTATTGCAGCACACTTAGAGTTTAGATTGATTATGTATTGGTTGAATCAAACACATGGAAAAACTGTACTGGACTAAAGGTTTTTGATATCTTCATATTTTTTGTTAAGCTATTATGTTTATTCCCTTTTGTTTTGTATTGAGTGTTATAGAATATTGATTATGTCTGTCTGTATGCCATATATTACAATGATAATGCAGAAAAATTTCTGCTCAATGCCCAATCATCTCCCCTAGATTTATATATGTTTGAAACAATGATTTGTTATGATGATAAAATAATAAACTATGTTTAAAAAAAATTTGTTTTCTTCTTAATTTTCTGTAAACATCTGCAACATCTGGAATGTATCACTAAAGCAGTGTTTCCCAAAGTGGGTACGATTACCCCCAGGGGTATTGGAAGACTTGAAGGGGGTACGCGTTGAACCTTGTTAAATGATTTTTTTTAAAATACCATTTTATTATGTTTAGATAATTAATTAATATTAATTATTAATAATAATAAATTTACATTCTTTAATAATTGTACACACTTATAACTGGTGTTATTTTTAATTTTAAAAAGAAATTTAGAAAGATCATGATATGAAAAGGTTCAATTTTATAAATATGACAGAGTGTGCAAAATGGTAAAGTGTTTTTCTAAAGCTTTGTCATGTGTAGAGGAAAGTCATTTATTATGTGCCCTAAAATATGTTTTATTTTATATATGTGGTTTTAAAAGGTCAGGATCACCACATATTGTCACTCTCTAATGTTGTAGATCATTTTCGAGGGGCTAAATTACAGTGGGTTAATATTGTGAATTTTGCATATCTATGGGGTATGTTTGATACAAAAAAAAAAAAGAAGAAATTCATGGAAATGTTTACCTTGCCAGCCTTTATTAGTTCACACAACAGGAGATTATATCTTTAATGCTATGAACAGATAATGCAAGAGAACAATATTGATTGGAATAGATGTGTTGGGAAAAGCACAGATGGGATAGAAAATTATGGTTGGAATTAATAAAGGAATTGCATGAATTCAAAATGTTGCCCTTAATGTTATATCCACTTATTGTTGTGTACACAGAGAGGATTTTGCAGCGCCTAAAATGTCCATGGATCTGTAGAAAGTTTTTTATGAAAATGAAAGCATGAAAACAGATAATTACATTAAAAACAGTCCTTTGGATGCATGACTTTTTTTCGCAAGTAGGTGTATGTTAGTGGTTTTTACAGCTTCTTTTCCATACTAAATGTTTGTTGGCAATCTCAAGGAAAAATTCTAAATCGATTATTGAGCTTAGACAAGAACCAATGGTTTGTTAATAATAGATCTGAGTTGAGGAATAGTTATGACTAGGAAAGGATTTAACTCGCTTATTTAGCAGATATATTCTCTGATTTAAACTGCCTCACCTTATCACTACCATACAAGAAGAAAAAAGTCATTGTTTTACGGTCAAGAGAAAGTGAACGCTACCATCGCAAAACTAAATTTATGGCAAAAGATAGTTGGAAATGGACAAGTAGAATCGTTTTCCTCTCTTCATAAGTTTCTAACAAATTCGGCGACTAAATTGATGCTGATACTCTGAAATGCATAACACAGCATTTGGACAGTTCGCAAATGAGCTTGAAAAACTATTTCCCTGATTGAAACAGACTATTTCGAATGGATAACATTTAACATTAACACAACATCCTTGTCAGAAGTGGGGTGGGGATACTCAACATTACAAAAAGAATAAAAGGGGTACACATAAGTCAAATGTTTGGGAAACACTGCACTAAGAAGATGTAATAGTTGATCTACTGTTGAACAAAGACTTACCTAGCTCACTGTTGACCTTAAGTTGCAAATGTTCCTTCCCTACATGATGTTTTTGTTTACTTTCTTAACAACACAAGACAGCTTGATAAATAAGGCAAGTACAATATGGTACCAATTGGTATACAACTGACTGAAAGTCACATACTGGTATGTTGTCTTAATATTGATTGTTATAATTGATCACACTCTCTATTGTAATAAACTAAAGCAATAATGATGAAAAAAAAAGACAGAACAAGTTTACCAGTTGCTTTATTTTTCTTTTTGTCTTTACAAAGTTACAGAAATATTTACACACCAAAAATATATTTTGATAAATGGCACAATCGGTATCACGCGGCAAGCAAAAAAGATGAGATATACACACTGCCATTTAAATTGCCAGAAACACTGGGCCATAAAAGTATAAATGAACAGCTGTTACGAGAGCCAGAAGACGGAGAAAGTATACATACACACGGAGCCAGAAGATAGAACAAGAAATTATACACAATAAGACTTAAGAAAGAGTACATAAACATATTGAAACAGCCAGAAGTTCTTACAATAATGGTATACAGACACAGCCATTGAGAGAGCATGTCATGATCAAGAAATGATAAAACAACAAAGCATGTTAAAACATTTTTTTATATAGTTAGATAAACCGTAAAAAAACTTGAAAAATAAAATTAAAATAATACTAATGGTTAAAATTAAATAATGTCCAAGTCTATTATAACAGAATCTACTGACTAATGGTCAAATGTTAACACAACACATCTGATCAGTGACCAAATGCAATTATTTATTTTTAATTTGAATGTAGTGTTTGTTAAAGAAAATTTAATGGAGATTATTACTGCATACTAACTGCGAGATGTCAAAATTATTAAATGATAATTTGTGTTTGAATATTTCATCGAGGTATAGACTTCCACAGATTGGTTTCCAGATGCTCAAGTCACAACTTATAATAAATATCTGAATTTTAAAAAAAATTAAACAAAAAGTGATTTCAATTAAATGATAAGTCAATTAATCCTGACTGTTTGGAAGAAGGAACAATGACTTTCTAAGTGCTTACAACAATGAAATGATTTGGGCAGATTCTATATTTAGACTATGCTAATTTGGTATTGGTGCCAGGTTTGAGATTAAAAAATAAGTAAATATATATAACAATCTATCACTGAACAAAAGGCAACAAAAAAAAACAATGAATTGTGAAAAAGCTTGAACATTCAAGTACATGTCCATTGAAGCTCCACATTTCTATCTCTTTTAAAATACTGATAAGATTTTTGTATTAAACTGACTGTTCTAGCTGTTTTCCATTTCAACATTTTGGTCGGTCCATGGAACAACAAAGAAAAAAGAAACTGCTTGAACCAACTGGATGATGCAGAAATAAAAATGTTCAAGTGTCTGAGACAGGAAATGGTTCTTGAAACAATTCTTTGAGGAATGAATTAACATTGACACTTTCTGGACAACTACTTTCATTTACCTTTGACCTTTTTATCTTTTTAGCCACTCAATAGTAAGTATCTGCAACAGGCATTTTAAATAACAAAATTGACACTTGTATCTTTCTCTACTATAAGTCAGAAGTGTTACCATCCTAGACAATAACTAGACCAATCCTAACTAGGTAAGGTGGAGATGAAGGGAAGTTGAAATGATTTGTACTCTTCCTCCATGTAGACATACAATCATTAGTACCTTGGTAAGCTCATGCACTCTGGTCTGCATTGCATGTATGGACATTTATAGGGGAGGAGTATCTGTCAGGGTTTTTTTCTGCTGCCTTTTATGCTTTTGATTTCTTCGTATAGCCAGATTTCTAAGCTACTGAGCTGTACAGTCTTGTGCATTCAGTTCTCTGCATGATTTTCAACATGGGACTTTTCTGTCATGTGCTTGTAAAACAATTCAGGCCAAACAGATCTTTGACTTACGCATTTGAAATTTAAACCTATGATGGCAGGCTTTCTAGACACATTGGTCACCACATTAAGAAGGATCAGTAACATTTCTTATATAAAATAACTTCAAGTGTTGCAAACTTTTATAGTGTACACTAAAACCTGTCCATGTCAGTTTTAGAATGGGAAAAAAAAAGTTCCCAATATTATCAATAATGAAATAACGTTTGATTCTATTTAGTTTTATCTATTCAGCACTGAGATCCTCATAGATAGCATTTGGATTGACTTTCTATAGTCTAAGCAGATTGACTTCTACGGTCTAAGCATACAGACTAAACATACAGTTGAAATTAAATAGAACTGAAATTCCCTAAACTGGGAGATGGGTTACGAGCAAATGACTGTTTAATAAATCTAATTCCCCAGAAAGAATAAAATGAGACATAATTCTGATGCACAGCCAACTATTTCCAGTTCGTCATGTCTAAGATATTGATAAACTTAGTTTATAGCAGTGGTTCTCAAACAGGGGTCTGCAAAAAGATGAACATTGAATACAATTAAAATAACTTCCTTTTCTAAAAGACATTTCATCTGATAAGATAATTTGAATTATAATCCACTCGCCCCTCTCTACTACTACTCACTACTATTTAATATGTCTATTACATGTGACAACCTTAACCAAAGATTTGAACACTTGGATATTTGTGACTAGGCAATGAACCCTTTTGCGCATGAACCAATTCAGCTCCTAATCACAGATAAGTCCATAATAATACAGGAGTAGCTTATTGAAATAGTCACATCTGATGAAAATTAACCAATATTTGAACAAGGATATCCAAAATTCTGGTTAGAAAAAAACAGATTTCAATTTTAGATCCTGCATTAGGAGTCATTGTACAGAAGTTGTTGACTTCTTATTTGGTACAGCGTGGATTCATTGTGCAATGAACCTCATCACAAATATAAGAAACCAACTAGAAATTTGTGATCGTTGAGATTTGCAGTTCCTACTTACAAACATTGACCTAGACATAAATACACTCATAAAATCTTATCAACCTCATCCAAGTGATTAATTTAAACAAAAATTACTTTAAAAAAAAAATTATAATCTCAATTAACAACCCTTAAAAATTTTTTACTTTTGTAACTTGAATAGCCTTACTATGCATTAATGTAGCTTTTTCACTTAGGGGTCTGTGGGCACGTTTTGACTGTATATAAAGGAGTCCCCAGGTCAGAAAAAGTTTGAGAACCACTGGTTTATAAGATGGCTCAAGTCTATCTATCTACAAATCTTTCAGTGTTTGGGGCAGTGACTTCCAAGATGCTGCCATTTTATGCATTGAACAAGGTGGGGAGGTGGACAAGGCACTAGGGAAATTGTCTTTTTGATGAAGGTAATGTGACAGAGATAATATGAGATATATAGTTCAGCTTCTTTTTATAAGTACTTTTAGATATACGATTCTTACAGACTGTTTTAGAGAACTGAGAAAAACTACAAACCTAATTTAAAAAATGCCAGTTTAAGTAAATGTCATCAATCTTGTTAGACTTTAAAGAGCCACGACTCCAAAAAATAATGAGTACCGGTACATGTGTGGTTCACAAAGAGAGTTAAGAAGAATGCGTACAAAATAAATACAGAGCAATAGTGAGTCAACCTTGAAGGTTTTTGTCACACAAGTAAAGATGAATGTTTGGTACATATATACAAGCTGTAAGTAAACCAGGAAAGTGCTGACAGTACTTACAAATGTGATCAAGACAGACAAAACATGGTCTGTAGTAAGCAGGTGTTAGTTGTACACAGAACCTAAAGCATCAAATTATTTTTCAGAACACATATATGTAATAAGAAAGCTAAAAAAAATTGAATCATAGATACATTGCAATCACAGACAAAATAACATTTAAAAAATGTTGACATGGAACTACAAGTAGCACACTAAAAAACAACAAGATGCTTTTTTTTGTTTCAAGACCATCTAGCTGAATAAATGCAAAACAGTTTCTTAAACTCTAAACTATCAACAGTACAAAACAAAAGCTTCTATCCAGTGTAGAACCAGAGCATTTCAACTTTGAAGCATTTACTAATGGATAATATACAACCGACTTCCATTTCAAGCATTAAAAAGATGGTAATCTTTCAGGACACTTTTATTAAGAGGAAAAAAAAAAAGATTTGTTAGATCTTTCTCTTATATTGATAACACTGAACTTTTTTTTATATTAATAACATTTGTATGAGTGTATGGTCAACTAATAATGAAACAACAGCATATCAACATAATTGACAAAAAAGATTTTTAAAACAACAATCAACATTTTTTGGCTTCCAGCTGTGTATTTGTAACAGTCAATCCATGCAGCGTCTGGACTCTTTTATCCGCTCCTGTGGCTTAGTAAGCAGCCAAGCAAGGTCCAGGTATTGATCAGGCCACCTGTACACAGGCCGGTTGGCAGTCATCCAGGCTGGCAGGCCAGTGGGCTGCATGCCTCCAAACATCAGTGGTACAATCTGAACCTGCCTGGCTGCACCATTACCGTTGCTTTTCAAATGTTCGTTTTCCATCAGGCTAAAAATTTCTTTGGTGTGAAGTTTGCGTTCACTGACTTGAGGCTGATTTTTGTTTCTCCTGCTGCCAGCATCTCCAATGTCTTGTATGTATTTTGGGGATACACAGACCAAGATGAAATCAGCCTGAAAAAGTTCAAAGCCACAAGTTATTCATCCCACTGTTGGCATTGTATATTGGAAAGCCATTTAGCATTATTAGTACTACTTTTGTATAGTGTGTCTTCCAAGCTCATTTAGCATGCTAAATGCTCTCTGGTCCAATAGAAATTGAGGGGGGTGGGGGGAGACAGATATCAGAAGATTTCAACAAAAACAGCCCAACCTGAGTCAAATCCAAAATTAAAAAATCATAGTCCTAGTCAGGCTACAAACTCAAGCTAACATAGCCAAGAGGTTTATGCCACTCAATCCACACATCCCATTTTCAGCAGAAGATCCCATGTGTCATTAATGTGCCAGAAGCTAGCACAATAGTTACCAACTTTAATTTCCACAAACGATGTACAGTACCCAACAGAGCTAAATATACTCAACGATGTCCTTTATGCAAACAAAAACCCCTGCTGCTACAAAGCAGTTGATAGTTAAACTTAGGGTAGTTTAAAAATTCATATCCAAACAAAGTAACACAGCATTTGATTTTCTTTGACCCACTTTACCATTAGTGTTACAGGCACACATGTGACATCAGAAACTAAGCAATTGGTATAGAAAGTTGTCTTGAAACTAAAATAAATAAGCCAAATGATAAAAAATTTGAAAACAAATAAAACACTTGGCCAAAGTAAAAATTCCAAAGAAACCTATTGAAAAAAATAGCAGGTTGCTGATGGGTGAGCCAGTTCTGGACAACAGTAGACTACAAAGATATGTGCAAGTTAGATCAGTTTTAAGTTCAGTCTCGTGAGTTAAATGTGTAATTTTTTTTCTATAAAGGTTGACCAATTAAATCATTGTACATGGAACAACTAGTATTATTGTGTGGATTATATATTGTGTACCAGAATAAGTTAAGTAAAATTAGTAAATTACCCCTTTCAGACTTTGCAATCTATGTTTTTTTACCAATGGTTAACGAGCAGGGTCTCATGTGGCCAGCACAATGACCAACCACCTTTACTTTCCCCAACTAAAGTCAGGTACCCATTAGAGTTTGTTGGACTTTGTGGTGCCCTTAAAATCCTGAAATAAAAATCCCTGTCTACACAGAGATTCAAACCTGGGACCTCTTGGTTTGAAAACCAAGTGCTTTACCACCAAGCCACCACGAACCCGTACCAGTATAAGATCATTTTTAAAATCCATGATATTATAGTACTGTCTCTTTTCAAAACTGCATTACATTTGAGTAGGGAAAAATAAAATCAGTCATTGCAACACAACAGATAAAATGTCATTTCTTTTTGTCATTGTTTTTTAAAAAGAATATTTAGCAATTGCACTATTGGCCAGATTATTGAGTTGGAACAAAACAAGCAGAAAAAAAAATATAATTAAAAAAAAAAAAAAAGGACACACAAAGCAATAGAAAATGTTGCCTAGTCTAGTCTAATTCTGTATACAAGAATACAAATATAGTGACTAAAAAAGAGGAACAAGCAAGATACAGAGCAGAGTCAACTGAAATTGAATTCAACTTCCTAAGAAACTGAAAGTTTTCAGAAGTTTTATTTGTAATGAATGAGGACTTAAAACAGTTTAAAACTGGGCGTCCCCTCTTGCTGTACACTGTTAATATTTTCATGATAACATCATCATTGCAGACCCTAATTAACCATTTTATTTTTGTTGAGCCTTGTCTGATGACTGCAAAAATTATCTACTAAAACTTGCATCTCAAATATCAGTATTTTTTTTTTAATTGTAATTTTATTTTCCAGTTCATTTTCAATCCATGGGAGACAGCTCACTTTTCTTTTCTAAATAAAATTTATGATTAAGTGATTTGTACGTGTCCTAATGTTATTCAGGTTGGTTAGATGACTTTATAATTAAAAAATGCTCTGCGTAATCAGTCTAACTTTATATTAAACTAAGGTAAATTAAATTATTTCAAAATTTGTCCCAATCAAGCCTGATGTTAATGACATTTTTTTTTCTTCAAAAAATTTCAATTAAATGAGGTTTTGGTTAAAAGAAACATGGATTATGTACCAAAATTAAAACAAATGATACTGACTATTTCAAGCATTTATAGACATTAGAATAGTATATTCCAATTTTGCCCTACAATGTGTGATACCTTTAAACTTATTGAATGGAAGACTGTACGGGAGACTTTATTAATTCATGACGCTGAGCAACAGTAACAATGCTTTAGACATCCATTTAAATAATGCAATTTACATTACAATTAGTTGAAAGCCATCTTTTGTTTACTGCCGAGAAATATGCATTTACAAAAGTGGAGTGAAAGAACATGTGACTTTGCCCTAGAACAAAATAAATCCTCTTGGAAGTTGAACTTAATGAGGTTTGACTGTATTGTAAAAAAGCTATTTTCAGACAGTTTAGAATGTCGCCAATGAAATGACTGGGATAACTGAATGCTCTCACCCATAGCAGACGTTTGTCAATCTGTGAACAAACAATAATGGTTTTGAAATGTTTTCTAACAATGAGATCAAAGGTGGAAAATAATTTCAGTTTTTTTTCAAATTCAACTGATGAAAGATGCAACAGTTCAGGGTTGATACTGACATTAGTTTTCATGTTCCCTAGTGCAACAATTTGTTAACACAGAATTAATTTTTTTTTCCTCTGAAAAAAGTGAAAGGATGTCAAGTATAATAAATAAATGATTATAATTGTGAATATATTTTTAATGTTTTGGAAGTTTTTTGTTAAATTTTTGTTTTCCATAACATTTTATATCTATTCATTTGAGACAGAACTGTTTGACTATTGTTTGTTTGATTGTTTTACATGTATCGGATGTTCCTTCAGAGTTGAAGACAGTTTACTTCCTAGTCCAAACCTCCCGCAGGACGACGGGGGATGGGAGCGGGCAGGGTTTGAACCCTCGACTGTCGATAAATCCGAACGACAGTCCAGCACACAAACCGCACGACCAGGCAGCCATCCGAGGAGACCTAGATATAGCTGCCTGAGGAGATCCCAGTATAAGTATCTGAGGAAACCTAAGTATAAGTATTTGAGAAGATCCATGTATAAGTATCTGAGAAGTACTTGAGGGTTTTCATAGCCCTTCTAAAACCTGCAATCTTCTTTCAACTTTAGAACTAAATGACAAGGTCTAACTTATCTCCTTTTTTTTTTCTACAGACAACTTACGCCATATTTACACCCAAACTAGAATCTTAAATGTCGAACCAGTTAACTGATATCTCAATAACATGAAATCAGAAACTCTACTGGTTAGGTGTCTGCTGCATCTTGACCCAACATACTAACTATTTTGTTAACCAACGACTGATGAAATCTCATTCTATTGTTTCAGTCAACAGCTGTCAAACTTGTAATCCCTAATCTATTATGCACATACCTCTGACATTTTCTTAGAGCACCATTCAATGATGTTTCCTACAGAGTTATCCTCCTTGCTTTCTTTCACATCCACATAGCATGCAAATCCATTGGTCTGAAGGAACTTGCAAAGGGAGAGCACCTGTTTCCCATAAATTTCATTATCAAAACTGTAAGTCACAAACACTTTAGTGTTTCTAAAAGCTGCACAGAAAAAAACAATTTATTATTAACAAAAAAAATTGGGACATTATTTGATACTTAGTTTTGGTCTACATTACAAATTTCATGAAATTAAAAAAAAAATATAAAAAATTTGACAAACAATACAACATCAGCAATGGAATACTACATTCCTAAAAACATTAATAGCTTTTAGTTTTATTTATAATAATGTTTAGGACAAAATTATGTTTCAGGACATTGAAGGCTCCTGTTAGGTTAAAGTGAGTAATATTGATTAAACAAAAGTATCTAAACACAATGTTAGCTTTCAAAAATGGGAATATCCAAATCAATGAAGAAACATTGCTTGATAAATTCAGATAAATTATGAGACATTTCCCATAACGTTAGAAACTTCAGATATGCACACATGAAGTACAAATGTCAAACATTGACACTTTTAGGGCACCAACAAGCACTACTGTTACACAAAAAGCTGGTTTGGCTCAGCAAAGATGGGCTACAGCAGACCAAAGATTTTTTTGGTCAGTTTTTTCAAAGCTTTATTAAGGATTTCCTTTTCAAGAAGATGTCCAAGGCCGCCTGCGAGCGAAATTTTAAAATGCTGCCCCCACTTTTTTTTCTAGAAAAAAAAAATCCATTAAGACTGAGCTGGACACTGCACCAAAATTTACTACTTGCTAATGCTCCAGTATTTGCGACGATTATAATTGATGAGCTGTGGCAGGTATATTACAATGAACAGTGTAATTGATCATGATCTATATACAATTTCTCGATAACTTTGACCGTTCAACAGTGTTATATGGTCTGGACGTGGATAGATAACTTGTTTATTATTGTAAGTTAAAGCATAATCCAAAAACAAAAAACCTCGAAATACAAAAGCCATTGACTGTGGAACTTTTTCAACGTTCCTCACACTTTCATAATAATTATCACGATTGTATTTTGGAGAGATGTGCATTGTATCCACAATCATCTGCTCACAAATCTATTCAATAATGAAGACTCAGCGCTGAATATTTTTCTTGAATTTAAAACAAAGTAAATAATCCAAAGTTCAAGTCACTTAAACAATGACTTGAAATAAAACATAGTAAGACAGTGTTTCTCACATTCCCGGGTGGCGACTCCCTAGATTACATTTTCGTTCGAGCCCCCTTTAGAAATTGGAGCGATGTAGGCTTACACAGTGACTTAGTCACAATTTTTAGTTTTTATTTTCATTTATATTAATGTAACACTGTGTATGCAATCCAAAGTTACGTCATGAAAGTTCACTAAAACGTTGTTGATTTTTTTTTTCGGAAATTGAGTTGCCTACATAATTTTAAAGCTATGTAAAAAGTTCTTCCTGGCAATAGAATTGAATGCTGAATTTAAAAACAAGTCAACAACACAAGATCCAACAAACCTTTTCGATACTCAGCAGGTTTCATATCTTGTGGCATTGATACTGATTTTTTGGAAATGGTAAGCTGAGACAAGTCCTCGACTGGAGTCTTAGTCTTGATCCGAAAAGGAAATGTAGAGGATGGATGCGACTTCCCTGAAGACGAGCCACTGCTGCTGGATGACGAGAAAGAAGCAAGTGTGTCAAAGGGTTCCTTATCATTCCTCTTCTTTCTCTCTGTCTCCATCTGTCATTTCAAATTAGTGATAGATAATTCCTGTTAGTGTTTATCATAATTAAAATGGCTGCTATGACATGAACACAAGACAATAAAGGTTAATAAATATTTTTTCCTGTATGAGATCATTAACTAACTACTACATATCAACCATTTAATTAACCTTTAATTTGAATCTAGAAATGTTGTATTTCTTAAGCAATTAACAGCATGATATTAGAAGCTTCAAGAAATTGAAATATCATCTAAGAAATCCCCAAACTATACATCTAAACCTGGCAGTGAGGTTACAGTATCACACACTGTGACAAAGTAATGAAGCTAGCCTATGGCTATCTTTGGTCAAATGTTAAAACCAAATTTCTAACATAATATTTTAAGATATTTACACTTCGATCCAGTTCATGATTGTATTCTGCAGCAGGTCTGTAATTCTCATGACTGTCCACCATGGATTTTAAGCAAGCAAGGCTCTGACCACCACCAGCATTGGCAGCTTGCCCTGGACACATGCCAAAAGTCTGGCCATTAACATAATTCACACTGGTGTTCAGCTGTCTTCCCCAGCTAAGATTCATTGAGTTTGGTGGGCCAGCTTGAGGCATCTGTTGCATCTTGACTTCAGCACTTTTTTGTCCTGGCCCAGGAAACCTGAAGTTCATGTTACTAGGGCTAAAACGGCCATTCGGATCACTGATGTTCTGGTAAAGCCTACTCTCATCTCCTGCACATCCCTGTGCCTCATTACACTCGTCAGAATGTTGCCTTGCCATTTTAGTCTGAGAGTCCATCATGTCTTGACTGTTATAGTTGCCACTGATGTTACTATTGTCAAAGGGACTTATATTGTTGTGTAAAGCTCCTGTCAGTGGAAATAAACAAACTATAACTTTAGGCAACATTATCAAGATGGTAGGTATAACTTTAGGCAACATTATCAAGATATTAGATATAACTTTACGAGACATTATTAAGATACTAGGTAAAACTTTACACAACTTTATCAAGATATTAGGTATAACTTTAGGCAACATTATACAGATATTAGGTATAACTTTAGGCAACATTATCAAGATATTAGCTACAAAATTATGAAATTATATTAGTCCAAATCATACTGAAGATTTATAATTAACTATGCTTTTATAGCATACAAATTCAAGAAGAAAAACTTGTGCTGTCTTATAAATATGTAAAAAAAGTGACATGAAGTCACAGTGACTTGTACAATTCTATGTGTGGGGGAAGTCACAGGGAAGTATGTATGCACCATGCTACTGATGTCAAGAATGACAGAAATTTTTACAAACTTTTTGTTCTAAAAGCAAATAAATGTATTTCTATACCTGTATAAAAAAAAAAAAAAGAAATGGATATCAAAGCACACAAAAGTTATTAAAAATAAGAAGACATTGCTGCAACGGATGTTAGCTATCCTTTGGAACTAAATGGAAGAAGGAAGGTTCTCAAATTGAGAGACCTGAACCCAGGACCTTTAGACTTGTAACCAAGAACAAGAAAATAAAAAGTAAAGTACCCCCCTTTCAGACCTTGCAATCTATGGGGAAGATAATGTAAAGGTCATCTGTTTCATTGGTCAATGGTTAACAAGCAAGGTGTCATGTGGCTAGCATAATGAACAACTACCTTTACTTTCCCAACTAAAGTCAAGTACCCATTAGAGTTGGGTGGACTCAGGGGCATCCTTAAAAATCCTGAAATTAAAAATCACAGTCTTCAAGACTCAAACCTGGGACCTCATGGTTTTGAAGCCAGCGCTTAACCATTCAGCCACCATGCCCCCTAAGATCTACCATTACAAATCTCATATTTAGAATTAAAAGAATTAAAAGATAGACCATTGTGAAATGAAGGCTTGGGAAAGAAAACTGATTTATGAAATAAATTTTATTATCACTGGTCACTCTTAGTTACTACTTTAGATCAAAACAAACTTACCAGAAACGGACCCATGCTGGGGACGACTGTGCTGTGCCGTAAGGTGACGATATTTATCTGTTGGCGATTGTTGAGGGGAGGGGAGAGAAGCGAATGCTCTTTGGCTGGGGACAATAAAAGTATTATCCACATTAATCCATTCAAAATTGTATTCACTTTTTGAAGAATTTAGTATCCAGAGCATGAATCAATTTTTTGTGTTACTAATTTAAAAATAGCCATCTTGACTTACTTCTGGTGAAAGAATGCAGGTAGGTGAGGCATTGGATGGTAACTCTGGGCAGAACAATAGCATGTACACTGCGAAGGGCTCATTGGCATACTGCTTTGATGTAGAGGGCAGTGCAAAGGTGCTGTCCATGAATAAGGGCCTTCGGTCATTCCACTTTGACCATCATATCTCTTTTCTGTAGCCATTCTGTAAATGTCTGTATTAGAAAAGAGACATTCAAAATGAATTTCACTTGCCATGCTACTGATGAATTTAACCTGAGATAGTTAAACATCCATGTTTACTAGACTATTGCAAAATTCTGAAAAGCCTTAAAAGATTTTGTAGTCAACTCTCTAACACTATTATATATTATTTTTCCTCATATACAAAATTATAAATTCCTGTATTATAATTCCCAAGTAACATAAAATTTCTAGCAAATCATGTATTCTTCTGTTCAAATTAATTTAAAAACAAGAAACTTAAAAAATTACTTTAAAAAAAAAAACAAAGTTTATATTACTTAGCATACCTGCATCAATTAATTTGGATCAGCCATGTAATTAAATTTGTAATAGATCTAGACTAACAAAAAAAAAAAGCATCTCTATAAAATTTTTCAAAAGGGGGAACGACCTAAATTCGAACTCATGTCTCAAGATCACACTGCTAGAATCAGAGCAATATAGATCTACCTGCATAAGCTTCATCTATGATTTCCAAGCAATCCTCTCTCTCCATTTCTTCCAGGCAATTGTAAACTGCATTCAAAGTGGCGTTCGGCTTTTGTCCATATAATTTGAATAGAAAGCTTGTGTTGGGTTCTTTTGCAGACTCAATAAACTGACAGAATAAACAAAAAAAAGTCACTGTTATCATTAACTCCACTGAAAATATGCAGAGCATTGTCTGGGGTTTATAAAACTGAAACTTGTAAGTAATGGCAAGTGCTGGCAAGTCATAAAAGATACAAAAAAGTTACAAGAAAAGCAACAGCATATAAAATGTGTAAAAGTAAAAAAGTGAAGTTCCCCTTTCAGACCTTGTGGTCTTATAGGGCAGATGATGAAAAGGTCATCTGTTTCTGGAGTCTAGAGTTAACATAACTTGTGTGATATCAATCAATCCATTCAATCCTAAAATATTTATGTTATTGACAAGCAGAACAGAACAGATTTCTCCAATATTAAGTGTTGTGCTTGACTGCACATTTGGCCAGCAGGGCAGATTTTGAACAAAGTATAATGGTTTCCACCAAAAAAAACAACAACATTGAATTTTAGAGGTTTTGCTGCCCTTATGGTCAGCAGGAGAGGCATGGTGGATGAGTGGTAAAGCACTTTGTTTCCAAACTGGGGTCTCCGGTACAAATCTTGATAAAATACCAGATATTAGTTGTGAAAAGTAAAGGTGGTTGGTCATTGTGTTGGCCACATGACATCCTCATTAATCGTTGGACACAGAAACATAGATTGCAAGATCTGAAAGGGGCGCTTTACTTTTTTCTTTTTTTAAAAACTTTTGATGGAAAAGAGGGCAAGCTTATTTGGTCAGTAGGGCAGGATTTCAACTAAACTATGAAAATAGGTTTTCCCCCTAAGAATGAATAAATGACCCTTAGTGGTCTTACTGCGCATCTGGTCAGCAAGGCAAGTTTTGAACAAAGTTGGGTTTCCACCCAAGGAAATAGCCGAACTTCAAAGCAACTTCTGTCTCACCTAAAGGACATTCGGAAATACAATTTAACCTGATTTAACTCTCATTGGCTCACTAACTCAAGCTAAATGAAAAGAAAAAGTTCCCATTTCAGATCTTGAGATCTATAGGGCAGATGATGTAAAGACTGTTTCTGTAGCATACAGTAGTGTGGATAGAGGTTTCCAGGGATGGAGAGCACCGCATCACATGTTTGTGATTCAAACTAGACTTTTTTTTTAAACCTCAACAATAAAGAACTAGGTAACATTTTAAATATTTCTATTACAAGAACAATCAAGATCCACTATGTGTTTATCTAAGCATATAAGCATTATAAAAGCAAATATTTCAATGATAAAATTGAATAATTTTTTAATAAAAATCGATGAAGAGGTTAGTTGTATTAAGGACATACAATAAAGCTTGAGTTAAAACAGAGCTGAATTCTATCAGAACCTACCATGATCTCACTCTGATTGTATCCTAGTTTTGAGGCCAGCATTCTCCAGTCTTTACCACTGATAGGCATCTCAGGGTTCAGTTTCACGACTAAATCCTGCCGCACACTGCTGGGTAGAAACTCCCACGCTATGACCACCTCCTTACGAAACTTTCTCCCATCCCTCTTCACCCCCGTCGATGTCCCCATCATGAATTAGGAGTTTTTCGTCTTCCTTTTCCTCTTAAACAAATATGACCGGTGGCACTGATAGAAGGGAAAGCAAGGTAAGAGTTGACCGCTCACAGCTGATATAGCCAGTTGTTACAGAAGCTGAAAAGATTTAACTATAGCATAAAGTGAATATCAATGCTTCCATAATGGTTTGAATCTGCAATGTTTCATGATTGGTCAGTCAATCCCTGTCAGGGTCTGTCTATACTAGTGATCCACCTGAACGCTAAATTACAAGGTCCAGTTCAAAGCCTGAGGCTAATGTGTCAAACTCTGAGCCCCTTGCAGAAAAAAAAAAAGGAAGGAGGCACTGCATGCCCTCCTAGGATATACTATTTCATACTATTTGTTGACCTCAGGGTGTATATTTAGACTGTCTCTGCATCCAATATGTATGATGTACCTGATGATAAATTAAAAACAAGAAAAACATATAAAATATTTTTTTTAAACAAAAAAAAAAGGTTATGCTAAGTATAATTGTATAATTTAGTTTGGATCAGTCAAGTAATTAAATTTGTAATAGATCTAAGAATTCTAGGCCAAACTCAATAAATCTGTGTCATTAGACAAATACTTTTAAATTCATGCTTTCTCAGTATATACCAATATTCTATAATCCTACCACTTATCTGGACTAAGTTCTTTCCCTTGTTCAAGATACCAAATAATTAATTACCAATAATTAATTAACTAAACTAATTGATTAATTTTTATTGTGTTGTCAAGTGTGCAAAATTGCAGCTTGATCAAGGATCTAGATAAATTTCCTTTTACGAAATTTTTGACTTACTTAATTAGGACAATAATAAAGATTATTATTATTCTATAGATTAGATCGAGAAGAGACATTAGAGATCTAGAGAAATAGATTTAGATGATGATCTATGTCGACTATGTCTATACTATTTATATTAGTCATTTACTGTAGACCAGTGCCAGTGTTGAATCTAAGTAGACTGTAGTCTGTACTCCTGTAGATCTCAACTCTAGAGTCGTAGAGAGAGTCACTCGACTTACTTACTAACTTAGACTTACTTAGGCTAGGGGTTAGCCTAGCTTACCCTACGACCTAATCATTTAAATATTTTAAATCATCTAGAATACATCTTCCTAAACTAGAATCTAGATCTAGAGTAAGTAATAATCTTAGTATCTAAAAATAATGGCAATGTCTTTGATTATGAAGATCAAGGATGAGAGCATAGATCTAGTGAAATCTAGTCAGTGTTAAATTTACCTATCCGATCCGCCATATTGCGGATACAGAGTTGTCTTATCAACATTACACTGACCTGAAAAAGAAAAACTGTTGGTCGATTAGGAACAGAACAATGTCCTATGTTTTAACCCCCCCCCCCCCCCGTTTTTTTTTCTTTTGGCTGCGCTATGGCAATTAAGTGATGGTTTAGTATTAAAATCTCACCTAAAATAAACCCCAACCCCCCTGGCTACGCCCATGCTATATATATATCATGGGCGTAGCCGGGATTTTTACAAACATGGACTGTAATAATTTAATTGATTAAACAAAAATGGATATTTATATAAGTATACTTCAAACAACAAGTTTAAAAAAAAGTAAAAAAAAAACAATATGCTCTCCTAGAGATCTGAACTCAGTACCTTTGGCTCCAAAAGCCACCATTCAACGTACAAACCACACTTCCGATTTGAAAGAGTTTCAAAACGAGTTAATATAACAACACTTTCAATTACACTATCTTTTTGAAAATTAAAAATAGATTTAAAATTGTTAGTCTAGTAATACTTTAAGAAATAAAAAATAGATGACCCTTTTTCCAACAGTTATCTACCTTTGAAAGTTGACCTTTCCGTACATTATTTTCGTAATAGAGTGACATAGAGAACTCTGTGGACTTTTGTAAACAAAAGTTTGCATTTTTTAAAAATAAATATAAATGCTTAAGTGCCTATGTTTGCATTAGTGTGTACAAACATAGATGTGTATGCACGTTTGATAGAAGTTAATATAAAGAACTGGGGTAATGTAGCAAAGCACAAGGGAAACAAGCATAAGCAATGTAGACAAAGTGGAAAAAATGAGACTACGATGTTTAAAATGTTTTAATACCATTTAAGTTTCTACTTTCATTTAGCCCCTGTGACAAAAAAAAAAAAAACCACAGAGAAATTTTGTCTCAGAACAGAAACTCCAGTTATACTGATTCTAGCAGACAGGATTTCCAACTTGATAATGAGGAAGTAGTTTTTCAAATCTCAAGGGAGGAAATCAAAAATTGTCATATGAAGGGAGACAACAAAAGAAACAATATAAATGCTTAAGTGCCTATGTTTGCATTAGTGTGTACAAACATAGATGTGTATGCACGTTTGATAGAAGTTAATATAAAGAACTGGGGTAATGTAGCAAAGCACAAGGGAAACAACCATAAGCAATGTAGACAAAGTGGAAAAAATGAGACTACAATGTTTAAAATGTTTTAATATCATTTAAGTTTCTACTTTCACTCTTTGATTGTTTCTATTTAATTACCTATTGTTGACATTCTCACCACATATATTTCAAAAACCTTATATTTAAAAAATATTCATTACATGCTATTGGAAAAAAATAACGCCGTATACAAAGCAATTTAAAACGTAAAATATTATGACAACCTAAATGTAACTATTTGCATTGCTTGCAATCATTGTACTTTAAAATGTAACTCTTTAATTTGTACGCTTACTAATAAAATATGCATCTTTTTGTTAAAAAAAAAAAAAATTTAGCTAATTAACTATTGCCAATTAATTATTTTGTTTAGTGTCTCGAAAAAGGATAAGAAATATTTCTTGACTGAAGTGGTGGTTTAAGCTGAATTAGTCTCGTTTGTAGGTCACCGATCTAAATTGAAAGAAACTAAACAATCTTCTCTAGTCATAAGTACCTCACTAGCAGAGTGGTTAGCATGTCAGCCCCAGGAAGCGTAAATCACGAGTTAGAATTCAGTTTGTGCCTCCTTTTTTATATAAATTCTTTTATAGGTCAATGACGGAAAAATCCAGCATGAGATCCCTTTCATTCCCCCAGGCCCCATGTCCCCAACTGGTCCAGATAAATGACAGGATGATAGCGTATAGAGAAAGCTAAAGACATGAAATGGCGCTAAACAAAAGTAATAGGTAAAAATATTATTAATGGCATAGATTTATTGTTCTTGGTCTAGATCTATTGGTAAGTACGTTCTTCTTCTTTTAACCATAAATAATTGAAAGAGGGTGAAAAAAAAAGGGAGAGAATGTTTAGGACATTATAAGGACAACCACTTATTTTTAACCATTGTTATTTCCCCTTAACAGGTCAAATGATAGATAAAAAGAAGTAAAATAACTACTGTCATAGTGTAGTTACTGCCACTGTCGATACTCAACAGTCAAGCCTAGTATTTAAACCTCAAGTCACCATTGAACTATCAAAGTGTCTTATCATCGTCGCGTAACCCGATTTCCTGCGTGTCTCTGCCCCCCCCCCCCCCCCCATTATTCTTATTAAGTTTCCCATTTCAGACCTTGCGATCTATGGGGCAGATGATGTAAAGGTCATCTCTTTCTGTGGCCCACGGTGGGTGCCATGTGCCCAGCACAACGACCAACCGCCTTTACTTTACCTCAACTAATGTCAGGCACCCATTAGAGCTGGGTGGAGCCAGAGGCGCCTACCAGGATTCGAACCCAGAACCCCTGGTTCCGAAGCCAAGCGCTTTACCGCTCAGCCACCGCGCCTCCATTTTTTGTTATTAGTCAAAGTTTACGTTTAAGGGTGGACTGGATGTTAAAATCGGCATTATCATACCACCCGGCCAGAGGCGTAGTGAGCAAAACGTGCGCCCGTGCAATTTATTTTATTGGCACCCCACCCTCGTTTACCATAAACATATATAGGCGCCTCTGTGTGTGTGGCGCACTCTGATTGTAACGCCAGGGGCATCGTGCCTCCTCCCTTTACCCCTCCCCCCCCACACACACACAGTACGCCTCTGCATCCGGCCTATAACTCGTCGAAAACTGAACGCAATCATGAAAACATGGGTTCTGTAGGATTATTTAAAATGCATGCTATTTCTACATCTAGATTAGCCTTCGAGGCGATAGGAAATATCAATTTGTAAAAAATGTTATGGAGTGTGTGTGTTTATGTGTTTCTATGTTAACCAAAGGAAAATCTGCTGCCGAGGACAAACGCAGACGGCGAAAAGAAAATCTAAATCGACCGCCTGCGGACAATGGTTAGGCTTGCCCTGGATGTGACAAAAATATGTAGGTCACAGCTGGGACTGCGCAGCCACGGGAAATACTGCATTCCTCACTAATCTTCGGACTCGGAGACTATCATTATTATTATGTTGGTGGTCAGAAGAGGTTGGCGATTGTTTGTGAATAATGCAAGGTGGCATTGTTGTCATTGGTCTTAGTTAGGGGAGATGACTCCAGAACGCGAGTCTGAAAGTTTGTGTTATTATAGTGAGTTAGAGTTTCTTAAACATATTATTATTACTGAAGTCTAGTACATTTATATTATCTCATATCAACTTGATTTTATTTATACTATAATAAAAGTTATATTGAGTAGTCTTCACAATGAAGTTACTCAAGTTCTTTCAAGTTTTATTAGTTAAGATAAACTGCGCCTACTGCGGTAGATTTGTCTACCATCACTTAGGTGCTACAAGTCAACGGCCGTCAACACCAACAAACAATATCACATTAATTCGTTTGACTTCACCTCCATCGACATGACCATTCAGTAGCACCCTTTCTGCATCAAAAAAAAAAAAAAAAAAAATTCTAGAGATGAAATTAATGTCTTTAACAATTACAGCTTATTGTTTTATAAACCAAGGGACACAACCAATTGATAGTGGTTTAATGCTTAAGCATTCAACTTCCAAACCAAAGATATAAAGCTGTTACTTATTATAAAAATGTTATTTAGTAGCCTATAAAAATGTCATTTATTAAAATATATTTATTAGTGTCACGTAATAAAAAATGTCAAGGTCAAGGTTGTAATTATTGTTAAAACAGTAAACAAAATGTTTACACTTCGAGAAATAACAGAAGTTTGCCAATAGCCAATAGAATTAAACACCAGAAAAACATTTGAAAAAAAAGTTTTTATAGGACAATATCTCCATTATACAACTTTGAGTAAAATGAATTCTAAAAAAAAAAATAATATTTTTTTAAACAAATTAGCTGACACAGGGTATCGTAACACGTGATAATGACACCGTCAGTTTTTTTAACGAACAGTCCTATCCCTTAGGCCATCGGCAATTGTATAAGAAAGTAAAAATGTATTGGGTAGTTGGTACACTTCATTACATTCATTTGATTTACGATCTAGTCTAGATCTAGATCTAATTCTAAATCTAGACGTAATCTATATTAAAGTTAACATATAAGCAAAGCTTAAATAATATATCAATAAACTTTAGGCAACTTTCAATTTGATAAACAACTCAGTCAGTGGCGTCACTAGGCAGGTACGGGGCCGCACCGGGTGACACGAACCAGGGGGTGACACCCAAGTGGGAAAAATGCACTTTTCCAAAATGCAACTTAAAAACAAATGACTTCCTCGAATGTCTCTGACAGTTTAGTATCAACATGTCCCAACTCTTTTTAATTTCATTCTATTTGACTTTATTATGTGTTGTAGACGCCAGGAGAAAGAGTTTCTCAAGCTCAGAAATTTAGAAAAAGCTTGGTGCCCGGGGCTTAGCCCCGGACAACTTTGGGTGAATTTAAGGCACTCCCCTAAACATTTTATCTGACCAGATGAGTGGTGAACGTAACATTTTTTGTTACAATGTGTTGAAAACACACAGGCGTAAGCCTCTCGCACGCCATGTGACGCATAAGGTGCAATCTTTCTCCACGGAAATCATTCGAAGGCGACTTTCAAAGCCACTTCTCAGCAGGTGCTCACGATATTCAGGACTTCTACAAAGGTGTGACGCCAGGTTAGACGTGGACGGCCATGTTTTTTATTTCATCTTTTCGGCTTTCATGTTAAGTCTGACTTTAGTAAACGTGTTTCGTCTTGTCTAATGATATGTCTCACAAATGTCAATTGACGTTCAGTCGCCTCTTCCCTTAGACAGCGAATGCCTGTGTGCGAAAAGATTTCTCTATTGGTAACATTATCTCGGGAGGATTCGTAGGATCCTTCTCAGCCATCCCTACTCAGTCTCTTTTCAACCTGCCACGCCTCGAAGCGTAGATTGGCGTTGGGGCAATGATTGTATTGAGTAGGTGGATTTTAATCTCCAGGCTAATTGATTTTTTTGTTCAGATAGGCCGTACTTATTGAAAGACGGCTCCTGCTTTCCAATTCGACATGCAACATCATGAGATATATCTCCATCACTGCCCTAAATAGGTGAACTCTACTATTGGTTCAAGATCTGCATGACCAATGTTGATTGGGAACTGGGTAACCTGCACCACCCTATATGTATAAATTTGAGGGCGTCTTTATCCGTCATCTCGTGTTTACATTCAATTGTATTTCAAATTAATGCTATGTCGTCTGCAAAATACAACTCAGTTTGGTTTACGCCATGGGAACCCGAATACAGCCTGTTTAATAATGTATTTCTATGACATCGTCGATGGCTAGAAGAAAGAAAAATGGGGATAAGATAAACACTTTATCTCATATCCGTCTCAGTGTTGAAGAGTTCCAGCGTCTGTTGTGAGACAACAGCTTGATTTGCTGTAGACATGTCGCTGAATCTTTTGCTAGTCTCCAGAGTGATTCCGCTGGACACTAGTGACGCCACTGAACTCAGTTATCGGTACACTACGCCTGACTACACCATGTTTTTTTAAGCAGCCCCTGAAAGGGGAAAAGACGCTATTAGTTTTGTGTGGAATATCCGTCCGTCCGTCTGTCCGCCCGTCCCAATTAGATCTCGTAAACTAGAAAAGATAATGAAAATCCGACATCATAATATTTTAGACCATTCAAAGTTCTGATGCGAAAAACCTAATTTTTAAAATCACTTATGCAAACACTTGTTTCATAAAAATACACCATTTTTATAACTATTCACTACTAATAGTAACCAACACGGGAGGTTTTCAGTAAGTAGGACGCCAAATTAATATACATACAGATTTATGCAAATGGTTTTAGATTTTTTAAACCAAAAAAGTTTTGTTGAATATTGTATTTCTAAGTTATGTAAGTTCTGTCAAACTGACTACTACATTTACAAAAAAAAAAAAAAATGTTTACTTTTTTTAAAGAGAAAAAATCTATTTACTGTACATATAAGTGGAACATAATTTAAAACAACAATTTATAAGTAGTTTTCATATTATCGCGTGAACTGCAGAGTGTTCTTATTTTCGGAATTTGTTTTTCTTTAGGCTTTGAATAAGATTTTGAGCCTTTACAAACCAATTAGATCAATTAGATACTCAGTATAAGACATCAGTTAGGCCAGGTTCACATCTAACTTCACTTTCACCTATCCCTTGGTCTGCTGGACAGTTGGGGCACCACACAGGATCTGTCAACCTTCTTTCTCCATTCTTCTCTGTTATTTGCCTTTGATAGAATTTCATTCTGCTATTCTTTCTGAAAATATTGAAACCTGCCTTTTTACCTGCCTGGGTGGATTAGTTTGGGGGCCGATTTTGCGTTTGTTTCCACACAAACTGTCTTTGTAACCTTGTTTAAAATCTTTTTGGATAAGCTAATTATAGTGAAGGTATGTATACAAGGGAAGACAATTAGAGGGATCAGTCGATGTTCATGTTGTCTAATTTTGTGAATGTATGATTGAGAAGGAAGTTCTATTGTGTGTTAATAACGCGTGCTCACAATGCTTTCATGATTGTTAGTTGGAGAATCAAATTGTTATATTGAGTAATTCTATTATCTCTTTACCTATACAATAATTACAGACATTCGTTAGATATTTAACTATTAGGTATAAACTTACGTAATCCACACTGAAAGTGCACTGCCCATACCAATGTAATGTATAACTAAACGTGTTATTTAGATTAAAATTTTATTGAGTATATCGATTATTGATTCGAGGGCGGGGCGGCGCCTAGTTTCCTAATCTGAAGTCCTGGGTTCGAATCTCGTCGAAGACTGGGATGTTTAATTTCGTGATTCTTAGGGCGCCGCTGAGTCCACCCAACTCTGATGGTTACCTGACTTAAGTTGGGGAAAGTAAAGGCGGTTGGTCACTGCGCTGGCCACATGACACAATTATCGTTCACCGTTGGCCTAAGAAACAGATGACCTTTACATCATCTGCCCCATATATCGCAAGGTCTGAAAGGGGAACTTTACTTTACTATATTGATTATATTCAGTACAAAGATGTTTGTAAAATGTTTTACATGTTTCAGTTGTTTTACATGTTTTAAAAGTTGAAGATAATTTACTTCCTAGTTCAAACCTCCCGCTTTTGCAAAAGGAACAACAAATCTAATTGGACAGTTTAATACTCCCTTATCCTGATTTCATTATGAAATTATGATTGTAAACTCTAAGACAAGACGATTCTTGTTATTGTACCCAACATGTTAAAATGATTGCTACCAAGAATTATAATGTCTGTTTTTATAACTTCCACTTGCAATCCTCTTGTCACAATGTGATAGCAGACACTGGCTATACGTAAAAAACAACAACATTAAAACTGCTCTGAGGGGAAGAACACAAAAAAGGCCTCTCCATTTCCCTGGCATCAGGAGCCATCACCGAGAAGAGACATTCAATGAGGATGTAATTAATGTATAACCGAACAAAAAAAAAAAAATTTCTATTGCCTGAGTGGACAACGGCTATTGATTGAAAGGACACGTACCAGATTTTTTTTTTCTCTACCAGAAGACACAGAAATGGCCGCCTGGTGCAATACGCTCTAGAGCTGCCAATGAAACGTCTGCTGCTTTTTGCTTGGGGCGTTCAAGTGAGAAGAGGGGAAAAAATGTTTGAACCTTTCTCTTCGAGACACATTGAACGATCTTTGGATGGGGAAAACACACACACACACACACACACACACACGCACGCACGCACGCACGCACACACACACACACACACACACACGCACACGCACGCACGCACGCACGCACGCACGCACACACACACACACACACACACACACTTTGATCAAAGAAAACATGTGTAAAAGAAAAAGTGTCGTTTGAAAGTTGAATGAAAATGTTTATCTTAGCCTGGCCTATATAATAAGTTTAGAGATATAAAGTTGCCCTCAAGGGCTGTCAAACAGAATGCGAAATTTCAGACCTAAGGGCTGAAACCAGAGAATAGTTGGACCATAAAACTTTGGCATATAAGCTAAATTTACAAAAGGGACATTACTCTAATTAAACGACTAGTAACTAAACAGCCTCGTGCAAAATTAAGATTTATAAAAAGGGTCCATACATTACTAACTGTTTCTCTCCTAACTGACGATACCAGCGTTGATTCCACCAGAATGTTATAAATAATTACGGAGAGAAAGAGTTAAGCTATCTCGTACTATAGAGCAGACGGAGAAAAGGGTTATGAGGTAGAGGGGCGTACAGCCGTACATGCTAGTTGAAGATAATGGGCGTATAATTAAAAATACGTCTAGTCAAATGTAGAAGTTGTAAGTGATTGAATGTTAAATGATCCCAATAATTAGATTTATTTCAACTGTAGCAGCCACAGTGAAAATCAAGGTTGTTACGAGGGTGGCGAGTGATGAGTGGAGAACCTTATTTGCGCTCATCGTGGCACACAAAACAATATTATCTTGTGCTACTTTGATAGTAGACTATCCAGCCTATATTCTGGTCTCTAGGGCTAAGAGAGCGTGGCACGAGATACTTGTACAAGGAAATGACAGTAAGACTGTCAATATGGACGAAAACATTGATTTCCATTAAGAGACCTAACCAAACCATCTAAGTGGAAATATTAGACTTGAATGGCTTCCAATTTACCCAATGTAGCGGAAATTAATGCTTCGCTTGTAGACTTACTCATCAATTTTTTTTTCACACCTTGATGCAGACGATGGAACAGAGGGCGCTCTGAGCGGGCAAGTCTACATCTTTAACGGGTGACAACTCTAAGTGCTTTCAATGAAAAGTCTGCTTTCAAGCGAGATAACCGACATGAAAAGAGGCAGGTCTAGCTACACTTTTAAAAAAAAAGTGTTTTTATTAGACACATTAAGATCTAATGGATTAAGAACAACAACAATCCAAAACATTTGATGAATTCAAATACATATATTGATTAAAAATACTTGTTACCTTGCAAATTCTTCATGTGTTAAGTGTGAGTGTGTGTTTATACATGAATGAAATATACAGTACTAATTATTTTCCTAGAAATTTGACAGTTTATAGATATTATTGAAAACAAATTACTAGTTCCATAGTTCACACATTGAGAACTATGGATAAATCGTTAACATTTTTTAAAGCATATTAATTTTAAAATTAAATTTGGTCTAGAGATCTACCTATATCTTGAACAAACGTCAGTGGTAATTCCCGTTTAGATTACAAGAAAACCATTTAGACGTCCAGGAACATTTTGCGCACCGCCTAATGAAGAAATCAGTTGATCAGTCTAGATGATTTCCCAAAGTGGTCTATATAGACCCCCAGGGGTCTACGAAGACTTTCAAGGGGTCCTACGAAAGGGAAAAAACAAATTGGGGGTCCATGAGATGTCCAAGGGGGTCTATGATAATAGATTTCATATAAGCAGGTCGTGACTTTAATTTTTACATCCCATTAATGTAATTCTTCACACTATATATAATTTGTAACTTAGTTAATCATTTAAATATTCATCCTGCTATTCAAACGAAAAATTGTTGTATTTAATTTCAATACTTATTAAAAGAACTTAATTTTGTCTTCATGTAAATAATGTTTAACAAAAAGAAATGTAGACTGTCTAGCGTTGATTATATAAAATTGTTCATTCTTTCCTTGTCAACCAAGCGTTTACCGATTGCCTTTTTATGACGATATGAAACTAATTACACTTGAGGATCATCTGCGACAATATCACCCAGATAAAAAGATATAGATTTGAAAAACTTTGAACATTCAAAGATAAAGTTCAGAATAGACCCACAAAATCTCTATTCAACATCATGTAGAGAAGATGGTGGTTTATGAGTCTTACAATATCTGTTCACTTATAGCAAAATAAGGGTGTGGTGGTAGTGGTTAAGCGCTTGGCTTCCGTAATTGGGGTCCTGGGTTCGAATCTCTGTGAATTTTGAATTTCAGGATTTTTAGGGCTCCTCTGAGTCCACCCATCTCTAATGGGTACCTGAATTATGTTAGTAAAAGTAAAGGCGGTTGGTCGTTGTTCTACCCACATGACACCCTGCTCGGCCAAAGAAACAGATGACCATAACACCATCACAATGTCTGAAAGGGGAAATTTACTTATTTATGGCAAAATGCGGAAAACACCATAGGTAAAACATTGATTTTTACCAGCCGTTGTAATTTTAAAACCTGTTTTACACAAACCCAGATCTGATATTATTAAAAGAATTTCTTTAAGCAACAATACAGTTCAAGGTTGCTTCGGTGGCATGAGTTATAAAATTAAAAGCTTCATATGTAATTATTTGCTATATATATATAAGTTTGGGCTCAGCAGCGTCACAAGTTCTGACAGGATGTAGTGATGTGTGCTGCAAACTGCATTATGGTCGTCGGCTCCTTATTTTTCCTCAGGTTAACCCACAAAACCTTTCCCATGTTTGAGTTGCAAGACAGGAGAGTTTTGAATTCAGTTTTACTTCTGCTAGGTGGGTAGCCGGCCAAGACTAATGAGCCCTTCATGCTCGAAACTTACTGGTATAGGCGACAGTCACTCGCCTTCGCTCTTTCTCCCGATGTGATAACATCTTCGCGGACACAATATTTGAGCCACTCGTGAAACGTCAACTAATACACGAGAAACTGCTGTTTGCGAAAACTCTTACAATGATAC
Source organism: Biomphalaria sudanica (assembly GCA_036873155.1). NCBI lineage: Eukaryota > Metazoa > Mollusca > Gastropoda > Planorbidae > Biomphalaria > Biomphalaria sudanica. The sequence goes on along the minus strand of JAZGLO010001818.1, from coordinate 31,281 downwards.
TTAAGGCCATTGTGTTTGGAGATTCCAGCAATACATATTGCTATTTTAATTGGTTTTGAATTTTATCAATAAAAAAGAGAGATCTCTAAAATCTCTAATATGTAGCTTTAAATTACTTTTTCACTTTTCAACTCTCTACAAATAAAAATTAGGAGGCGTTTTGGCTGAGCGGTAAAGTGCTTGGCTTCTGAACCGGGGGTCCCGAGTTAGAATCCTGTTGAAGACTTGATTTTTAATTTCGGGATCTTTTGGGCGCCTCTGAGGCCACCAAGCTCTAATGGGTACCTGACATTAGTTGGGGAAAGTAAAGGCTGTTGGTCGTTGTGCTGGCCACATGACACCCTCGATAATCGTAGTCCACAGAAACAGATGACCTTTACATCATCTGCCCTAAAGACCACAAGGTCTATGAGGGGAACTTTACTTTTTCTACAGATAGAAATTAGTTTTAAAAATGGTGAATTGGCAAAAATTTGAAAGTTAAGCAGGGGTTCTACCGAAAACCAGAAAACATGGCAAGGGGTCTACGAGACAAAAAAGTTTGGGAACCACTGGTCTAGACTCTAGACTACCGTCTTTTTAATGCTTCGAACAGTGGATCTTTATCCCCAAACTAAAATCAGAACTATACTAGAATCTTCTGCACCACATCTATAACTAGATACAGTATACTAGTCTAGATGTCTTTTAATGTTTGCAAGTCAGTAACTATATTATCACCAAACTCGAATTATACTCTGTGTAGATTTAAACATGGGCTAGACCAGGAGAGGATGGGGAGATGAGAAGGGCCCCGGGTGAAAAGATTTTTTAAAAATTCACCATTCATTAGTTATTCAGAGCAAGAATACCGCTCGTACAAAAAGTCATCTATTTCAGAAAGAAGGATTTTAAAAAATATATTTTTACTTGTATATTTGTGTTTATACTGTCGCTTTTTTTTTTTATTACCATGAATTTTGAAGTTTAGAAAAATATTTCATGTTTAAATTTGGTTTTCTTGCGATTTTATTTCTCTTTAAAATCTTTAGTCGTCACATTCTGAATCAGAAGAATTAAAAGTATGTAGGCCAACATCTTATTTAAAGTTTGAACTAGAAGACATTTTATTATTTGTGGATATAAAGAAATGAAGGCTTAGGAAGACGAAGTGAACTTAAGTGCTTGGGCAGTGGTGTTCCAGTAAGAGATGCTACTATCTCAAGTGAACTTAAGTGCTTGGACAGTGGTGTTCCAGTAAGAGATGCTACTATCTAAAGTGAACTTAAGTGCTTGGACAGTGGTGTTCCAGTTAGAGATGCTACTATCTCAAGTGTATTTAAGTGCTTGGACAGTGGTGTTCCAGTTAGAGATGCTACTATCTAAAGTGAGCTTAAGTGCTTGGACAGTGGTGTTCCAGTTAGAGATGCTACTATCTCAAGTGAACTTAAGTGCTTGGACAGTGGTGTTCCAGTTAGAGATGCTACTATCTAAAGTGAACTTAAGTGCTTGGACAGTGGTGTTCCAGTTAGAGATGCTACTATCTCAAGTGTATTTAAGTGCTTGGACAGTCGTGTTCCAGTTAGAGATTCTACTATCTAAAGTGAACTTAAGTGCTTGGACAGTGGTGTTCCAGTTAGAGATGCTACTATCTAAAGTGAACTTAAGTGCTTGGACAGTGGTGTTCCAGTTAGAGATGCTACTATCTCAAGTGTATTTAAGTGCTTGGACAGTCGTGTTCCAGTTAGAGATTCTACTATCTAAAGTGAACTTAAGTGCTTGGACAGTGGTGTTCCAGTTAGAGATGCTACTATCTAAAGTGAACTTAAGTGCTTGGACAGTCGTGTTCCAGTTAGAGATTCTACTATCTCAAGTGAACTTAAATGCTTGGACAGTCGTGTTCCAGTTAGAGATTCTACTATCTCAAGTGAACTTACGTGCTTGGACAGTGGTGTTCCAGTTAGAGATGCTACTATCTCAAGTGAACTTACGTGCTTGGACAGTGGTGTTCCAGTTAGAGATTCTACTATCTCAAGTGAACTTACGTGCTTGGACAGTGGTGTTCCAGTTAGAGATGCTACTATCTCAAGTGAACTTAAATGCTTGGACAGTCGTGTTCCAGTTAGAGATGCTACTATCTCAAGTGAACTTAAATGCTTGGACAGTCGTGTTCCAGTTAGAGATTCTACTATCTCAAGTGAACTTAAGTGCTTGGACAGTGGTGTTCCAGTTAGAGATGCTACTATCTCAAGTGAACTTAAATGCTTGGACAGTCGTGTTCCAGTTAGAGATGCTACTATCTCAAGTGAACTTAAATGCTTGGACAGTCGTGTTCCAGTTAGAGATGCTACTATCTAAAGTGAACTTAAGTGCTTGGACAGTGGTGTTCCAGTTAGAGATGCTACTATCTCAAGTGAACTTAAATGCTTGGACAGTGGTGTTCCAGTTAGAGATGCTACTATCTCAAGTGAACTTAAGTGCTTGGACAGTCGTGTTCCAGTTAGAGATGCTACTATCTCAAGTGAACTTAAATGCTTGGACAGTCGTGTTCCAGTTAGAGATGCTACTATCTAAAGTGAACTTAAGTGCTTGGACAGTGGTGTTCCAGTTAGAGATGCTACTATCTAAAGTGAGCTTAAGTGCTTGGACAGTGGTGTTCCAGTTAGAGATGCTACTATCTAAAGTGAACTTAAGTGCTTGGACAGTGGTGTTCCAGTTAGAGATGCTACTATCTAAAGTGAGCTTAAGTGCTTGGACAGTCGTGTTCCAGTTAGAGATTCTACTATCTCAAGTGAACTTACGTGCTTGGACAGTGGTGTTCCAGTTAGAGATGCTACTATCTCAAGTGAACTTAAGTGCTTGGACAGTCGTGTTCCAGTTAGAGATGCTACTATCTCAAGTGAACTTACGTGCTTGGACAGTGGTGTTCCAGTTAGAGATTCTACTATCTCAAGTGAACTTAAATGCTTGGACAGTGGTGTTCCAGTTAGAGATGCTACTATCTCAAGTGAACTTAAGTGCTTGGACAGTGGTGTTCCAGTTAGAGATGCTACTATCTCAAGTGAACTTAAATGCTTGGACAGTCGTGTTCCAGTTAGAGATGCTACTATCTCAAGTGAACTTAAGTGCTTGGACAGTGGTGTTCCAGTTTGAGATGCTACTATCTCAAGTGAACTTAAATGCTTGGACAGTCGTGTTCCAGTTAGAGATGCTACTATCTCAAGTGAACTTAAATGCTTGGACAGTCGTGTTCCAGTTAGAGATGCTACTATCTCAAGTGAACTTACGTGCTTGGACAGTGGTGTTCCAGTTAGAGATGCTACTATCTCAAGTGAACTTACGTGCTTGGACAGTGGTGTTCCAGTTAGAGATGCTACTATCTCAAGTGAACTTAAATGCTTGGACAGTCGTGTTCCAGTTAGAGATGCTACTATCTAAAGTGAGCTTAAGTGCTTGGACAGTCGTGTTCCAGTTAGAGATGCTACTATCTCAAGTGAACTTAAGTGCTTGGACAGTCGTGTTCCAGTTAGAGATTCTACTATCTCAAGTGAACTTAAGTGCTTGGACAGTGGTGTTCCAGTTAGAGATGCTACTATCTCAAGTGAACTTAAGTGCTTGGACAGTCGTGTTCCAGTTAGAGATGCTACTATCTCAAGTGAACTTAAATGCTTGGACAGTCGTGTTCCAGTTAGAGATGCTACTATCTCAAGTGAACTTAAGTGCTTGGACAGTGGTGTTCCAGTTTGAGATGCTACTATCTCAAGTGAACTTACGTGCTTGGACAGTGGTGTTCCAGTTAGAGATGCTACTATCTCAAGTGAACTTAAATGCTTGGACAGTCGTGTTCCAGTTAGAGATGCTACTATCTCAAGTGAACTTAAGTGCTTGGACAGTGGTGTTCCAGTTTGAGATGCTACTATCTCAAGTGAACTTAAATGCTTGGACAGTCGTGTTCCAGTTAGAGATGCTACTATCTCAAGTGAACTTAAATGCTTGGACAGTCGTGTTCCAGTTAGAGATGCTACTATCTCAAGTGAACTTAAGTGCTTGGACAGTGGTGTTCCAGTTTGAGATGCTACTATCTCAAGTGAACTTAAATGCTTGGACAGTCGTGTTCCAGTTAGAGATGCTACTATCTCAAGTGAACTTAAGTGCTTGGACAGTGGTGTTCCAGTTAGAGATGCTACTATCTAAAGTGAACTTAAGTGCTTGGACAGTGGTGTTCCAGTTTGAGATGCTACTATCTAAAGTGAGCTTAAGTGCTTGGACAGTGGTGTTCCAGTTAGAGATGCTACTATCTCAAGTGAACTTAAGTGCTTGGACAGTGGTGTTCAAGTTAGAGATGCTACTATCTCAAGTGAACTTAAATGCTTGGACAGTGGTGTTCCAGTTAGAGATTCTACTATCTAAAGTGAACTTAAGTGCTTGGACAGTGGTGTTCCAGTTAGAGATGCTACTATCTAAAGTGAGCTTAAGTGCTTGGACAGTGGTGTTCCAGTTAGAGATGCTACTATCTCAAGTGAACTTAAGTGCTTGGACAGTGGTGTTCCAGTTAGAGATGCTACTATCTCAAGTGAACTTAAGTGCTTGGACAGTGGTGTTCCAGTTAGAGATGCTACTATCTCAAGTGAACTTAAGTGCTTGGACAGTCGTGTTCCAGTTAGAGATTCTACTATCTAAAGTGAACTTAAGTGCTTGGACAGTCGTGTTCCAGTAAGAGATGCTACTATCTCAAGTGAACTTAAATGCTTGGACAGTCGTGTTCCAGTTAGAGATGCTACTATGTCAAGTGAACTTAAATGCTTGGACAGTCGTGTTCCAGTTAGAGATGCTACTATCTCAAGTGAACTTACGTGCTTGGACAGTGGTGTTCCAGTTAGAGATTCTACTATCTCAAGTGAACTTACGTGCTTGGACAGTGGTGTTCCAGTTAGAGATGCTACTATCTCAAGTGAACTTAAATGCTTGGACAGTCGTGTTCCAGTTAGAGATGCTACTATCTCAAGTGAACTTAAATGCTTGGACAGTCGTGTTCCAGTTAGAGATGCTACTATCTCAAGTGAACTTAAGTGCTTGGACAGTGGTGTTCCAGTTAGAGATGCTACTATCTCAAGTGAACTTAAGTGCTTGGACAGTGGTGTTCAAGTTAGAGATGCTACTATCTCAAGTGAACTTAAATGCTTGGACAGTGGTGTTCCAGTTAGAGATGCTACTATCTCAAGTGAACTTACGTGCTTGGACAGTCGTGTTCCAGTTAGAGATGCTACTATCTCAAGTGAACTTAAGTGCTTGGACAGTGGTGTTCCAGTTAGAGATTCTACTATCTAAAGTGAACTTAAGTGCTTGGACAGTGGTGTTCCAGTTAGAGATGCTACTATCTCAAGTGAACTTAAGTGCTTGGACAGTGGTGTTCCAGTTAGAGATGCTACTATCTAAAGTGAGCTTAAGTGCTTGGACAGTGGTGTTCCAGTTAGAGATGCTACTATCTCAAGTGAACTTAAGTGCTTGGACAGTGGTGTTCCAGTTAGAGATGCTACTATCTAAAGTGAACTTAAGTGCTTGGACAGTGGTGTTCCAGTTTGAGATGCTACTATCTAAAGTGAGCTTAAGTGCTTGGACAGTGGTGTTCCAGTTAGAGATGCTACTATCTCAAGTGAACTTAAGTGCTTGGACAGTGGTGTTCCAGTTAGAGATGCTACTATCTCAAGTGAACTTAAGTGCTTGGACAGTGGTGTTCAAGTTAGAGATGCTACTATCTCAAGTGAACTTAAATGCTTGGACAGTGGTGTTCCAGTTAGAGATGCTACTATCTCAAGTGAACTTAAATGCTTGGACAGGTAACTTTTTTTCCCTTAAAAAACTTGTTGTTGTCAAGGACGTGTGCGCAGTGTCCTTCCCCCCCCGCCAGTTGCCAGGGCAACACATCAAGGGAGGTGATTTGGTCAATACGGTCTCTAGGAAGAGCTTAGGAGCGAGATGAAACAAGGGAAGTAAATGAAAGAGGAAGTCCATCCAACTTGGTGACTTGGACTCAACTTAATCCGTACACTGCGGTAAGAAACAAAACACAAAGAGAGAGAGAGAGAGAAAGAGAGAGAAAGAGAGAGAGAGATAGAGAGACAGAAAGAGAGAGAAAGAGAGAGAGGGAGAAAGATAGAGAGACAGAAAGAGAGAGAGAGAGAGAAAGAGAGAAAGAGAAAGATAACGAGTGCAATAAAAATAATATAAAAAATTCATATTCAGACATATTAGTAGAGATTGTAAGTGTAAAAGAGATTAGTTGATGAAAGTAAGAGAGAGAGAGAGAGAGAGATGGAGTGAAAGCATAACGACAATATTATGCTATAACAGAGAGAGAGAGAGAGTGAGAGTGAGAAATACAGGGATAGATAGAGAGAAAAAGAGAGTGAACAGATTATAGATATAGAAAAAGAAAAACGCCCACGCGCTGCACAAAGAGAAGAAGGGGGATATTAAAAATAAAAGTGAGAGATACACCCCCCACGTCCTCATCAATTATCTGGCCTTTCATCCCTTCTCCCTGCAATATTTAAACATTAATTCACTGGTAGACTGTTAATATTTATTTTTTCCCTAATTTTAAACCTAGAGAAAGAAAGAAAAAAAAAGTTATTCATGACATACTAGCAAGATTTGACCCGCGGCCTTCGGGCCTAAATCTGGGTATTACTGATCTACTGGACTGGATTTAGATCTATGTCAAACATGGAGAATGTTCCCTTCACATTTGCCACGAAAGTAAAAGTTATGTGAAAATGAGTTTACCCGTTCAGCTGACATATTCATATCATATATAAAATACTGTGAAAACGGGTTTACCCGAAAAGTTTCATTCTTTAATAGCTGTACAATTAGGTACTTTTTGTCTTTTTTGGGGGGCCCTCCGGTTGTGGGAGGGGCATTAACCATACACCACTGTCCCCGCAATGATCGAAGTAACATTTATGCTAAGTTTTATCAAGATTGGTCAATCTGTTTTCATTTTTATTCGGGACATACATACACACACATACGCCTTACTTTCTGCTGTATACTATAGATTTCCCTTTTTGCTGAGAGGTTACATCCGTGGTGATATAAAGCTATCTTCCTATGCTTAATGGCCTCGTATAAAAATCCATTGATTTTTTTTTTTGAACCCTACAACCGAAGGGCAACAATGCCGTACTAGACAGAGAGAAAGTCTACAAAAACAGATTGAGTAGATTGGAGAAGTAGCATTAGTGTAGCACAGTGTTTCTCAAACTGTGTTTCTCGGTCACCCTAGTGTTCCCCAAGGCCTGACCAGGTGCTCCACGACTAGTAGACCTATTCGTCAATTAATATCTAAGTCAATGCAAGAAAAAAAAAGCAAATAAGAAAAAACATAACAAAATTACACATTTAAAAAAAAAGAAAGCTTAAGTTAAGTGTGTTGTAAACATAAGGCAGGCAGCTCAACGAAGTTCTACAGTAAATAAATAAGTGTGTTTAGTTACCAGGACAAACACATAACAGCCTTCTACATTCAAGGAGTCTTGTCACTAATTCTACCAGTCCTTTCACCAGCAAACCTGAATACGGACCAACGACAGCTTTCCCCGCTTCGCTCCAGTTCCCCACTAAAGTCTTCAGACAGCACAAAAGATGGCTCCTTAGTTCCCCAACACTTCAGACTCTCCACAATCACTTCTTTCCTCTATCCCAGCGTCTTCCTGTTCTGGTTCAATAGTGCGCTCGTACGCATCACAAGCACTGGTGCAAGGCAAGGTTACAAGTGTAATTGTATCAATTTGTTTGGATCCACCCCGTATCTACCTTTACATAATAAATCTGTGCGATTATACATAGTTTTACCAATTGTTTTTGTTTAGCTTTTAGCTTTCTGAATACGCCATGATCCTATCTCTTGTCTGGACCAGTTATGAAAGGGGAAGGGACAAGGGAGTATCTTTGTGAATGTTTACATGATCGTTTTTTAAATGCATTAAAACAAATGTTCCCTTAGGGATCAAAATTCATCAAGGAGACTTTTTCAACTTATAGCACCACGTCTGTCAAGTACAATTTCAAACTGTCTTTGTAACCTTGTTTTTTTTTTGTTTTGTTTTTTAAAGTTGTAGGCTACTCAACTTTTGAACTTCATAAACCTTGAGCCCAGTCCAGTGAATATTTCCACTTTGACCTGGCACTTTTAAAAGAAGATCTACGAGTTGCAGTATTACTTGTGAGTTGAAGAATAAAATGCAGGAAATCTTATCTTATCTTCGTTATTTATATTTGCATCTGTTGACCTGTATTCCAAAATCTCAAATTCTCTCTTCTAATGGAAGGTCTTCATACGAGTAGAAGTAACCGACCATTAAAACATATAGTCCTAATATCGACTGATATATTACTAATGCAAACGTTTAACTTTTTATGTTTAAAATTTTACATATAAAAAAGGTATCGCTACTATCCATGGAGGACCTACATTTTTCCTTTCGGATATCTTCTCAGCTTTTCGCTTCTTTCGCGAACTCTTTGCATAATCAAGCCATCAGCCATCGTATTTGTGGTCTGCCTTTGGACCACCTTAATTTTGGTTTTTGTTGGGATACTATTTCCACTCCTCTGTTCTTTAACAAATTTTCAACCTGACCTTCAGCCTTTTAAAAAAACAACAACAACATATTTCTGTAATTATAAATAGTCTTCCAGCTTAGTATTTATCATCCATGTAGTTTCAATTTGTACAGCTCTGTCTTCCTTCTAGTTTCATGTTGTATAGCTCTGTCTTCCTTCTAGTTCCATGTTGTATAGCTCTGTCTTCCTTCTAGTTTCATGTTGTATAGCTCTGTCTTCCTTCTAGTTCCATGTTGTATAGCTCTGTCTTCCTTCTAGTTCCATGTTGTATAGCTCTGTCTTCCTTCTAGTTTCATGATGTATAGCTCTGTCTTCCTTCTAGTTCCATGTTGTATAGCTCTATCTTCCTTCTAGTTCCATGTTGTAAGGCTCTGTCTTCCTTCTAGTTCCATGTTGTATAGCTCTGTCTTCCTTCTAGTTCCATGTTGTATAGCTCTGTCTTCCTTCTAGTTCCATGTTGTATAGCTCTGTCTTCCTTCTAGTTCCATGTTGTATAGCTCTGTCTTCCTTCTAGTTTCATGTTGTATAGCTCTGTCTTCCTTCTAGTTCCATGTTGTATAGCTCTGTCTTCCTTCTAGTTCCATGTTGTATAGCTCTGTCTTCCTTCTAGTTCCATGTTGTAGAGCTCTGTCTTCCTTCTAGTTCCATGTTGTAAGGCTCTGTCTTCCTTCTAGTTCCATGTTGTATAGCTCTGTCTTCCTTCTAGTTTCATGTTGTATAGCTCTGTCTTCCTTCTAGTTTCATGATGTATAGCTCTGTCTTCCTTCTAGTTTCATGATGTATAGCTCTGTCTTCCTTCTAGTTTCATGTTGTATAGCTCTGTCTTCCTTCTAGTTTCATGTTGTATAGCTTTGTCTTCCTTCTAGTTTCATGTTGTATAGCTCTGTCTTCCTTCTAGTTCAATGTTGTATAGCTCTGTCTTCCTTCTAGTTTCATGTTGTATAGCTCTGTCTTCCTTCTAGTTTCATGTTGTATAGCTCTGTCTTCCTTCTAGTTTCATGTTGTATAGCTCTGTCTTCCTTCTAGTTCAATGTTGTATAGCTCTGTCTTCCTTCTAGTTTCATGTTGTATAGCTCTGTCTTCCTTCTAGTTTCATGTTGTATAGCTCTGTCTTCCTTCTAGTTCCATGTTGTATAGCTCTGTCTTCCTTCTAGTTCCATGTTGTATAGTTCTGTCATCAATCCAGTTTCATCTTGTATAGTTCTGTCATCAATCCAGTTTCATCTTGTATAGTTCTGTCATCAATCCAGTTTCATCTTGTATAGTTCTGTCATCAATCCAGTTTCATCTTGTATAGTTCTGTCATCAATCCAGTTTCATCTTGTATAGTTCTGTCATCAATCCAGTTTCATAATGTTTAAGTTTAAGACACCGACAACTAAAAAAGTAAGAAAGAAACCAATCTTACATGTTAGTTTATCCTGACGATGAATAATAGTAAATAGGCAAAAGAAATGTTTGCTGTTATCTTGGTTTGGTTTGCGCTGTACAATCTGGCCAGGACTAAGAAACAATCTGAATATCAACTAAATTAAAGCAACAAAATCCATTAATAGTGCGTCAAATTAATTATAGCGCAATAAAACAAAATACGACGGAATTAAAATGAAATTAATGCGCGAATAATCATTGGATGTAATTATCTTTTTTTCCCTTCCATTCAACATCACGTGACGTTGAGATCTTTTGATTATTTTTTTTTTCGATATTAAAATTTGCCCAAACCAAGTGAATGTAGCATAATTACGAGGTGTTTGAGATTCTTGCCAGATTTTTGTGTATTTACATATCAATATATGCCAACTTAAAAACTGACCAAGTGATTTTTCAATGTTACAGTCGGTGGATATTTTTATGAAAAGAAAATTAACTAAATTAACAGCAGAACAGAAAAATTAAAGCTTTGAACCCATTGTTAATATTTTTAACTGTATGTATAATAATAAATTTGGCTCATAGCGTCAGTAAAGAGCAAGCGCTAAGTCTGGACAACAAGAATCATCTTGGAGGTCGACACTTAATTATATTTCTTTGATAATCAAACATCTTCCACACCTAAATGTTGAACTCCATAACTGCTTTGATATTCAATTAAAATTATTTTAAAAGCAAGAAGCAAATCTGAAAAATATAAAGATTTATCAATCACTCCATATGTCCCTCAGAGAGCCCTGCGCTCATTGGGCTCAACTCGCTTAACACTTCTAGTGGTGCCACGTTTCTCCCTCAAAAGCTACGGTCTGCGGGCTTTTTTTCAGTGCATGGCCCAAAGATTTGGAACTCACTCCCAATTGATCTCAGACAGACAACCTGCTACACTACTTTCAAAAAGAACATTAGGACCTATCTGTTTAAAACTTTTTTAGATTAGTTTGTCATTTTAGCTGTCGTGTTTGTGTTTGTAATGTTATTACAGCGCCGTGAGCCTACATTTTGTTTGTTAACAGCAATTTATAAATAAAATTATTATTATTATTATTACAGGGGTGAGCTGCTGTATATAAAAGTACACTAGACATATCCTTTTTTGTTTTACTTTGGTTCTGCAAGGTTTACTGTAGGCTATGGCCGCCAAAGACTAACCTATAGAGATGTCTGCAAGCCATACATGAGAGCCACAGACATCAACGAAAGTATGTGGGAAGAAATAGCCAAAGACCGGAGTGCATGGAGACAGACTGTGGGTGCTGGGACGATCCTCTCAGGAGCAAAAGAAACGAAGCGGCCTTAATCAAGAGGGGAAAAAAAGAAAGCTGCCCTGTCTGCTAACCCTGAATCACCTGCACGAATTGTGGCAAAGTCTGCCTCTCTAGAATTGGCTTGATTAGCCCGACCAGATTCTGCCCCGTCTCAAAACGAAATCAAAGTCAGCGAATCATCTGGGCGCACCCATTGCCTTCCGAGTCAAAAAGGAGCCATATGTCTATTATATTTCTCAGGAAACAGCATTAGAAGTAGATCTAAATCTTATTCCATATGCTAGGACAAATTCGTACAAGTGATCCATCTTCCTTAATGTCATTAGATGGAATGGGTTGCCTGAATCGAAACAATTCGTTTTAGAAGGCCTGAACACTGACTTGCAACGTCACAACCCGTGTGCAGTTTAGACCAATAGCTCGTTGCGTTGTACAAATCTATACGCCCTATGGAAAACTATCGACTTAGCAGAATTAAAGTCACTGATAAATATGCATGACAAGATTGATACGTGAAATGCGTAGAACGTAAATATCTTCTTTTTTTTCAGTACTGTCAGTAATTATTATTATAGCTTTTATAAAGCGCTACTTTCATGCTTATAGCATGCTCAGAGCGCTTTGCTCCAATCTCATTTGTGGGCGAGTGGGGGGGGGGAGGGGGTATCTAGGAGTTGGTTTTCCGTGCTGCCTTTAGCGGCGCCTTCGACATACGGTCACGGAGGTCACGCCTTTAGGCGCTCAGTAAACACAACTCTGCCCGAGTCGAACCTCGAGCCCCCTTCTAGGTAGCCAGGACAAGCCAAGTTCAAGCGCACTTAGCCTCTCGACCATCATCTATAAGATAAGAAGAGAAGTTCTGTGAATTTGTAATTTCAAAATTACGTGCTGTATTTATTGTTGTTTTTCTCCATGCCATTAATTAATTTTTTTATCGGTGTGAGCCACGGGAAATACTGCATTCCTCATGACCCTTCATACTCGATGACACGCCTTATTAACATTAGAGGTGTGAGTAGATTACATAGAGTCTATCTACATTGCTGTTCTCCGTAGCATTGAGGTTTTCAATGTGGTCCTCTTCTTAGAAAAATGTGCCCAACCCAAGATTTATAGCGTTTATACTTCAGGTGATAAAAATAAATTCATCTTATGTTTTAAATGCCCGAGTTATGAATAAGATGCACAGGCAAGCTGTCGACATAATATTGCTGGTTTATGTATTGACCTGGACTGATCAGGCATAATAAATCGGTGGACGACACGGGCTTTGTCAACAGAATGTTTAGATTTGATCCATAGTGATATCGGTTCCTAAGAATAGAAATTTGTCAAATAAATCCTGTTTTGTGATATCTCTATTGGAGTCTAGGATTGAGATCTATATTGTCCTATTGCTTCACTTAACTTTGAGTTGTTATTTCTATAGCCGTTTGACTCGAGAGCAAAGGGAATCTAAATTAGTCATACTTTTAAAAAATATTTTAAAGTATGAACATTCTTTTTTGCTCAATCTTTTCTTTCTCACTCTTTTCTTTCTTTCTCACTCTTTTCTTTCTTACTCTTTTCTTTCTCACTCTTTTCTTTCTCACTCTTTTCTTTCTCACTCTTTTCTTTCTCACTCTTTTCTTTCTCACTCTTTTCTTTCTTACTCTTTTCTTTCTCACTCTTTTCTTTCTCACTCTTTTCTTTCTCACTCTTTTCTTTCTCACTCTTTTCTTTCTCACTCTTTTCTTTCTTTCTCACTCTTTTCTTTCTCACTCTTTTCTTTCTCACTCTTTTCTTTCTCACTCTTTTCTTTCTCACTCTTTTCTTTCTCACTCTTTTCTTTCTCACTCTTTTCTTTCTTTCTCACTCTTTTCTTTCTTTCTCTTTTCTTTCTCACTCTTTTCTTTCTCACTCTTTTCTTTCTCACTCTTTTCTTTCTCATTTTTTTCTTTCTTTCTCACTCTTTTCTTTCTCACTCTTTTCTTTCTCACTCTTTTCTTTCTCACTCTTTTCTTTCTCACTCTTTTCTTTCTCACTCTTTTCTTTCTCACTCTTTTCTTTCTCACTCTTTTCTTTCTCACTCTTTTCTTTCTCACTCTTTTCTTTCTCACTCTTTTCTTTCTTTCTCACTCTTTTCTTTCTCACTCTTTTCTTTCTCACTCTTTTCTTTCTTTCTCACTCTTTTCTTTCTTTCTCACTCTTTTCTTTCTCACTCTTTTCTTTCTCACTCTTTTCTTTCTCACTCTTTTCTTTCTCACTCTTTTCTTTCTCACTCTTTTCTTTCTCACACTTTTCTTTCTTTCTCACTCTTTTCTTTCTCACTCTTTTCTTTCTCACTCTTTTCTTTCTTTCTCACTCTTTTCTTTCTTTCTCTTTTTTTCTCACTCTTTTCTTTCTCACTCTTTTCTTTCTCACTCTTTTCTTTCTCACTCTTTTCTTTCTCACTCTTTTCTTTCTCACTCTTTTCTTTCTCACTCTTTTCTTTCTCACTCTTTTCTTTCTCACTCTTTTCTTTCTCACTCTTTTCTTTCTCACTCTTTTCTTTCTCACTCTTTTCTTTCTCACTCTTTTCTTTCTCACTCTTTTCTTTCTTTCTCACTCTTTTCTTTCTCACTCTTTTCTTTCTCACTCTTTTCTTTCTCACTCTTTTCTTTCTCACTCTTTTCTTTCTCACTCTTTTCTTTCTCACTCTTTTCTTTCTCACTCTTTTCTTTCTCACTCTTTTCTTTCTCACTCTTTTCTTTTTCACTCTTTTCTTTCTCACTCTTTTCTTTCTTTCTCACTCTTTTCTTTCTTTCTCACTCTTTTCTTTCTCACTCTTTTCTTTCTCACTCTTTTTTTTCTCACTCTTTTCTTTCTTTCTCACATTTTTCTTTCTCACTCTTTTCTTTCTCACTCTTTTCTTTATCACTCTTTTCTTTATAATTTTTTTTATTTCTCACTCTTTTCTTTCTCACTCTTTTCTTTCTCACTCTTTTCTTTCTCAGTCTTTCCTTTCTCACTTTTTTCTTTCTTTCTCACTCTTTTCTTTCTTTCTCACTCTTTTCTTTCTTTCTCACTCTTTTCTTTCTCACTCTTTTCTTTCTCACTCTTTTCTTTCTTTCTCACTCTTTTCTTTCTTTCTCACTCTTTTCTTTCTTTCTCACTCTTTTCTTTCTCACTCTTTTCTTTCTTTCTCACTCTTTTCTTTCTCACTCTTTTCTTTCTCACTCTTTTCTTTCTCACTCTTTTCTTTCTTTCTCATTCTTTTCTTTCTCACTCTTTTCTTTCTCACTCTTTTCTTTCTCACTCTTTTCTTTCTCACTCTTTTCTTTCTCACTCTTTTCTTTCTCAATCTTTTCTTTCTCACTCTTTTCTTTCTTTCTCACTCTTTTCTTTTTTTCTCACTCTTTTCTTTCTCACTCTTTTCTTTCTTTCTCACTCTTTTCTTTCTCACTCTTTTCTTTCTCACTCTTTTCTTTCTCACTCTTTTCTTTCTCACTCTTTTCTTTCTCACTCTTTTCTTTCTCACTCTTTTCTTTCTCACTCTTTTCTTTCTCACTCTTTTCTTTCTCACTCTTTTCTTTCTCACTCTTTTCTTTCTTTCTCACTCTTTTCTTTCTTTCTCACTCTTTTCTTTCTCACTCTTTTCTTTCTTTCTCACTCTTTTCTTTCTTTCTCACTCTTTTCTTTCTCACTCTTTTCTTTCTCACTCTTTTCTTTCTCACTCTTTTCTTTCTCACTCTTTTCTTTCTTTCTGACTCTTTTATTAAAAACAATAACGATATTTTGTCGTAGATTTAAATATTGTAAGAGTAAAGCTCCCCTTTCAGACTTTGAGATCTATAAGGCAGATGATGTAAAGGTCATCTGTTTCTGTGGTCCACGGATAACGAGGGTGTCATGTAGCCAGCACAACGACCAACCGCCTTTACGTTTCCCCAACTAATGTCAGGTACCCATCAGAGCTTGGTGGACGCAGAGGGCCCAAAGATCCCAAAATTAAAAATCCCAGTATTCACCAGGATTCGAACCCAGAAGCCAAGCACTTTATCGCTTAGCAACAGCGCTTCTAGATTTCATTGTTAATGTTATACTACATTTACATATAAAATACAAAATATCATTGGAGTTGTTCCCTGACCACACACATTCCTCTAATCCAAATATGTCAGGGGTGGGCAAATTACTACCCGCGGGCCACATATGGTCATGGAAAATTAGGAGACAATGGGAACCCTGCTATATATTAAAAAATTTTTTATTTAATAATCTACACCTAGAATTAGCGCCGGGCCTATGAGAGTGTGAGAGCCCGCTGCGGCCGCATTGTTTGCTCAGACCTGCTTGCAAACATAAACAACCTTTTATTCTTCTGGAGTTTTAAAAGAAGTAAGAAAGGTCCCCCTCCCCCCTTTCAGACCTTGCAACCTATGGGGACAGATGACGTAAAGGTCATCTGTTTCATTGGTCAACGAGCATGGTGTAATGTGGCCAGCACAATGACCAACCGCCTTTACTTTCCCCAAGTAAAGTCAGGTACCCACTAGAGTTGGGTGGACTCAGGGGCGTCCTTAATATCCCAAAATTAAAAATCTTAGTCTTAACCGAGATTTGAACCCGGGACCTCTCGGTCGGAAGCTGTGGAGTTTTAATTATTCAAAATATTCTTCTATTCTCTCCCCCCCCCCCCCCCCACTTTTCCAACCGCCAGTTCATTAATACCATAAACAAGAGACCTGTTTTTGTCCAGCCATTGTTTGACGGCACTACAGTAAATTTTAATACTTACCTAAATAACAGCGCAGTGTTTCTCATATTTTCACTGGTGACACTTCTCAGTCCCATAGACCTTACACATAATGTTACAGCGCCCCTCCCCATAAGAACCGCAATTTGAGCGCTCCAAATACTCTAATTAAGATTTTATTTACGAGTGTGACCTTTGGAGTTATAACAGATAAATCGGAAATTGTTGGATTTGATATAAGTAAAAAAAAACAACAAGAGCATAGCCACTTCACTTCAGCATGATTATATGTAGATTTGATATATACATTGTCATTAGAAAAAAAACAAAAACAACAACAAGGATGGGGGAAAGTTTGGCTAAGTTTAACATTGTGATTAATAGAGAACACACACACACATACATTGTTCTAAACATGTGTCACTAAATGTCCACCACCTGCCCATGACGTGCACGCGAGATCACACACATACGCACAAGCGCTGGCATACACCGGCTGAACTAATAATTAGCCTACTAGAGTAAGGGCAAATTACAAACTCTCTTCGCCCGGAGTGAGTTCGTCTCACGTGCAAATACCGCGAGCTCGCGAGGCGACGCCACGCGATGTACTCTCGTTCCCCCCATTTCCATCCGTTTCACACACACACAGGCACACACAACGCTGTACTCACGCATCACCCCCCCTCTTTTTTTCCCCCTACACCTCGTTCCATTCCCTCTTTTTTTTTTTTTTTGGTTTTGACCCCTCTGATTCAATACCTTTCTCACGGATCTGGCCCAATGCATACTGTGTTTCAAATTTTGTGTGAGATTTGTGAGTGGTTCCGTAATGTCGGTGCTCTTCAGATGACATAGTGGAGAGTTTGTTTGTTCATGTACTTTTTCTCTCTCTCTCTTTTATCATTCTATCCGTGCAGTAAATTAAAAAAAAACAACAACACAGTTTGACTAGTTTCTTTTTATTGCACCGTTTTGTTTGATCACTAAACTTATCATTAAACTTATCACTAACCTTATCACTAAACTTATCATTAAACTTATCTCTAACCTTATCACTAAAACTTATCTCTCTTGGGATAATTAATGAACACAATGTTTTCTTTTGTGTGACGGAAGTCTCGGAGTCTGGAGATAGCTCGCGTGTGTAGTTTAGAATCGTTTGACTTGGAGGTTATATTTAGACAGTGTAAGTAAGCCACTCGTACATATTTCTCTGCTCTCTTGTGAGTACATGGCTCTACTGGCTGCCGTTTTTATATTCTTATTCGGAGATCACGTGATTATAGATGAGAGCAAAGAGTGGTGCTTATCTAGTTATCTGTGTTTATGTAGGGGCGGAGTGTGTTATTGTGTTTTGGGGGGGGGGGGTTGTTTCATACTATGTCAAAAATGTGACCATTTACGTTGATAGGTTTTTAGTTTACATTGATAGGTTTTGTTTACATTGATAGGTTTTGTTTACATTGATAGATTTTAGTTAACATTGATAGGTTTTGTTTATATTGATTGGTTTTAAGTTAACATTGATAGATTTTGTTTACATTAATAGGTTTTTAGTTTACATTGATAGGTTTTGTTTACATTGATTGTTTTTTAGTTAACATTAAGAGGTTTTGTTTACATTGATAGGTTTTTAGTTTACATTGATAGGTTTTGATTACATTAATAGGTTTTGTTTACATTGATAGGTTTTTAGTTTACATTGATAGGTTTTGTTTACATTGATTGTTTTTAGTTTACATTGATAGGTTTTTAGTTTACATTGAAAGGTTTTGTTTACATTGATTGTTTTTAGTTTACATTTATAGGTTTTGTTTACATTGATAGGTTTTTAGTTTACCTTGATAGGTTTACATTGATAGGTTTTGTTTACATTGATAGGTGTTAGGTTAACATTGATATATTTTGTTTACATTAATAGGTTTTTAGTTTATATTGATAGGTTTTGTTTACATTGATTGTTTTTTAGTTAACATTAATAGGTTTGTTTAAATTGATAAGTTTTTATTTTACATTGATAGTTGTTTTTTTACATTGATAGGTTTTTAGTTAACATTGATAGGTTTTATGTACATTGATAGATTTTTAGTTTACATTTATAGGTTTTGTTTACATTGATCGATTTTTAGTTAACATTTATATAGGTTTTGTTTACATTGATAGATTTTTAGTTTACATCAATAGGTTTTGTTTACATTGATATGGTCAATGTTGAGAGTTTGAAGTCTCTGTCGGTTAATTTTCGGGACTCATAAAAAAAATATTCTCACTAAATGATGCTCGCGGTAGGCCGATCTATTTAATTCTATTTTGTTGCTTTTTTTTTTTTTTTTAATGTCAGTTTGTCAATGAGTTTTTTTTTTTAAAGAATACAATGAGTGGACAGGTTTTTGTAGAATGAAATGCCAAAGCTGTTTCTTCTCACTCAGTTGTCTTGTGTTCTCACTAGAAAAGTGATTTCTATTCCAATATTCCAACACCTGCTGTGATGTTTTGTAAGCTTTGAATTGAGTCTATTTCCACAACTGTAAAAAAAATTGTTTCATTAGCTATGAATTGGATCTATTTTCACAAGTTATTTTTTTAAATTGTATCTTCATAATCGTGATCTCTGACAAACTGTCTCGATCTATTTTTTTTTTATTTATTTCAGTTTTTATTCTCAACAAACATAATTACCTTTAAAATCTAAGTTCAGATGGAGTTTCATTTTGGTGAAACAAATAAACAAAACAAAAAAGTCTTATTAAAAGACATGGATAGATTTCACAATGCCAGATTTTTACCCAGCGCGTGCTAAATTTAATTTTCCATTAATTTCTTTTAAAATTATTAATACACTTTAAAATATTTAGTTTAACGTTGAAGACATAAAAACTGCGGAGATGGTTGGTATTTCTGACTAGGTTATTTTTGGCGTAGGTCTTCTGAAATAGACATTGTGGATTATTTTATGGTCACGAGTTCTACAAAGACTTGGTTGTAGAAGATGGAATTAACTGTGTCTCCCTGGATTTATGCAAATCTCTTATTTCTGATCAACAGTGGGTGTGAAGGTAGGTGCGTGTGTGTGAGTGTATCTTTCTGTTGATGTGTGTGTGTGAGCTCTGTGTGTGTGGGTTGTGTGTGTGTATATGTGCTTTGGACTTTATATAAATTTAAATGCACATGCT
The DNA here is from genome assembly GCA_036873155.1 of Biomphalaria sudanica. Lineage (NCBI taxonomy): Eukaryota > Metazoa > Mollusca > Gastropoda > Planorbidae > Biomphalaria > Biomphalaria sudanica. The sequence continues at coordinate 12,082 of JAZGLO010001818.1, read as the reverse complement.
AATGAATGTAGGCCCTAGTCATCAGGTTCAGCCTTACGCCAATTTTACCGATTGACAGACAGACAACATGCTACACTACATTCAAGAAAAACATTAAGACCTACCTGTTTAAAACTTTTTTAGATTAGTTTATCACTTTAGCTTTCGTGTTTATGTGTGTAATGTTCTCACAGCGCCTTGAGCCTACATTTTTGTTTCTTAACAGCGCTTTATAAATAAAAATTATGATTATTATTATTGGTCCAAATTGGGTCCCGCGATTGGTAGCGGCCCCACAATTTACATTTAGCATATCAGCATCAGTCATGGCTTTTGTCACAGGTTTATAAAGAGATAAGACTTAAAGGGTTATCATATTTAGTGTATCGTACGATTGACGTAGCTTTAGGTAGCACCCCAGCTGGCACCTATTGTATTTGAGCTGCTTCCCATGCATGCTGTAATAATAAATGATGATATAATTAATAGTAATAGTTGTTATTGTAAGCAAAAAATTAAAAGCGGGGTCTAGAAAGCATCCATTAAATTGGGTCCCGCAAGGAGAAAGGCCGGCCCGGCTAATGATGCTTGTGTGTATGACTGTACGTGTCAAATGGGGAAAAAAAAAAGAAAAATATGGAGATTGTTTTAAATGTTTTTCTACATTATTTATATCTGATATATTAGTTAATACATATGTGCCTACTATGGCGTTTTAACTTAAATAAGACCTACAAGCTGTTGAGGCACAGGATAGTTTATTGGTATCCATTGACGGTGGATTTTCTCCCCTTCAACGTTAACTCATTTTCTGCGTAATTATATTTCCACGTTTCGAAGAAATTCTTCATTTTACTTATTACTATTTCACTCCCCCCTGTTATGATTGGGCTTCAATAGCTTTGTTGTTTGTTATCAGAAAATAATTCATTTGGTCTAGAATTAAAAGGAAATGCTTGCTTTTTTTTAAATATATAGTTCGAAGTCAAGTTTATAAAATTAAACATAAATTTAATTTAATGAGGTCAAAATCAAGGAGAGAAAGAGTTAAAGATAGATTGGAAGTAAAAGTATCAGTAACATAGAAAAAAAGTTTTATTTTATTATTTAGCACAAACTCATAAATAAGTCTCTGATGTCGACTTGTCTGTACATGCCATATTTTAGCATTCACATAGTAAGACTCTGATTGAAAATGACCGACGGATGACGCCTCTATCTCTAATGTGATGCAAACTCACAGCTGTCTTGACCATTGTGGAACATTGAAATAGAAAGGGTGGTTGGGACGTTTGCTTGATTCCTAACCTCTGGTGGCTGTCAAACACATAGTAAAAGACATGAATTTATAAAATTTCAGTATTGTATGGCTTGAATTAATACACCGTATTGAAACGACACGGTAGGCCAACTACAAAACTAACGTCTTCTTATCTTATCTTATAGATTACAGACGTTACTTCAAAAAACAAGAGAATAACGTCCATGTTATGTGTCAATCTAGTCATGCATTGTATCAGTGACTTTAAATCTGCTCAGTCTCTGTTTTTCCTGGCTGATTCAGGCAACCCATTCCATTTTCTAATGGCATTAAGGAAGAAGGAGCACTTGTACGAATTTGTTCTAGCGTATGGACTAAGAAATGTGCCTCTGTCTTGTCGACACATTCTCACGACAAGCTATACACACACACACACATGTAAATATAAGGAATGTCTACTCGATACAATAAATCACTCCCGTTACAGTGGCCATTAGGTTAAACAAGGCCTGGCGTTATCTCCCTTAGGAAATGTTTGTATCAGGTCTGAACTTATACGGTCATCCGTTATACATCCTTCCATAAACAAACAAAAACAAATATAAACAAACTTTAATAACGATGGCTACAAAATGAATATCAAGTTTCACCCCTGAGTGTTTTATGGGGCTCTGTCAGGGTGAAAGAGACTGGCAGGAGAGGAACAGAGAGGCAGAAAGAAAGATACAGAAAGAGAGAAAGATACAGAAAGAGAGAAAGATACAGTAAAAGAGAAAGATACAGAAAGAGAGAAAGATACAGAAAGAAAGAAAGATACAGAAAGAGAGAAAGATACAGAATGAAAGATACAGAAAGAGAGAAAGATACAGAAAGAGAGAAAGATACAGTAAAAGAGAAAGATACAGAAAGAGAGAAAGATACAGAAAGAAAGAAAGATACAGAAAGAGAGAAAGATACAGAAAGAAAGATACAGAAAGAGAGAAAGATACAGAAAGAGAGAAAGATACAGTAAAAGAGAAAGATACAGAAAGAGAGAATAATACAGAAAGAAAGAAAGATACAGAAAGAGAGAAAGATACAGAAAGAAAGAAAGATACAGAAAGAGAGAAAGATACAGAAAGAGAGAAAGATACAAAAAGAGAGAAAGATACAGAAAGAGAGAAAGATACAGAAAGAAAGATACAGAAAGAGAGAAAGATACAGAAAGAAAGAAAGATACAGAAAGAAAGAAAGATACAGAAAGAAAGAAAGATACAGAAAGAGAGAAAGATACAGAAAGAAAGAAAGATACAGAAAGAGAGAAAGATACAGAAAGAGTGAAAGATACAGAAACGAAAGAAAGATACAGAAAGAGAGAAAGATACAGAAAGAAAGAAAGATACAGAAAGAGAGAAAGATACAGTAAGAAAGAAAGATACAGAAAGAGAGAAAGATACAGAAAGAGAGAAAGATACAGAAAGAAAGATACAGAAAGAAAGATACAGAAAGAGAGAAAGATACAGAAAGAAAGATACAGAAAGAAAGAAAGATACAGAAAGAGAGAAAGATACAGAAAGAAAGATACAGAAAGAAAGAAAGATACAGAAAGAAAGAAAGATACAGAAAGAGAGAAAGATACAGAAAGAAAGAAAGATACAGAAAGAGAGAAAGATACAGAAAGAGAGAAAGATACAGAAAGAAAGAAAGATACAGAAAGAGAGAAAGATACAGAAAGAGAGAAAGATACAGAAAGAAAGAAAGATACAGAAAGAGAGAAAGATACAGAAAGAAAGAAAGATACAGAAAGAAAGAAAGATACAGAAGGAAAGAAAGATACAGAAAGAGAGAAAGATACAGAAAGAAAGAAAGATACAGAAAGAGAGAAAGATACAGAAAGAGTGAAAGATACAGAAAGAGAGAAAGATACAAAAAGAGAGAAAGATACAGAAAGAAAGATACAGAAAGAGAGAAAGATACAGAAAGAAAGATACAGAAAGAAAGAAAGATACAGAAAGAGAAAAGATACAGAAAGAGAGAAAGATACAGAAAGAAAGAAAGATACAGAAAGAGAGAAAGATACAGAAAGAAAGATACAGAAAGAAAGAAAGATACAGAAAGAGAGAAAGATACAGAAAGAAAGAAAGATACAGAAAGAGAGAAAGATACAGAAAGAGTGAAAGATACAGAAACGAAAGAAAGATACAGAAAGAAAGAAAGATACAGAAAGAGAGCAAGATACAGAAAGAGAGAAAGATACAGAAAGAAAGAAAGATACAGAAAGAAAGATACAGAAAGAGAGAAAGATACAGAAAGAAAGAAAGATACAGAAAGAGAGAAAGATACAGAAAGAGAGAAAGAGAGCAAAATGACAAAAACATATTTTTTTGCGGGGCCCCCTAAACGTGGGGCCTCGGGCGGTTACCCCACTCGCCACCCCCTAAGGCCGCCTCTGGAGAAAGAGAGGGGAAAGAAAGAACGTCGAGAGGGGGGTCATTTATAAGATATCAGAGAAATAGTCAGAAATAGAAACGATTGAGAAGGGGGGGGGGGGGTGAAACAAAAATTGCGAACCGACTAGACAATGTTCGAAAAATATATTTGATTTTATTGATATCTGATTGATATCTGATTGATATCTGATTGATATCTGATTGATATCTGATTGATATCTGATTGATATCTGATTGATATCTGATTGTTGATATCTGATTGATATCTGATTGATATCTGATTGTTGATATCTGATTGATATCTGATTGATATCTGATTGATATCTGATTGATATCTGATTGATATCTCATTGATATCTCATTGATATCTCATTGATATCTCATTGATATCTCATTGATATCTGATGGAAATGATTGACTAATACTAGTTCAAGTTTTAATGAGAATGTTCCTAAAACTTTTAACCCTAAAACATTTTCGTTTTGTCCATGTAAAGAGGCGCCACGTCAGGGGCGTAGCTACCACGTCTCGAAAGGGTTCATTTCGTCCAAGCACATGACTATTAGAGGCCTTCAGGGTTCATTGAAAGATAGTCATTATCGCTTTTAAGAAGATGTACGTGCATGAAAAGTCATAAAACTATAGCCTGCAATAAGTTGTGTTGTCTTTATATGAGAAAAGAGTCCCTGTAATCACAACAAATTTCCGTAAGGGTCAATAAAGCAGTCTAAGTCTTAGTCTTAGTCTTAGTTACTGCTTGAGTGTAAGCACACCATTACAATAAAATGTTGTACACACATTGAAATGTCTTGTAGTAAAAGTTCCGATTAGATGGCTCGACTTCTTCTACTCCCTTCTAGTTTCTACTTCTTCTACTTCCTTCTAGTTTCTACTTCTACTACTTCCTTTTAGTTTCTACTTCTTCTACTTTCTTCTAGTTTCTTACAGGTAGGCAGCTTTACCATATTCTTTAACCCGGGCCTAATGCTATGTCACTGATGGATTACTTTTACTGTCGATTGCAGACCACTGCGATGGTAGGCCTACAACTAGGTGACTCTAGAACGACACATTTAGAACCATTGTTTGAAGTAAACCAAACCAGACATGGAAGCCAAAACCCCAGACAAAAATTTGGATCTTGTTAGAGGAAGAGACGAAACTAGAAAAACAAAAGGTAGAATAAGTGAAAAGACAAAGAGAGAAAGAGAGAGAAAGAGAGGGGAAAGAGATAGAAAGAGAGGGGAAAGTGAGAGAGAAAGAGAGGGGAAAGAGAGAGAAAGAGAGGGGAAAGAGAGAGAAAGAGAGAGAGAGGGGAAAGAGAGAGAAAGACAGAGAAAGAAAGAGAAAGAGAGGGGAAAGAGAGAGAAAGAGAGAGAAAGAAAGAGAAAGAGAGCGAAAGAGAGAGAAAGAGAGGGGAAAGAGAGAGAAAGAGAGAGAGAAAGAGAGAGAGAAAGAGAGAGAGAAAGAGAGAAAAAGAGAGGGGAGAGAAAGAGAGGGGAAAGAGAGAGAAAGAGAGAGAACGAGAGGGGAAAGAGAGAGAAAGAGAGAGAAAGAAAGAGAAAGAGAGAGAAAGAGAGGGGAAAGCGAGAGAAAGAGAGAGAAAGTGAGAGAAAGAGAGGGGAAAGCGAGAGAGAGAGAGAAAGTGAGAGAAAGAGAGGGGAAAGAGAGAGAAAGAAAGAGAAAGAGAGAGAGGGGAAAGAGAGAGAAAGAAAGAGAAAGCGAGAGAAAGAGAGGGGAAAGAGAGAGAAAGAGAGGGGAAAGAGAGAGAAAGAGAGAGAAAGAGAGGGGAAAGAGATAGAAAGAGAGGGGAAAGTGAGAGAAAGACAGAGAAAGAGAGAGAAAGAGAGAGAAAGAGAGGGGAAAGAGAGAGAAAGACAGAGAAAGAGATAGAAAGAGAGGGGAAAGTGAGAGAGAAAGAGAGGGGAAAGAGAGAGAAAGAAAGAGAAAGAGAGAAAGAGAGGGGAAAGAGAGGGAAATAGAGAGAGAGAAAGAGAGGGGAAAGAGAGAGAGAGAGAGAAAGAGAGGGGAAAGAGAGAGAAAGAGAGAGAGAAAGAAAGAGAAAGAGAGAGAAAGAGAGAGAGAAAGAGAGAAAAAGAGAGGGGAGAGAAAGAGAGGGGAAAGAGAGAGAGAGAGAAAGAGAGAGGAAAGAGAGAGAAAGAGAGGGGAGAGAGAGGAGAAAGAGAGAGAGAAAGAGAGGGGAAAGAGAGAGAAAGAGAGAGAGAAAGAGAGGGGAGAGAAAGAGAGGAGAAAGAGAGAGAGAAAGAGAGAAAAAGAGAGGGGAGAGAAAGAGAGGAGAAAGAGAGAGAGAAAGAGAGAGAAAGAGAGAGAGAAAGAGAGGAGAAAGAAAGAGAGGAGAAAGAGAGAGAGAAAGAGAGGGAAAGAGAGAGAAAGAAAAATAAAGGAGGCGAAGAAAGGGAAGAGAAAACGATAAGAAGAAAGTTGGTCGAATTAAAAAAAAATAGTTACAGAGAAAAAAGAGATAGAAAATGAAGAACAAATATAAAGAATGAAAAAGAGAATAAAGAAAAGTAAAACATAGAAGAGAAAGAGCGAATTAAGACTACAAGTGAGAGAATAAAAAAAAGAGAGAAATAAAAAAAAAATGAGAGACAAAAGAGAGTGAGAGACAAAAGAGAGTGAGAGACAAAAGAGAGTGAGAGACAAAAGAGAGTGAGAGACAAAAGAGAGTGAGAGACAAAAGAGAGTGAGAGACAAAAGAGAGTGAGAGACAAAAGAGAGTGAGAGACAAAAGAGAGTGAGAGACAAAAGAGAGTGAGAGACAAAAGAGAGTGAGAGACAAAAGAGAGTGAGAGACAAAAGAGAGTGAGAGACAAAAGAGAGTGAGAGACAATGCAAGTCGAGGAAAAAATCGCATTAATAAAAGAGACCTTAATCCCATTTATTTTGGAAAAGAAAGAGGGGGGGGGAACAATGTCTTTGTTTCAAAGCAACAGAGTCAGTGACAAAGAAGAACGGAGAAGAAAATTATAGAGACAAGAAAATCTGGGAAAGAATGCTGAAATCAAGAATACAGAAATATCAACAGATGCCTTCTGGGAAGTAAGCTTAGCTTGACGTTCAGTCCGGGCTGAGAGGTGAAACTGAAAATCATTGGTTCTTTAATAGCCAATCAAGTCTGTCTGCAGACCCTTTGGAGCTGGGAAATTATTATGTAGTTTATTTAGTAACTTTTTTTTTTCATGAGATCAGACATGAGCATAACGTTTAGAATAATAAGCAGTGGCGTAGCTAGGGTGGGGGAGGGAGGATCCAAATTTGAAAATCCCTCCCCCCAGTCAGCATTTGGGGGCCCTCAAACGAGTGTCCGAATTTTTTTTTTACTTTAAATATTACGCCGTTATTTCATGTTGTGATCTCCAATGTCAAAATGCATGGTCCCCTAAAGAGGTCAAGGCCCCCCTTCTTGCCCCCAAATCGTTACCTCTTTATATCACGAGCGCTTAATTTTTTTTTTTATTGGCAACTTTCACGATACAACTTCAACAGATCTGCTCTTTGTTTACTTAATGGTATTTAAAGATACAGTGTCCAATAAAACAGTACTATAGATAAAGAAGAGAAAGCGATATAATAAAACGTGTGGGGTGATATAAGGGGACCTGTAAACAAATTCGTTTAAAAATTAAAGAGAAGGGTTGGGTAAGAATTTTATTTACATAAATAAATAAATAAACAAAATAATGTCAAGGACGCCATATTAAAAGATCGCTGGAGCGGTGGCTGAGTGGTAAAGCCCTTGGCTTCCGAATCTGGGGTCCTGGGTTAGAATCTTGGTGAATACACGGATTTTTAGGGCGCCCCTGACTCTACCCAACTCTAATGGGTACCTGACTTAAGTCGCGGAAAGTAAAGTCGGTTGGTCGTTGTGCTGGCCATATGACACCCTACTCGTTAACTGTTGGCCAAAGAAACAGATGACCTTTATTGCTGTCAACTAAAAATAATTTTTTTAGCGGCGGCCCCCCCCCCCCCGAAAGGGGAAAAGTCGCTATTAGTTTTGTGTGAATGTCTGTCCGTCTGTCCGGTTTAGATCTCGTAAACTAGAAAAGATAGTGAAAATCTGACATCATTATATTTTAGTCCATTCAAAGTTCTGATGCAACGGCTACTTTTTTTTTTTTTCTAAAAGCGAAAAATCAAATTTTTAAATCACTTATGCAACCAGTTTTTTTTTTCATAAAAATACACCACTTTTACAACTATTCACTATTAATAGTAATAAATACGCGAGGCTCTTTAGTAGGGGAGATGAAAAGTTACCATATTTAAAAAATATCTATATTATTGATATATATATATATATTATATTATTATATTTTGTTAAAAAAATATTTTTTACATTTGTATCGCTACGTTATGTAAGTTCTGTCCTACTAACTACCAAATTACTCAAAAATAAAAAAGCTATTTTGTATGCATATAAGTTGGACAAAATTTAAAACTACAATTAATATGTAGGGTTTCATATCGACACGTGAACTATAGTGTACTATGTAATGACAACGGAACAATTAACCAAGGGGATTTTTTTTTTTACGAAAATGCTTTTTTTTATTTTTTGGGGATTTGAATAAGAGATTGACCCTTCACAAAAAAATTAGATCAATTAGATATTCATTATAAGACATCAGTTAGGCCAGGTTCGCATTTAATTTCACATTCACTTTCACCTAACCTTTGGTCTGCTGGACCGCTGGGGCACCAGAGAAGATCTGTTAACCTTTTTTCTTCATTCTTCTCGGTCATTTTTCTTTGATAGAATTTTATTCTGATAATATTGAAACCTGCCTTTTTACCTGCCTGGGTGGACCACTTCGTGGGCCGATTTTCAGTTTGTGTTTCCACACAAACTGTTATTGTACTGTGTTGAAAAAATAATTGCATAAAAATATCCTACTACTTTTAAAATAGATAACTACTCAACACTTCCTATTTTCAGTACACCAGAAAGACCACAATGGCTAGCTATAAACTATTTATATGTATCCGGGATAAACGCAAATCTCCAAGAGAAAGAAGATGCTGATGTCATTACAATCACTTGCGACCAAAATCCGCTAGATGTCACTTTTGTTTTTCTCTAGGCTTTCTCTCCCGTTTCACTAGTCGAGTAAGTTTATCCTAAAATCATCGTCTTTATATGGGATCCCTGTTTCTTCACATAACATCTACACGTCAATAACACAGAACATAACATCCACACGATAAATAACACAGAACGTAACTTTCCTGTACGATGTAGATCTGTCTGTTCAACAGAAACAGTTAACTATTAAGACCTAGACATAGAACAGATTTAAATAAGTGTAGGCGTTTGGAAATTACTTTTGCGGACATTGACCTTATTTATTTTTTTAAAGAACGAAAACTAAAACTGAAAATGCTGTAATTAATTCTATCGCAATGACACAGAATAAGTTTATATTTAATAGAATCTTCATTCATTTATTTTATTTAATATGTATATTATATAAAATGTAAGGCAGTGAGCTAATGAGATATCCTCTTTGATGTTTACCTTAATGAAGCATTAGTAGATATTGTTATGAGATTGAGATTGAGATTGGACCATAGCGCTCTGTGCATGCTATAAGCATGAAAGTAGCGCCATATAAAAGCTATAATAATTATTATTATTATTATATTTTAAACAGTATCATATGATTTAATTTGTGAAGGCTGCATATAAAGGCTAGGCTCTGTGTGGCTTTGTGACATATATCGCTGTAAATCCTGTGTGGACGATAGGACCCACTATTGATCATTTATAGGCCTCCGGCCATTATTCGGACTTTTTTTAAAAAGCATGTTCTCTTCTAAAAAGAAATGTTTGTATGCTTTGAACTAATGCCGAACAACAATTAGTATTGTCTTCTTGCTTTGTTGTGTTGTGGGTTACATGCATTTATAAGTAGAGCGCCATTATACACACAAGAGAGAGAGAGAGAGAGAGAGAGAGAGAGAAGAGGAGAGGCAAGGAGACGGGCTGGGGACAACAAGAACACTACATTGTTTTAGAATGCTTAAACATATACAAACAAAAAATTGTTTTCTTAATTGGGGTTTTGTAAATGTCATTTAAGATTTTTTTTAAAACTGAGATATAATAATAATAATCGTAATTATCCGTGAGGAAATTTGTTTTACAATTGTGAAAACAAAAAAAAAGCAATGTATCTCACATAGCATTGGTACAGTTTGATAATACCTGGAGTACTTAACAGAAAGAGAGAGAGTGAGAGAGAGAGAGAGAGTGTGAGAGACAATGAGAAAGGAGTACGAAGAACTAGAATTAAAGAGGATGAATAAAAGAGAGACAGACAGACGGACAGACAGACAGATAAAACGATATTTTATTACAATATATCTGTCGAAATTTTCTGATATTTCTAGCATTGCTTACCTCCCTTTTGTTTGTTTTTCTCTCTCTTGTCCACTCTCTCTATTCTTGCTTGCTGTCTTTCTAAATGTGTCTCATTTGTTATTTACACCTTTCTTTCTTTCATACTTTGTCCACCCAGCTCAAATGATTACCTGACATTAGTTGGGGAAAAGTAAAGGCGGTTGGTCCTTGTGCTGGCCACATGACACCCTCGTTAACCGTGAGCCACAGAAACAGGCGACATCATCTGCCTTATAGATCGAAAAGGTCTGAAAGGGGAATTCCATCTTTCCATCTTTTCTTTATTAATTTCTATTCCCCCCCCCCCTTTTTTTTAAACCCTGACTAAAAAAGAAAGTAACCTTTAATTTTTGTCTTTACTTATAGATTCATTTTTCTTTCTAACATTTTAACATTCCGAGAAATGAAAAATTGTAGAATCAATACATTAGGGTTATTTGGTTCTGGGCATATAGCCTTTTGAATATTCCCAATCAAGCTAACTTGTGTCTGGCTGTGTCGTCTGCTTGAGCTGTCTCCCTGTCGTCTGCTGCCACTCACGTCCCTCGGAGCAGAAGCCAATTTCCACAGTGGAACGCAATTGTTCCGCAATTTATAATTAGCTTCGTTTCTGTTTCATTAGATTGTTTCATAACGCTAAATTTGGCGGGGGGGGGGGGGCATTTAGCCAGGGAGATAAGTCTTAGTCAATACGAATAACTACCGTTTTAGCCAATATGTAGCTATTTGACATGGATTCATTTCAGCAGAACTAACAATTAATCTATTTTGAATGTCTGTAATCTATATTAATTATAGGATTTTCTCATTTCGCCTAGCAACGATTAATGTATACTAAACTAACAGTATATAATACATATCTGATCTTAGATACGTAGCATTAAGGAAGCCTCGTTTTCAAGATGAAGATATCATCATATACATACATGATGATACAACAATAGCTTGCTTTTGAGAAACAACTTACAATATTTTCAAAAAAATTCCTAAAAGTAGTTTTTTAAAATTAATAATAATGGGTATTACTAATAATATATGTATATAATAGTTTTGATTACAAAGCTTGTATAAACTCACTCCATCTGTCTGTCTGGGTGGATTCTTATATATTTTTACTCTCCCAATTCCCAATTTCATATTAAAGTTTTCACAATTATTTATTGTCGAAGACATCACAATCAATAATAATAATAATAATAATAATAATAAACCATATTACTTTATCAATTACTGGTAAATAATAAACAACATAGAAAAGGGGAGATAAATCTTGTAATATTGAGTGACGATGATGTTCCTTCACTTTATCAAGCTTTGTTTTTGGAAAACGTTTGTTGTTGTTGTTTTTAATACGAGCGCACACAACAAAATGACAAAACTAGATCTAGTTGAGTTTTGACCACATAAGCCTGGATTCTTTACATGATGTAAACATGGAATAGAAAAAAATGAAAAATTGAAAAGCGAAATATATTTCTAACAAAAAAATTGTTCCAGTTTCTGACACTTAATGTTTGACTTTCAATCAAAGACAATTTTTTTTTTTGAGCGCCGAGAAACATTTATTGCGCTCTAAATTATTTATATGCATTTTTTTTTGTCTGCAGCGCTTTATGTGCGTTAATATGGGATACTTAATATAAATTCATTTTAGTGTGATATGTGTTTGCGTGTCTGTGATAGAGAGATAGAGAGAGGAGACGAAAAGAGAGAAGAGAGAGGAGAGAGAGAGAGAGAGAAAGAGAAGAGAGGAAAAGAGAGAGAGAAAAGAGAGAGGGGGAGAGAAAGAGAGAGATAGAAGAGAGAGAGGAGAGAGAGAAGAGAGAGGAGAGAAAGGAGAGAGAGAGGAGAGAAAGAGAAAGAGAGAGGAGAGAAAGAGAGAGAGAGAAAGAAAGAGAGGAGAGGAGAGAGAGGAGAGAGAGAGGAGAGAAAGGAGAGAGAGAGAGGAGAGAAAGAGAGAGAGAGAGAGAAAGAGAGGAGAGAGAG